>MNCI01015397.1:395348-472795 GCA_015680685.1 Gnetum montanum
AAGCAATCTTTCTCAATTTCTTCTTTACAATGCTCTTCCAGAGCTCCAAAGTGTGTCTCCAAGTGAGAGCTAGTAGTCCTCCAAAGTGTGTGTTAAGTGAGACCCCAAGTGTGATATATCTTCATCTTACCCCTAAAACCTTTTTATAGGGCTCAAAAGGTAGTTACACATTCCAAAATATCTTTGCTAACTTCTCTCCCAAGTAAGGCAGTTATAACTTACCCAACAAGTTAGGAGATATAACTTGCTTAACAAGTTAGTAGATTACTTGCTCAACAAGTTAGGAAGTTATAACTTGTACAAAAGATTAGGAGAAAATCATGCTAATGTTGGCATGTGTATACATTATAAATATTTCTTTTATAAGCCTATATATAATAATTTTTTAAATAAATCCAAGATCCCTAATTTATTTTAATTTTTAATTTAATATTTTAATTACTAAATGTTATTAAGCCTTAGTAATTCTCATGAAAGTAATCTAGCATTAGGTATAATTATCATGGATACTAACTAAAATTTCTTTTCTCTTTTTCAATACAATATTGTCAAAGTATCTTTAACACTATGTATGTATTAATTGATTAATTTTAATTTTAATTTCTCTATGTTATAGTTTTGGATTTGTAAACAATTGATAACAACACTTGCCATTGTGAAACTCAGGGCATCGTTGACGCGGAGCTTACGATGGTTCTGTCCTCTATTTTTCCACCCCTTCTTCCTTGATTTTCTCATACAAAACAAGTGGTTGCAGCTACATTTGACAACTAGAACAATGCCATCTCTATTTTTCTAATTGCACCATCGAAACGGCAAGTGTTGGTAGTGGCATCGACTCTGGCTTGTTTTAACCGAAGGAGGTAACGTGTTAATGTTGCCTTCATCTTCGCGGACAAACATTCAACATAATTCCAGCGTCCACCAGAAAAGTAACTGTAACAGTGTAGGTCTCTCTGGTTAACTGTATAACCCACAATGGCACCGCTGGATGCAGAAACAGTGTTTCTTTCATGTCCTCAATGGGAGACTATTTCTTTGCAGTTGTCATCTGTTCAATTTGGGAACCGCAACTTTCCAACCACTGCCGACTCTTGCAACTCCTTGTGACGAGTTGGCTGGCTCTTTCTTTTGTTGTGTTGGTCATGGATTTCTATTCTTGCTTAGATTTATCACTGGTTAAGGAGCATAATTGCATCTTCAAATGATTTTTGAAATGCCTTACTACTAAATCGTGTTCCACTTTGGCTTGTTCCATCGACGCGTGGCTTTAGAGAAACTCTGCAAGCCCACATTTTGTGAGAGTTACTGAGCTTTCAGTTTCACCGGTGACGATTTCCTACATGTACGCCTTTACCTTTGTCTAGATGAGACCATTTTTCAGATTTTTTGTAGAAGACAATACTCTTGATCTTGAGAAGTGTATCTTTCTATTCTATGCATATGCTTCCGGTGTCATCCGTTGCCTTGCCCAAGCGTACGTTTAGTTTCTAGCTCTTCCCCCTTTTTTTACAGTAGACATAACCCTAAATATTGAACAATTCAAATGTAGGGATAAAATATTGCCAAGATTTAGCACGCCATTGAACACAAACCGTTACTCGATCGTCTTCCGGAACTCCTGTGGCCGAACCCTGTGATCACAAGTGTTGGTGTTTCAACCAGTAGTTTGATAAGCTCATCACGGTTGATACGAATGGCAGAAAGGGCATGTCTACTTTCTTCATGGTTGATATTTTCCAACATCTCCAAACCTTTAAATATTATATATTACTTTAAAATATATTTTGCTTAGTCTTGCCATGTTTCGGTCCATCGAATGCCCCTTTCATATTGTAAAGTTTTAATCTCCACTGTTGGCCTTTGGATCGATGTTTTGTGCATATTTCTTTTGTGGCTTAACCCTGAATTGTGCCTTGTTTTGTAATATAGTGCTATATACATGCCATTGTCTTTATATAACCACGATTCCTCAGAAATAATTTAGCACTTTAATTTTGTATCCTGAGAAGGTCTTAACATCATTTTTTTTAAATAGTGAGTAACTTCTCCAAACCATCCATCAATCCATAACTTTAAAGCCACATGCTTTATTTCTAAATTATCAACCATACATCATTCTACAAGTTGTCTTTTCATGGTTTCCACTCTTGCTATCCCATGAAATGGCCAAATGTGCCAACAGAAGTCACCTTTGCAATTTTCAACCCTTATCACCAAAAAATAAACAAGATAAGACCACCCACAAACTATGGTCACAATTTCCTTCACTAATCCCAAAGAAATAGTGATTGATTAATCTGCCAATTCTAAATGGATGTTGTTATTCTTGAGAGGTGGTAGGTTCCAAGCTTTATACATGTCATGGAAGAAGAGATTGACACTAGAACCAGAATCAAGAAGAGCCTTGCATGGCTCATGTCTAGCAATTTATAAGTAAATGAGAGGACTTCCTGGGTTAGATCTTTACATGGAAAGATTGCTAGCCTTGATCCAATTAGAAACAACATGAGTTAGCATCACAATGCGGATTTGAGGCAACACTTGGTTTGAAGGGTACTTGAATGTATTTTATGCAGAGGATGAGGGTATTAAAGATTTAGGACAATCAACTGCACTAGTTTGTAAGGGTTTGGGAGGACTGTTGGATTAGAAAAATGGTCATTTCCTAGAATCATTATCCAAACCACTCGGCTAAAAAGCTAGTTGTGAATGTGTAGCCCTCATAGCATTTTGTTGCTATAGTTGTGGAGGAATTTCACCCTACATAAATAGAGCAAGAGGTAACTGGGTCCAAGGTAGAGGGATGTGTATATATGGATGTGAAGGGTGGTATGGATATGGGTTCTCTCCCTAAGTAGATGGTGAATGTGTTTGGTGATACTTCGAAGGGTAATAGTAATGTTGAAATGAGGCATGGCTTGTAGAAATTCATGGAGAAATGGATTGCTAAACATAATACCCATATGGATCTGGTTTCCTGTAAGGGTACTATTACCTTGGTAGTGGTATTCCCCACAATTTTCATTAGTGCCACTATTGGTGTTACTCATATGGTTGTGGTGGAGCTCCACTTGGGTAATAAGATTTTTGTTGTTGGTGGAACTGCCTTGGATTGCCTTGAGGATAACACAATCATCTTGGTGCTTTCCTATATGCTAGTTGAGAACTCAATGCATACATCCTAGACTCTTGTAAGTGTGACACCATAGGGTAACACCCCTTTGGATGTTCATATTAACAAATGTCACAACCAGTATCAGCATGAAGTTTGGTTTCCACAACTTATTCTACTACAGTAGCCTTGCCTTTACCTCTTTGGTAGGCACATTCAACTTCTTTTTGCCTCCTACATTCAAGATCACTATATTGTTCTTTGGATGCTTCAAAAATCTTCATAATAGTTTGAAATGTTTCATCCAAAGAGTCCCATAATTTATCCACATTTGAAAAAATATTAGAGATAGATTTTTGTTCACCATTTCATCGATTGGTGACTCCTCCCCATCACAAAATCATATCTTTTTTTTTTCCTAATGGAAGGATTCTTATTATACTTTTCTACACTTTCCCTGTTTTGCAACCTGCCTTCTTCTTTTTCTACCTGCTCTATCAGCCTTTGGATTTGATGAGCTTTTAGTTTAAACAATCTCCCTTGGGTATACACCTCTACAATTCTTCTAGTTTCTTCTCTAAGCTCATCTATGATGTGACAGAGTTGTTTCCTCTAAGAATAATCATGCCCAAGGCATCAATGTAAGAGTGAATAATATCTACCCATGATGGCATCCAAGGGTTCATGTGTTCCTTATTTCTAGCCTTGGATTTTCCTTCTCAGATTACACACTTTGAAGTATGTTTGGTATTTTTCATTAAATAGTTCTAACATGGTACTTCATCAGTGAATGGATTCTAGCTCTAAGGACCAGTACCAGCTTTTAGCTTCCTCGATGAGTATCCTAGGGAATAGCTTGAGTTTTTGCTAGTCATTTTTAATGTTCTATAAGGCATAGGCATCATGGAAAGCTTTTAGATGATTCTACAAATTAGAGTCGTATCCCCCCTCAAATCTTGAAATATTGTTCATGTCTAAGTGCTTGATTTGACTATCCTTCACATGCCTAGTTGGAATCTTTACTGCCTTTGCAATGTTAAGCATGCTTTGAGTTGCCAAATGAGGCTCATCATCATCATTTTTGCATTGTCTCTAAGGATTTCCTCTATTATCCTAACATCCTTGATAGGATCTACAATCATTTTTATCTAGTTGATCACCTTCATCATGATTGTTTCTCCAACGGCTTCTATTAGAACCAGATGATGAAGAGGAATGTTCTAAATTAGATGAAGAGGATGAAGAGGAAGGTGAACTACCATTACCACTACGATGTCCACCATCACCTCTTCACTCATTATGATCTCCATCCTTAGATCCCTTGCCATTGTGATGTTTACCTAAGTCCCTACATTAACTGTCACTTTTTCCTGAACGTAGTTTATGAATAGTGGATCATAGGTTTAGGCTCACATCCTCATCACCAACAACAGAGGGTGGAGAATATTCATGTTTGGAACCCCCAAGGGGAAGATCCACATTGTCATATTGGTTTAGCATGAAAAAAGGATTAGTGAAGTGTTTTCCCTTCATAAACTTGTGATGCTTTTCCTAGTGTCAATCTCTCCTATGTTGTGTTTTAGTGGAATAGTAGTCTTGAGTGTCAAAATCATTCGCAACATATTCTTCATGAAGATCTAGGATGCCCAAATTTTTAAGTGTTTGAAAGAGCACCCCTGACATAGATTGATCAGGGGGTAATACGATGTTATCCTCCATATCATGCTATCACAATTGTTCATCCTGATGTAGGATGAAGGTGAAGTTTGGCACATACTCATCTAGATGAGTATATACCACTTTTCACTTTTGTGGCACTAGTGGTTTGAGATCTTCATGCCTGTGGAAAGAAGACATTTTGCAACAAATAAAATAATCAGTGTGCTTTTGTAATTATATGTCATGTGGGAGTGATGTTGATTTTGGGTTCATTCAACAATATTAATAATATTCACTAAACCTAAATAGCACAAAATTAAACAAATAGTAGTCCCCAACAATAGTGCCAATGATGATGAGTGGTCAAGGTACCCCTATGCTCAATCATATAAATCACAAACTATTCACGCATCATTTGGTCGAATTCTATGTAGTCCCTAGCTTCCAGTATGTTAGTCTTCTAAAAAATAACTCTTACCCTAAGGTCATTTTTTGTCTTCCCAATTACACTTGTGAAGTACAAAGGTATGGTTAAGTGTAATTGAGGCATATGCTTTTTATCATTTTATATTTTATGTTCTTTGATGCTTTGAAGAGAGAGATAAAGTAATTTAATGACTAATCTAAATTAACTAACTAATTGATCTCTAACTAGTCCTAACATAAGCATCCAGTTCCACTTTCCATACACGTCCTAAACTGATGTATCCACCACTAGGTTACCAAGTGCTATACCATTGGGCACACCAAGCAATAATGCTACTAAGATTACCAAGAAAATGCATGTTACACTTAAAGTATTCATACATATGTAATTAATCTATCTAGCTTATCTCACTTAATTACCTAATTAGCTTAACCACTAGAAAGCATTGAATAAATAATTGAGAGTATTAAATGCATAAATGAAACATGCAATGCTACATGGTTTATTCAATGCTACATTGATCAAATATCTAGAATGCTACATGGTTTATCAAGAAGTTTATCTTTATTCCTACACACACTATCATGCTCAAGTACAACAGTGCTCAAATAAAGTTTCATACAGTCAATGACTCTTGCTGTAGGCATTCAAGAGAAATATTCTAACTTTCAAATGAAAAAAATGTAAGAGTTCGACTACTACTATGAATCTAATGCCATAAATGTGGCTGGTGAGTTCATATTTATAAGCAAAAATATTGACCCTACATCGATGGGGTTGCATTGACACATGAAATGATGCATCGATGAAGCCACATTGATGGGGCCAATCAACAAGGCCTAGTCAATGAGGCCTTGTCGATGTAGCCAACCATGACTCATCAATAACTATGATTGTAAGTAGAATCCAAAAGTAACTATGACAAGATGATCATATTAACATCAAAACATTCATCATATGAACAATGTCCATGTCCTAAATAGTTGGTTGAATAATTACCAGGATTGAAAGGATAGTTGGTTGAAATGGGTCAATCCTTAATCACTAACACTTTCCAAGAATCCAATGTTATATGTACTCCTAACACTACATTACTAAGAAAATGAATTTTTTTCCTCTAGAAGATATACTTAGAGGAATGAGTAAATACATGTTACTCTTTCAAAGTTAGTAACATTATCCTCAAGTATTCCTTACATTCCTTCTCATCTTTAGAGTACATCAAAATGTAATTAATAAAAATCGTAACAAATTCATCTATGTAAGAACATTACACATTGTTCATCAAATTCATGAAAAATACTAGGATACTAGTGAGTCTAAAGAACATGAACAAGAACTAGCAATCTTCATATCTCATTTTGAAAGTTATTTCATGTACATCCTCCTCTTTTATCCTATTTTCCACAAAATAATGATTGTCTTCAAGGATAAATAACATCACTAAAGAGATATCACTAATACTACATGTTATATTTGTAATTGTATTAGTATAATCATTGATGGGTTGATTTATCAAAGTATAGATTCAACCTCTTTTTCTTGCATCCTTGTTATATTGTATGGGTACTAATGTCTTGTTGCTCTTATTCTAGATTACTTAATTTGGACACTCCCACTATTTGTGTCTAGGCTTACCACACTTACAATAGTTTGGGTAATCACTCATCACATATCCATGTTGATCATAAGGAAAGCATCTAATGTCATTGGGATTCTTCCTTTCTCCAAATATTATAACCTACTTAGAACTTCTAGGTTTAGTTAAGTGATGATCCTTTCTCTTACCTAGATCTTATTTCTTCCTATCATAGGACCCAAGCTTCTCTCTATTACCAATGTCTTAATGTATGCTAACTCATACTTAATAAAGATATAGGAAACCAAGGCTATACATATGAGCTCAATTAGTCATCTCCTCTTCATTATCATGAATGCGAAAAGCTAACTACATCAACTAAATGAACCTAACATCATACTTAGAAATTATGAGATTGTCTTGCTTTAAGTTGGATAACTTCTTGGCCTTAGCCCTTATAAACTTCTTAGATGCATATATCTCTTTGAAATTTGCAACAAAGTTAATCCACTCTACCTTCATATCCTTCCAAATTCTAGCCACTCTTGTTGATTACCACTAATGGTTAGCTACATCCTTAAGTTAATAGATTACAAACTGAGTTGTTTATATCATGGCATAATACATAAGTTGAAAAGCTTCTTCTCTCATCCTTAACCACTCCAACATTGATACTAGGTCTTCTATATTATCAAAATTTGATGACTTTAAATATCTAAATTATTCCATGAGTACTTTCCCAATGGATCTTCTATCCTCATTATTTGAGTTTTCTAGGTTTTATCCACCACTAGGTATACTTGACCAGTTCTAATTCTTTAAATAGGTGAACATCTCTCATAACAAATGATCTTGCAATACTTTCCTATTGGGGTGTTTAGGGTTTTTCCTATTTGAGGTTTTGATAGCTCTTCTTAGAAGCATCCCTACATTGCAAACTTAAAAATACTTATCAAACCTTTAGATATAATACCAAAGGTAACACCCCACTAATCTTAGCTTAAGATAGAATAATAGGTAATGATAACTAAAGTGAAACTTAATAAATATCAAAGGATATTTAGAAAATTTATAGGCAAAGCAATAGACATCCATGAGTCAGGCTTAGGGGGCACAAAAATTACAAATTAAATTAAAATATAAATTGTAAGCTAATAGTCCCTTGCATAGGAAACCTAATCTATTTACCAAGAAAAAATAGTTGAAACTCCCTAATTCCTAAGCCACAATGCACATTAGTCAAATTTTATCATTATAATGGAAAGAATAACATAATATACCAAATAAAATTAGGGCATTGGGTCATTAACATTTTTAAAATAAAATAGAAAATAAAAATCCACATTATAACTAAATTACCAAACTTAAATCAATAGAAAGTAAATTTATGTTTGCACTGAATATAGGTAAATACAAAATGCACACAACCAACCAAAGAAATTACAAAGTATAAAATAAAAATATAACACTATAGCTTAGAAACATACATCAAACTAGTTAATTTAGAAAAATTAGAAACATCTAAAATCCTAATTAATCATCTACTTTTCCATCTATATACTCATTGCAATTATATATTTTACCTTTAGATACCAAAACAAAGAGGAGACTTAGTCCATAGACTAAGTAGGAAAAATAAATCACAAGTGCTCCCTTAAGGATTTTGAAATCAAGCTTCAAGTATCTAGAAAACTATTCGTAAGGGTTGGTGCATCCAAAGAAATAGTACCAAATAACCAAAAAAATAGCCTACTACCAAATAAATAATGGCAATAATATAAGTCAATATAACCAAACAAAAATTCTACCTTTACTTATCCCCAAATTTTTTGAATCATAACATCATACTCTGAATGTTCAAATATGATGGTTGAAATGCATGTTTTCTTATCCATAAAAAATATATCTGAAGTCAAAAAAAAAAAAAATATACCTATAGGAATTATTTAGTATGTCTTAAATCTAATATTAAGGTCACCAAGACATCTTAGTTTTTGTTGTCAACTAGGATCAATAAGCTCAAAATATCCTATCATAATCCTTCTATGCAACATTGATTAAAGGCCAAAGAAACATGGACTTTAGTACTATAGATAGCAAAGGATTCCCTAATACCTTATATATATTTTTAAATTAACTAGCCACTACCTTCATGCTAGATTCATCAAACCAAACAAATAAAACATAGTTAACAACTAAATTGCCAATATATTCAATCTAAATAGAAAGTGCTAGAAACAAACAAATATATTAACCAAATCTAGGATGATGTGAAAATGTATGAATAAAATATTAAATTATTTAAACATTGAGGAGCTATGTGTCTTCTATAATATTAAATGATTGATGAGCCCAAAGTCTCATATGATGTTAAATAGTTGATGAATCTAAAGTCTCATATAATGTCAAATAGTTAATGAGTACTAAGTCCCACAAAATGTCAAATGGTTAATGAGCCCTAAGTCTCATAAAGTGTCAAATGATTAATGAGTCTTGATGAGACGCGATATCTCATGGGCCGCAATATTGCGTGATATCGCATCCCATGCGATATCGTGTACGTGATATCGCAGTGCGCCATCATATCTATAAATAAGAGGTGGCTCTCCCTTGTTTCCTCATCCTAGGCTAGAAGAAGGAAAACTCTGGCAGATTGATCACTCCAGAGATAGAATATTTTCCATGTGCCCACAGTAGGAGTCCTAAAGTGAACAAATCTTTATTCGAGCAACATTGTACTTGAACACAAGTTGTGTATGACAATAAAGACGAACTTCTTGGATAAACCTTGCAGTGCATGGAATAGGATTTTATTTATTGTTATTTACTGCTTTCTCTCTCACCCTTCTCTCCTAGTAACATGAAATAAGTACGACTTGATTACAAGCATTTAAGGATGTGTACAGATAATCAAGGAACGGATGCTCATCACACTTAGGCTAGATTAGATTCTCTCAACCCTTTCCTCCTAGTTAAGTGTCTCAGTATGACCAGTTTGAGCATGTGCGTTACACATGGTGATCCCAGCAACGATTAGCGTTTGGTAGCCACGGTTGCATCAGTTCAGGGTGTATACGGTAAGTGGGAACGGATGCTGATGCTAGGTAATTTAGACTTAGTTCATTAGTTAGAGTTAGTAATTAGTTTCTCAACCCTTCACCTCAATAGCATAGGAGATAAAACATAAAAATCTATAACAATCATATGCCTCATACTTACTTAACCATACACCGTGAAAACTACAAGTAAGTTTGGGAAGACAACGAATGATTAACCCTAAGTGTTCCATGGGGCGTGTAGGCACTTAGCCTACAGAGTTTGACCAGATCGTGCATGCTACGCTCGTATTTGTATGGTTGAGTGTAGGGGTATCTCACCACTCATCATTGGCACCGTTGTCAGTGCAAAGTGTTTGTGTGCTAAATAGAACATAGGATATCACTCACATCGTTGGGAGCCTAAACGAACCTTCAGGTTAATTAAAGAAAAAATTATATAGTGGTAATTAGCACACCAATAGATAACAATGTCTTCCTCTCATAAGAGCAGCTCACCACCTAAGGACCATACACGAAACAGTCAGCAATCAAAAACACATAACCTAAATCAGCCAATTTCTCAATAATATAGGGTGGAATATACTCATCCCGATGAGTATATTCCCAATTTTACTTTTATCTTCCATCAAGATGAACAGATGCACTGAAGAGATCTACATGGTAACATAGTGTTACCCCCAGGTTGAGCAGTCTCTAACATGCTTCTCTGTGCTTTGGCACAAATTGGCATGGTAGAATTTTATGCTAAATATGTTATGGGTGATTTTAACATGAGGGATTACCATCCCACAGCTTTACAACGTATGAGGGAATCAAGGCAGGAGAGCCAACATACACTGTTGAAGGACAAAGAGGTCCCGCACGTCCTCAGTGAAACTAGAGATGGTTAACCACTTATAACTGGTTTGCTATCAAGAGATGTTTCCCCTCCTAACAATGGTGAGGAGGTTGGGTATTAGAACTTATGATCCATGATACATAACCCTGGTTCTGATGCCCATGAACACCAACTATTCATAGAGGGAACAACAACTCATAATAAGGACAGGCACTTAGATCATCACCACGATCAGGGTGGTAGCAGCCGAAGAGAAGGCAAGAAGCATCATCATGGCAATGGTTCTCCTTCTTCTTCTCCTTATTCACATCACTCACCCTCTCCTTCCACCTTTGGGCGCAATCATAAAGAGCATAACAGAGAGGATAAAGGTAAGAAAAATGAGAGACCTCAATGAGAGAGTTGAGAGAGAGGACAAGGGCATGAACGAAGGGAAAGTAGGAAACAACGTAGACATCATAGACGTCATGAAAGAGATGATCATGATGAGCCCCTACTTGCAACCTAAAGTATGCTCAATATAACGGAGGCAGTAAGGGTTCCAACAAGGCATTTAAAAGATAGTCAGATCAAATGCTTATACATGAAAAATATTCCATGCTTTGAGGGGGGATACAATGCTGATCCATAGCATCATTTACAGGAATTCCATGATGCCTGTGCCTTGCAGAACATAGAGAACGAGTGACAAAAAATTAAGTTATTTCCAAGGATACTCATTAAAGAAGCAGAGAGTTGGTACCAATCCTTCGAATTGGAAATCATCAGGAGGTGGAGTACGATGTTAGAACTCTTCAACGATAAGTATCAAATGTACTCCAGAGTGTCTAATTTGTGTAAGCAGATCCAAGGATGGAAGCAAGGTAAAATCAAACCCTTGGATGCTGCCATGGCCTGCTACTACACATTATTACATCGTTGCCTGGGCCATGGTTACGCACATTGGGATCAACTTTGCCATATCGTGGATGGGCTAAGGCATGAAACTAGAAGAAACCTTGGGACTTATGCCCAAGGGAGACTATCAGAACTCAGATCCCATGAAGTTCATCACTTGTTGGAACAAGTGGAAAAAGAAGAAGGTGAACTATGAAAAAGAGAGTGTGGAAGAATACAACCGTGACCCCTCCCTTCAGAAGAAGGGAGTGAAATTTTGCGATGAAGAGGATGAGTCACCACTCAAAGAGTTGGTGAACAAAAAAACCTTGCTGATTCAAAAATTAACAACAGAAGTATCAGCTAAGATGGATCAATTGTGGCATTCCTTAGACTCTAGACTTGAAACTTTCTTGAAAATTGTAGAGGAGTCTAAGGAGGAATGAAGTAGTGACAAAGATAAAACAAAGCAGAGAAATGCAGGCCTTGCACATAACAAGGGTAAGGGGAAAATTATTATCTCCGATGAGGTTGTGGATTTAGACACAGACGATGACAGTTGATGTGAGATTTGCTATTATGATCATCCCAAGGGATGTTGTCCAATCATCTCACATTTATAAGAGTTTGGGGTGTATGCACTTAATCCAAGACTTAACCAATGGCAAACACCTTGAAGGTTACCTTATCCCCAAGGTAATCCAAGGTAGTTCCACCAACCACTAATGTACTATCCAAGTGGAACNGGTACCCTTACCAGAAGCCCAATCCATATGGTTATTATGTGCACCAGCCAGTTTCTCCAAGTGACTCTATGAGTTACACAACTCCGCAACATCACTACCAAGTTCGGGAGTACTTTAGGAGGACTCCTTATCCTCGGGGAGGCACCCCACATACTCACCATCCTCCAACTCCATCTGCACCTCTTCCACCTATAGTTTCCATAACACCTCCTGCTCCAACAATGCAAGGTAAACTCCCTACTCAATCGCAGCAACGTAACGCTACGAGAGCAGTAAACATTCAACCCGTTGCTGGTTCTAAAAACTGTAAAAAGAGAAGAATTTTCTTCAGAACCAAAAGCCTAGACAAGCTCTTACAACAACAAGCGATTGAGTCTAGGTACACTCCTCCACCATCTAAGACTTTGGAGCACCCTTCAATCCAACAGAGCTTAACGCATACAGTTATGTTAATGCATATCGTAACCGACTGGATCAAGGTAGGCCACATTCCCAGGAAACTAACTAACCCTAGGAGTCCCTTAATCTATTTACAAATTGTTGGAAATGAATCACAAAGGCTCTTCTTAACTCAAGTTCTGGAGTCAACTTAATTTCACGAGAGATTTATCAAGCCTGGAACCTGCCCTAACTTAAGAAGAGAAACATCCAACTAGAGCTGGCAAACCAGTCCATCACCATTCCCTTGGGATTGGGGGAGAACATTGTTATCATTGTGTGTGGTTGGTCCTACCCAGCTAACTTCCTGGTGATAGAAGTTAACAGCAATGAAGGGGACTTCCCAATTATAATGGGAAGGGCATGGATGAGTACAGTAGATGCATGCCTTAGGATCCACGATCTTTCCTTGGAGATATCTAAGATAAACATTTGTGGAAAGATTAAGAAGAGGAAAGTTCTGTGCATCACATATAGTGATTCACTGGGTGATGACATGGAGGAAATGCCTCCATGTAACAGGTGTGCCCCTGAAACTTTGAAACAAAGATTCCTATATGTAGCAACCACACAATAAGTAGTAGATACCTCATGGTTGACAGCTACTCGAAAGAGTAAACAAATATGCATGGAACAAACTTAGGAGACAAACCATGCCAATAGTGAAGGCGTAGACACATTGGAATATGAGCGTTACCAACTCCCATCCCTCAACCTAAGATCATCAATTAGGAGGAGTTGGGCACTTCTACGAAATTGCAATAGACATTCATTATTTCAGATCTCTCCCTTGCAATTCAGTCATGGGGGAGATGGCCACCTATGCTAATTATTTGGGGCCCTCAGTTCTTTTTGGTTTTTTGTTTTACACATTTTTTAGATGTTTTTGTTTTACAAATTTCTTTAACTTTTCTTGTTTTTGTTTTACAAATTTCTTCAAATTTTCTTGTTTTTGTTTTACAACATCATTATACTTTTTCATTTTGTATGTGTGTGTGCATGTGTGATCCACCCTATAAGTTTGTCACCCAATAAGTGTTCTTCGTGATGGTATGAACTATTTTCATGTTGATTGCTAATGTTTGGTTTTTACCTTTAAGTCACAATGTTGATACTAAGGTATGTTTCTTTTGATAAGGTAGGCAATGAGTTCACTTCATCCATCCATCCACTAGTTTCTATGGTCTCTCTTGGCTTGGAAATGTACAGTATCCTTCATAATAAGAACTTTAACGAACCAGTGACTGGGCACTTCTCAAACTAAGGAAGGACTCAAGGTTTGAAAAGGGTGTGACTTCAAGGGAACTTGATGCTTTGGTGTTGGCCATTCTCTTGGGTGCTTGGATGTTTTCTTCTTGGATTTTCTTGCCATTCCGATGTTACCCAATTGTCGGAAGCTGAGCCAATAAAAATAACAAGTCTTTGCATGGTGTGGTTCTCATGCATAAAAACACAAAACAAAAAAAAAACAAACAAAAAAATGAAAAAGAAAGAAGAGAAAAGAAAAAAAATAGTGAGAATTCAAAGCACACCCCTTAGATAAAATAATCTCTTGGGCTACAAGCACTGGTTATGGAACTCAAAAAGTTCCCTCTAACTAAGGCCCTTCTCGCTTCCCATTCTCTCCTTGTTTCATCAGAATGGTGTTGACTCTTGTAGGTGCATTCTTGTTACTTCAAGAGGATGGATTGTTTGAATGCATTGATGCGAAGTCACTGGATGTGGTTGGTTTAAGGCCGGAGTTGGAATGAGATTTTCCAAGTCACATTAATCATGAAACACACAAGGGGCTGTACACCACCTTGTTCTTGGGACTCCATTCCATTCTCTTTTCTCCATCCTTCTCTCCATTGTTCACCTCATTTCCAATTGTATCATTAGTGTATATTTTGGTAGATACATTGTTTTCTTTTTGGTAAATTCTTGCGGTTAAGACTTTAACTCTTGTTCCACATGACATTCCTAGAGGCTACGGACTCTTTGAATGTGGGATTATCAGGGCATTAAGGGCATGAGTCTACTTTGGGGAGGACCCACTGACATTCCTATTTGGTGCATCAATTAAATTCTTTTCCTTAACATTTTTGCAATCCATTTTATTTTGTTCATTTCCATCTTGACATCCATTTGATTGATGTCCTAGTTGTCTCTTTTTATCTATCTTTCTTATTCCTTTTCTTTCTCCATTCTAACGCTATTAGAGGTTCTTGATTAGTCATGGGGGTACGGGGCCCGATTTTTTTGATTTTCTCCTAGCCTCAATTTTTTCAATTTTTTCCTAATCCCTACACCTTCGGTAGTCATCATTAATACATCCCCAGATCCGTAATTAGCTGTACCAAAACCTAGCCAATGGGCCTACACCGAAGCAAGGCATTAATTACATGATGATTCATTTACCCTTACTAATATATGATTGCATTGTTTGTGTAGATGGCGATCATACAACAATGGATTGGATCTGGAGCAAACACTTGGAATGGAGTAGTGCTGGAAGCAGCTATGTAAGGAGCAAGATTGATGGTGCGCTTACGGATGGACAACAAAAGGTGAAATCTTGGTGTTGGTATTAGCAACACTTCTTTCTCTCTTCTCTCTCAGCTGCCAACTAAGGCCTGATGTCAATGTAGTAAGGTGTTTACTCTTGTTGTTATAAACACCAGTTTTGTCAAGTCTTGTAATGATGATTCGTTCACATGTCATCCCATTAGTTCCATTCACCCCAATAATCTCATACCTTCCCAATATTTTGTAAGGAACTCGAGGACGAGTTTTCATTTAGTCATGGGGGTATGATGAGACGTGATATCACATGGGCCGCAATATTGCGTACGCTATATTGTAGCCGCCGTGATATCTCATCCCATGCGATATCGTGTACACGATATTGCGGTGCACCATCATATCTATAAATAAGATGTGGTTCTCCCTTGTTTTCTCATCCTAGGCTAGAAGTAGGGAAACCCTAGTAGATTGATCACTCCAGAGATAGAATATTTTCCATGTGCCCGTAGTAGGAGTCCTAAAGTGAACAGATCTTTATTCGAGCAACATTGTACTTGAACACAAGTTATGTATGACAATAAAGATGAACTTCTTGGATAAACCTTGCAGTGCATGGAATAGGATTTTATTTATTGTTATTTACTGCTTTCTCTCTCACCCTTCTCTCCTAGTAACATGAAATAAGTACGACTTGATTACAAGCATTTAAGGATGTGTACAGATAATCAAGGAACGGATGCTCATCACACTTAGGCTAGATTAGATTCTCTCAACCCTTTCCTCCTAGTTAAGTGTCTCAGTATGACCAGTTTGAGCATGTGCGTTACACATGGTGATCCCAGCAACGATTAGCGTTTGGTAGCCACGGTTGCATCAGTTCAGGGTGTATACGGTAAGTGGGAACGGATGCTGATGCTAGGTAATTTAGACTTAGTTCATTAGTTAGAGTTAGTAATTAGTTTCTCAACCCTTCACCTCAATAGCATAGGAGATAAAACATAAAAAGCTATAAAAATCATATACCTTAGACTTACTTAACCATATACTGTGACAACTACAAGTAAATCTGGGAAGACAACGAATGATTAACCATAAGTGTTCCATGGGGCGTGTAGGCACTTAGTCTGCAGAGTTCGACCGGATCATGCGTGGTACGCTCGTATTCGTATGGTTGAGTGTAGGGGTATCTCGTCACTCATCAAGTCCTAAGTTTCATAAAATGTCAAATAGTCTATTAGAAAATTCTAATGGCTTTTAGTTGATATTTCTACTTCTTTCTTGATTCAAAAAATAGATGAAAATTATATTCTAAGCATTGAAACTCTGTGTCCATCAAGCTAAAGGGTGAAATGATCCTTTTCTTTGTTCTTTTCTCATTCAACATTTCCATACACCATGTACTAAGTGTTGCAACCTATAGTCATACAATCACCAAAAAGCCTCTCATTATTTATGCTATTCTAATAAAATTATTTTCCTTCTACATGATGGTCATTAGAGAAGTAAAAAAGTTCAAAAAATCTAAAATATTTTTAAAATCATAATGAATCAACCTAGAAATTTGGCATAATTAAATGAAATTCAAAATAGGTTAAAACTAAAGAAAATTGATAACTAGGCACTAGCATGACATCAGAAACACAGAACCAAATCAAAATTGCATGAATTATGTCCTACCAAATTTAAATCTCCAAACATATGCTTCCAAATTTGATTTTGGATTAGCCAATAAAGCCAAGATGAGCACTGAAATAGTTTTCCCTACCTAATTGAAAGAATTACAAACAAAAATCATTACGTAGCTAAGATCTCCAAAAATAGGCTTTAGAACCTATGTAAAGGTAAACATTAATGACCAAATTTAAACATAATCTAAAATAAATGCCTAAAAATGAAAGCACTTATGAAAATCTAGAAGGTTATGTAAGCTTTTCTATCATTCATTTCTTATACAATAGGGTCTTCCTCTTTGTGTAACATCCCCATTTCCAAATGGTATCGTTACATAACAAAGATGATGTCTCTTCATAACAAGTGTTCAGATTATTGTAACAGGACCCAAAAAGGGAGTTTTAATTAAGATCCAAAAGGGTGTGTTGTAATAATGAACAAGTCTCTCAAGGTGACCTTTGGGGTTTTTACCTAAGGTATTTATACCTAGGAATTAGAGGTTGTATTAGCATGGAGTTGTGCAGCCAATAAAGTTAAGTAATGGAAGCTATATGAAGTAAGACAGGAAGACAACTAGCCATCCCTTTTGGCTGGTGATAGGCATAATCATGGTGGCAAAGCTAGGTTGCCTAAGGGATAGATACAAAAGGAAGAAAATCCCAAAAAATATCCAAAGCATGATCCAGATACACTATTCCACATAAATAAAGCAATCTTTTCTCTTTTCTTCTGCATTTTCTCCATTATTTTCTTTATGCTTAATGTCTAAAGTTACACATATTCTACATTTGCTATGTTATCGTCTTATACCTAATGTCTAATAGAATGTATATTTGACATTTTCCATGACATTTGGAAATGGGATGTCACACTCTAGCTCTATTTTCTAGATTCCAACAAAGCAAATGGATGATTTCAAATGAAAGGGTTGTTAAGTATTTATACTATCAAGGTCATGGCAAGGTTAAACCAATGGATAATTTCTTATGTATAACTAAAAATCAAAAGAAAATCTAATTAAACCACATATTTTAAAAACTAAAATAATTAATAATTGTAAAAGTGGTTTATACACCAATTTTTATCTAATAGGCTACCTTAGGTACTACCTAATAGCTATATTACCTCCAAATACTAATCAAAGATCCAAGGTTCAAAACTAAATATTAATAACTAGGGTACTATCATATGATATCTTTCTAAGAAAATAAAATCCTAATTAACTAATTTTCAAAAAAATACAAAGGTATTCAAACACATAGCACATAAAGCATACCCCATATCTAATGTAGAACCTCATGTGTCAATGATCCATTTAGTACCTAATACCTACTTATTGAAAACTCCAATAAATGGGTTAGTACATATATGCTTAAAATAAAATAAATTAAAAATATCAAAATATTTTTATAAAGGTAATTACAAAGAACATAGCTTAACTATATAAATAATCCCAAACATACACATCATAACCAGCCATATCCAAACCAAAGGATATAAACATAGAATAAATGCTAGACATGAAACACAATAACATATCAAAGATTGTAAAACTACAAAGTTTCCCAACTATCCTACTTAGTGCATATGCCACTATGTTGCCTTTACCTTAATCATATTGAACTATGAAATAGATTTTTTTTAGTAGCTTAATCCACCTTATCTATCTCATATTCAACTATGGCTAACTCATCACATGTTGTAACCTCTTATGATCTATCCAAAGCATGATATGCTTACCATACAAGTAAATTTTAAGAGAAAATTCTATGATTGAAAATGCTAGATCATGTGTTAGGTACTTAGTTTCATGAGGCTTTAAATGTATAGAAGCATATGTTATCATATTTTCTTCTTACATGAGAACTCCTCCAAACCCTTCTCTAGAAGCACTCATGTAGAAAACATATGACTTTCTGAAATTTAGTGATATTAATAAAGGTGTTGTGGTTAATCTATTCTTTAATTTCTCAAAATCTTTATGGCATGCACCATTCCAAAAGAAAACATAATCATTTCTTTGATACTTGATGAGTGGCGAGGTACCCCTATACTCAACCATATGAATACAAGCATTTCACGCACGATCTGGTCGAACTCCATAGACGAACTAGTTGTGGTATCTAGGCAATTACTCGTAGGTCACAGTTTGCTATCTTTCCACCTAGACTAGTATTAACTTTTTCATGTATGGTTTATTCCAGAGTGAGGTGTATGATGTGTTCCTACACTAATGCTACTCCTAGGGATAATTGAAAAATAATATTAACTAAGCTAAGAGAGAGAGAGGGTGAGAGAGAATCTAAGCTAGCCTAAGTGTGATGAGCATTCATTCCTTAATCATCCATACACATCTTGGACCTCGTGCACAACTACCACTGGGATTACCTAGCGCATGGCCTAAGTACGCTACTGGGTTACCAAGTAGTCACACTTGAATGCTCATGATTAAGTCATACTCATTTCACGTTACTAGGAGATAAGGGTGAGAGATATTAACTAAGAAAGTAGTAAATGATAATTAAATAAATAAATAATTAAACTAAGTGAATGTTGCAATGATGAAGTAATCTCAATCTTTATTGCCGGTCATGTGCGTGTCCAAGTATGTCACACTTGAATAAAGGATGTTGTACAATTACAATCATCACACTGCGGGCATGCACTGAGAGGAAAGGGTTAAGAAAATAATTACTTAAAACTAAACACTTAAAAGAAATTCTAAAAACTAAGAACTAATTATAAAACCAAGTGTTCCACCTTTTATTTATAGGCTCACATAGGAACTGTGATATCACGTACGCGGTATCGTGGCTCTAATAACAGGGGTCTGATATTAGGACCTATCAAACTTGGTATATTGTATTATGGTTTAGATAATAGAGGTTCGATAACAGGACCTAACAGACCATGACTCATCATACCCCCATGACTGAATAACAACTTGTCCTCAATTCAAAGAGAGTGAGGAATAAGTTCAATTGATTACATAGTTGATAGGTATGGGATTATTGACTAACTAGGAATTTATTTATGTTGTAGTGGAGAATTAAAAAAAATTTGGACATAGACACAAAAGACAAAATTTGTGGAGCTCATGGGGTTCCTGGTAGTGGTGGCTCCTCTATGGGTGCCTCTCCTTTGTCCTGCACGATCAAGCTTCTGAGATTGATACTATTAAAGAAGTACTTGAAATTTCTCCTCTTCTATCCAAGGATTATGAGACGTCCATGTTGATGTTCCAATGTTTGATGGAGTCGGCACTTTCCATGAACATGGCAGTTGAGGGAACACTTGATTGGCCTTGACATGTTATGCCGAAAATAGCTGTCATTCCTCTTCATAGGCTTGGGCCCTAGCCTCTCCACCTTTTTCTTGGATGGATGCTGAGTGATTGTGCCTCCTACTTTTCATGTTCTGCATGAAGTCCTTGGCCTCTGCCTTCCCCTGGTCATTTAGTTGCACCTTGAGAAGGTCCTCCTTGTTGTCTTCTTTTAGGGGCCATCTATAATCACACAAAGATCAATCGTTAGTAAGGTTATTGAAAAAATTTCAATGATTTCATACCTTACTCATTGACTTTAATAAATGTTGAATTCTTTGTTAGTGTGATTTTAGAGTTAGAATTTTTTTTCAAGGAAGTTGCCCTAAAAGTTTAATGTCAGACCTAGTTTTTTTAGGTGACACATAGAAGGACCTAGTTTTAAGAAAGTTTGATAAAATGGTGACAAAGGAAAGAATAGATTTGGAAATGAAGTACTTAGAGGGTATAAGATGATGTGGTGGTATGCAACAAGTACAAATTGAAAAAGTTATGCAAGTGGGTCCTCCCCAAAGTAGGTTCCAACCTATAATGCCCTTGCGTAATCACACCTTAAAATGTTCGTAGGCACTAGAAGGGTTAAATGTAATCCATATCAATTTCACAAAACACACACATGTAGATACCATTGGACTAAGGTAAGAATTCTACTCTATACAAGAGACGAGCTACAATTACATGAATAGCGAGATGAGACGAACTATAGAAGGGATTGTAGATATTGGGACATGAGGCAATCGACCCAGGGCATAATGAATCCTATGTGTAAAGCAGGATTAATGTGTCATTAACTCGTTGTTCCAAGATCAGGACCAAGTCCATTCCTCTGGTCAGTGACACCGCATTGTTTCATCCTATGATGAGCGACTATGAGAGTACCATAACAACAAGGCATACGATCACTTGGAATTTTGTTGAAGGGAGGTGACTTTTTTGCTTTGTGGCACTTGCTTCATTTTTTTCTCTCTTCTTTTTTCTTCTTATTTTCTCTCTTTTTTTTATTGTGAAACACCCCAAAATTCAAAGACATTCTTACTTCACTAGGCCTTTGCAATTCGCATAGCATTACAACAGTTCTTCGGGAGATGGATGCTCTGATTCTCAGACTATTTGCTTCAGCAAGTTTTCTAAGTCAAGGAGCCTTGCTATGCTATGCTACACCATGTAGCATAGAAAACTTCATAAGACATTTGCAGAAGCACAAAGCTACACTACGCAATGCAATGGAGCATAGCATAGCAAAAATTGGACAACCAGTCCCCTCACCCGACTCCAAGTCCCTCAACAATGTCTCCTTCCATTAGAAAGCGACGAACTTGGCTGACATTAGGTCATGTTTGCTGCTACACTATGCTTAGCTACATGGTGTAGCGAGGCGTAGAAATTCTACAAAAGTTGACAGGAGGCAACTCAAAGGGTAAGATCAACAAGTTTGCAAGTTTCAGAGTTCAAAAGGCAAAGTTTACAGATTGGCGACGTTTTTGCGACTAAGGCCAATCGCTACGCTACGTAGCGTAGCACACATGCAATGAACAGCCTGCACATTTGAAAGGCTTTCTACACATGCAGCAAGATGTGTAACAAGATGCTACACTACGCTAACGTGCTATGCTACAGAGCATAGCAAAGTGGCAAGTGGTTACGTGAAATTAATGCACCTCATCTAATTGCACCGTTGCTCTGACAGCGTAATTACGATGCAGTAGGCTCGTAATTATGGTGCAGTAGGCTTGTAATTACAATGTGGTAGGCTTGCCCAATGGTCATACAGGCATGTACAGCATAGACAGGTCAGCATAGGCCCAAGGCACGTGGCATTCAAACTGCATCTTTCATGCACCCTTGGTCCTATAAATACCCCAATGAGCAACGCTTATACTCTCTTTGGTCCCCTTTCGCATGATCCTCTAGCTCGCCCTTTGAAACTTCTAGCTCTCTAGCATTCTTTGGCATTATAAGCTTTCTATTTTGACATTGTAAATAGTTAGCATTCTCAGTGGGCATTTCGTTCTATTCTTTTCTACCACCTTGGTAGAACTTCATATTGTTAACACTAGAGTCCATGTTTGAGCACACACTCCTCTTGCTCTACATGTCCTGGTTACTCTCAGGATCTCTACACTTCCTAGCACTATGCAACTGATTGTATCCATCTTTGAAGCGATGCATTTTTCTAATTGCATTTCTACATTATCTCCTATTTACTATTGCATTTTACATTGTTTCTTGTTTCTTTTGCATTTAAACATTACTTCGTGCTATCAATTTCATTTTCTTTAGGTCACACATTGCAAAAGGTTATATAGACACTAACTAAGTCCCTATCTGATCGACCAGACCATTCAGGGCACCCCATCTCCATCCCATCTAGCACGGCCCTCCTACGGAGACAAGGTCAAGACTGTCCAGTAGCTGAAGGCCCCTCAGCTTTTTTCTAGCCGTCGACATTTTCGGTCACTACAATCTTTTTGGCACTAGAAGGAGGGCCTTTTTGGTGCCTTTTTTGTGTGTCACAGTAGTCTTATAAGCTTTCTTCATCCTGATACATGTTAGCATAAACTTGACACGCATCTATGGTTGTTTACACATCGTGTGATGCAAATCGATTGCCTCGATAGTTCCTTGGGAACCCTATAGGATGTAAAGCCTCCGATTGCGAGTTAACTTGCCTACTTGTCATGGTAGTCTTGTAAGCCTTCTGCACCCTAATACATATTAGCATAAACTTGACACCCATCTATGGTTGTTTACTTGTGTGGTGTAGATCGCTCACCTCGACGGTTCCCTAGGAACCCTATAGGACGTAAAGCCTCCGGTTGCCAGATGACTTGCCTGTCTTATGGTAGTCTTGCATGGGCCCTATACCCTATTGCGCACTAGCATAAACATGGCACTCTTTTCGATTTTTTACGCATCATGTGGTACAATTCGATCACTTCGATGGTTCCTCGGTAGCCCGAAAAGACATAAAGCCTTCTTTTTATTGCTTGCCAACTTATTTTCTCTTCTCAGTTCACAAAATTGCTTAGCTTTCTTATTTCCTTGCTTTTTGCATTTGCAAAATTTTCTAGCTTAGTAGCAATGACTTCTTCAACTACTGCTTTTAACACCTTTAACGTGGAGGTCCCCATCACAGTTCAAGGAACCACTGGTGCCAAACAACTACTAAACCCAATGCTGGAAACACGTCGATCCCTCAGGATCCAAAACCAAAGACCTGAGGGCTTGGCCCAGCAACATGAGCATTACAACTTCCTCTGTGCGAAGGTCCAGGCAAACCTGCCTTTGGATGTACATGAACTCAAAGATAAACATAGCTTCGAGTTTCATTACTACGATGGGAAGGAATTTTTTCCCGCTCCCGACGTTTCCATACCTTTGACACAGGAAAACCAAAGGCTTTTAGACCAACAAAGGAGAAATCATGTCCAAAAATTCTAAATTAGTCTAAAACCCTAATGAATCAACCCAAAAATTTGGTAGAATTAAATGAAATTCAAAATATGTCAAAACTAAATAAATTTAATAACCAAGCATTAACATAACATTAGAAACATGGATCCAAATCCAAATTACATGAATTATGTCTTACCAAATCCAAATCTTGAAGCATATGCTTCTAAACCAAAATTTGCATTAATTGATAAAGAAAATAATACAAAATATGAGCATTGTAATAGACTTTCCTACCTAATTGAATGTGCTACAAATAAAGCCCTCACAAAGCTAAGATCTCCTAAAATAGGATCCAAACTCCATAGAAAATGTAATGATCAATGATCATATTTAAAACAAATCTAAAATGGATACTTGAAAAGGAAACCATTGACATAGATTAGGAAGGCTATGCAAGCTTGGTTGTAGTTCCTCTCCTATTCAATGGGGTTTCCCTTTATGTCTCCACTTTCCAAATGTTAGTGAAGTAAATGGATGATTTCTAATAGAAGGATTGTTAGGTATTTATACTATTAAGGACATGCTAGAGTTAAACTAATGGGTAAATTTTTATGGGAAACTAAAAATCAAAATAAAATATAATTAATGCAAATGTTTTAAAAACTAAAATAAATAATAATTCTAAAAGTGGTCTATGCATCAATTTTAGTCTAATAGAATACCTTAGGTACTATCTAATAGTTATGTCACATTCAAATACTAACCAAAGGTCCAAGATTCAAAACTAAATATAACTATCTAGGATAATACTCCATGTTATCTTTCTAAAAAATTAAAATACCAAATACTTAATTAATTAATTTCCCAATAAATACAAAGAAATTTCAAACACATAGTACATAAATCATACCTCATGTCTAATGGAGAACTTCATATGCCAATGACTTATCAAGTACTTGATGCATGCTTATTTAATACTCTAACAAAGGAATTTGTTCACATATGCTAAAAATAAATTAAATTTAAAAATATCAAAAAACATTTATAAAGATGATTATAATGCACATATTTTGCTATGTAAATAAGCCCAAACACATCACAACCAAACATATCCAAAATAGAGGGTATATTTAAAAAAAGGATATAATCATAGAAAAAAGACTAGATAAGCAGCACAATAATCCATCAAAGATTCAAATCAAAGAACATATTAGCTATGAAGGAGTATCTAAAATAAGGGTGTTACATGAAATTTTTTGTTCCTATTATCTCATATAAGTCCAACATCAAATAGATTATTTCCTAGAAGCTTGTCATGAAATAGCTACGGAAAAAGGGATTCCCATCCCATTGACATCATAGTCTAGAAAAGAGAATACTAATCACTTAGGAAGATTAAAATATCAAAATTCTCATCCTTTTAATGTAAATAACAAAATAAACCCATGGATACACTCTACCTTGGAATGCAACCAAGGAAGAGAAAGAACAACAACTGATACTAGTAGGACCTCTAAAACTAGATCTTCCAATAAGCCACCAAGAGATAATCAATGGGGTTAAGGAAAGAGAGAAAGCTAGCATGATTCTTCCAATTTTTTATCATCCTCATTATCAAAAATTCATGAGGATGAGTGTAAGAAATAAAGAAGAGGAAAAGAAAAATAACCTAATGGATATAATTGAAGAAATAAAAACATAAATGAAGGCATAGATGGTAATTGTTACAAAGAAAAAGAGATCATGGGAATTTGAATTGTAGAAGGCTATAGTAGAACACATAGAAGGTTTAATGATTATGAATAAGGCTATGAATGAGGTAATTATTATGAACTTCTACTAGCTACAAGAAGCATCATTCATATAAAGAAGGTTAATTATATTCTCATTGGAAATCAAAGAAATAACTACATCAATTGCATTGACATGAATAATATTCTAAATTTTGGATGCTACAATGTTAACTTTCAACATTATTTTCAAGTTGTCTAGGATGTTAGTACCTTGTGAAACATAGAAAATGATTAATAAAAGCTCAAATTATTTTTAAAAATATTAATTAAAGAGGTAAAAAGTTTAAATAGGTCCTTGCAACCAAAGTTCATCATGAGGTCAAGTACAATGCTAGAACTATTGAATGAAAAATACTAGATATGCTCCAAAGTATCTAATTTTAAAAAGCAAATTCAAGAGCTAGAAGAAAAGTAATCATGATTATCTTCATGTATTCTTTTACACATGTTATTCATTATTGCATAAGTATCGAAGCCATGATTTTTTTCAACATCAATAATTGAGACATATCATAGAATAATAAGAGTCCATCAAATTCTAAGGCTAATTGATCAAGTAACCAAGAAAGAAGATGAACTTAGAGAATGTGTGTTAAGAGTATAATAAGGATCCATCATTCACAAGAAGAAATTTCATGCCTATAGGAGAAGAGAAGATGAAGATCCAATGAAGGATGTCATTTAAAGAAAAAATTTATTCATCCAAAAATTAACTTTAGAAATAGTGGCAAAAGTTGAAAAAATATAGGACTATATTAATGAAAAATTCACAACTACATTAAAAATAATAGGGGAAAATACAGAATAGGTACTTCCATAAGATAAGAAAAAGAAAATAGAAAAGGACCTATATAGGTAGAAAGGAAAAGCTACAATAGCAGAGAAGGTTGCTAACTTAGATTTAATAAATAATGATGGATGTAACCTATACTAGTATGAAAATCCTAAGAGATGTTGCTAAGTCATATCACATTTATAAGAGTTAGGATCATTGATGAGCGGCAAGGTACCCCTATGCTCAACCATACAAATACGAGCATTTCATGCATGATCTAGTCGAATTCCAGGGAGTAAGTGCTTATGCGCCCTTGTGGAACAAGGATGGGTTGGTTGATTGTTATCTTCCCAAGCTTACCTGTATGTCACAATTATATGGTTAAGTAAGCTTGAAGCATATGATTTTTATAGCTTTTATGTTTTTATGTCCTACGCTAGTAGGGAAGGAGAGAGGTAACTAAGTGACTAATTTAACTTAACTACTTATTAACTAAGTTCTAAATAATCCTAACACCAGCATCTATTCCAACTTGTCATACACATCCTAAACCAATGCAACACTGCTGGGATTACCAAACTCTAATCGTTACTGGGTTACCAAGCATTACACACATGCTTGAAGTGGTCATGCTTGTGTAATTTAACGATTTTCTCAATTGATCAAAATGAATTGTTGTGCTAATAACAAAAATGTAAAGTGAGTAAAATAAAATAAAATAAAATAAATTCATAAGAAAAAAAATCTCAAGTGCTACAAGGATGAATCGAAGAGCTCATCTTTATTGTCGTACATAAGGTGTGATCAGGTACATAATGCTAAAATAAAGATCCATCCACACTTAGACCTCTTGCTGTGGGCACTTGTTAAATACTCTAACTTTCAAACAAACTACAAGATTTTCACTACTTGACTCCTAAAAGACTTCTCTTCAATTATGTCCCTAGGCACTATATTTATCAGCTTGAGAGCAACTACTCTAATAATTAGAGTAACCACTCTAATAATTAGAGTAACTACTAGAGTAATCGCTCTCATCATACCCCCATGACTAAATGAAAACTTGTCCTCGAGTTCCTTACAAAATATTGGGAAGGTATGGGATTATTGACTAATTGACAACTAACAGTGGAATGGGATGATAGACTCAATGTGCCTAGTAAACGAATCAATAAGCATATTACAACATTAGTGTTAATGACCATTGTGGTGAACACTCCTACAGAAATAACATCCAAGCCTTTATTTTGCAGCTTGAAGAGAAAAATAGAGAGAAAGAAAATGGAGCGTGTTGCTTCCAATGCCGAGATTGCACCTTCTGTTGTTTATCCATAGCCATGCCACCAAACTTGCTCCTTTCATAAATGCTCCAGTTTCGGTCCATCCTGAGTGCTTCCTCCAAGCCCAGTCTAGTATTTGTATGATCACCATCTGCACACACAACACAGTCACAAATGATCAAGGATAGATAATCCACAATGGAGTTGATACCTTGCCTTGATATGAAGCACATTGGTTGAGTTGTGGTTATGGCAAAAACTGGTTCAGAGATTTATCACTAGTGACTACCAAAGGTGTAAGGGTTAGGTGAATAGTAAAATGGAAAAAATTAAAAAATTTGTGCAAGGCCCTGACAACTAAGAGCGAACCTCCAGTAGCTATAAGATGGAAAAACATGAGGAATAAGAAAGATTTAAAATATCAATAGCAATACCAATAAAATGGATGTCATGGATGGGGATGAAACAAGAAATGATTCATTGCAAGAAATGTTTAAGGGAAAGAAGTTAACAATTGCACCAAAAAGAAATGCTAGTGGATCCTCCCCAAAGTAGGCTTATTCCCTTTATGCCCTAACAAACTCACAAACCAAAGAGTCTAAAGGCTCTAGGAATGTCATTTGGAAGCAAGAGTTCACAAGAATTCACCAAAGAAAAATAATGCATCAACCTAGAATGGACTAATGATAAAACTAGCAATGAGGTGGAAAATGGAAAGAAAGATGGAGAGGAGAGAATGGAATGGAATCCCAAGAACAAGGTTGTGTAAAGCCCTTTGTGTGTTTTATGGTTAATGTGATTAAGTAGAACTCATCCCAAATCTAGAATCAAACAAACCACATCCAGTGACCTTGCATCAACACACTTGACTAATCCATCCACTTGAAGTAACAAGAATGCTTCTACAAAGGCTCACCACCATTTCGAGGAGAGCAAGATGGACAAGCAGGAAGTGAGAAAGGGCATTAGTTAGAGAGAACCTCCAGGCATGGGTAACATGTCTTTCCAGTTCCATAACCAGTGCTTGTAGCCCATATTGCTTTATTATGTATAAGGGGCGTGCTTTGAATTCTCACACCTTTTTTTTTTGCATGAGAACCACACCATGCAAAGACTTATTTTTATTCATTTAGCTTCCCAATTTTTGAACAATGTGAGAATGGAAAAAAACCCAAGAAAAAGGATCCAAGCACCTAAGAGAATGGCTAGAAAAAATGCATTGAATTCCCTTGAAGTCACACCCTTTTCATCCTTTGAGTCTTTCCTTAGTTTGAAAAGTACCCAACCACCAATTCATTAAAAGTTTACTTAGAAAAAGAGGGACTATACAGTTCCAAGCCAAAGGATACCATAGAGTTGTATGGATGAGTGGACAGTGTGGACTCATTGTCTGTTTTACCAAAAGAACCATACCTTAATATCAGCATCATAATTCAAATGTAAAAACCAAACACTAGCAATCAATATGATATAATTCAATCCACCATTATGAGCACTTATTAGATGATGAATAAAAGTAAATCAAGTAAACAAAGAAATAGTAAAAAAAATGAATGATGGTGTAAAACAAAAATAAGAGAAGTTGAAAGAATGTGTAAAATAAAAAATGTGTAAAACAAAAATGTGTAAAATAAAAATTCAAAAAGAACTAAGGGCCTAGAATAGTTAGCATAGGTGGCCATCTCCCCCATGACTAAGTTGAAGGAGGAGATCCAAAATAGTGAGCAGGGTTGTCCATCAAGAGAGGTAGCATGTGTACTGGTTGTCCTAAGCTCCTGGAAAGGTTTGGTTTTTTGCATGTTAACCAAAATTTTCTTATCTAGGCTCTTAGGTTTGTATATTATCATGGCCCTTGAAGGAAAAGTTGCATAAATAATATAAGGTCCTTCCCATAGTGTTTGAAATTTAGTACGTTGTGGCACATGTGTGGGATTCTAGTAGAGAACCTTATTGTAGTGACTGAAAATGTCGGCGACTAGAAAACACTGAGAGGCCATCGATCGCTAGTAGTCTTAACCTTGTATCTGTGTGAGGGCGGTGTTGGATAAAATGGAGATGGGGTGCCCTGAATAGTCTGGTCGATCAAACAAGGATTTAGTCGATGTTAATATAACCTTTCATAAATGGATAATTTGAAAATGAGGCTTCTAGCATAAAATGATAGCTTTAAATGAAAAAGGGACAAAAAAAATGTAAAAATGCAATGGTAAGAAACAAAACAAAGTAAAATGAAGTTAGGAAAATGCATTGCTTCAAGAACGTGACTTCACTCTATCAAGGTGGATAAAATTGGTTGCATGACACTGGGAGGCACAGAGATCCCAAGAGTAACCAAGATATTTAGAGTAATAAAGTTGTATGCTTGAACGTGGACTTAGGAGTCAACAATGCAGAATGCTATGAGGATAGCAAGAAAGAGTAGAACAAAATGCCAAATGAGAATGCCAACTATTTGCAGTATCAAACAAGATGTTTACAATGCTCATATACAATGCTAACTTTCTTACTTGCCAGTCAACAAAATTGTCAACTATCCAAATTGCCCAAGAACTCCCTTGAGCATTGCTCATTGGGGTATTTATAGGGCCAAGGGCATGTGAAAGATGTGGTTTGGATGCCACATGTCTTGGGCCTATGTTGACATGTCTATGCTGTATGGGTGTGCATGACCATTGGACGTGCATATCCGTTGGACGAGCTTGCCATGCTATAATTGTGAACCTACCATGGTGTAATTGCACCGTCAGAGTTTGGAGATGTGTGCCACGGTGCAATTAGGTGAAGTGCATTGATGTGGCGTAATTGTCTACTATGTTGTGCCATGCTTTGTAGCATAGTGTGTGGGCGTAGCATGGAAACTTGTTATGCCATGCTATGCTATGCAGCGTAGCATAGCATAGCCATCAATTCGAAGCAAAAACTTGCATTGTGTCCTGTTGCATGTGTCAAAAAATTTTGAAGCGCGCTAACTATTTATTGCATATTTGCTACGCTATGCTACGTAGCATAGTGTAGCAGTTAGGCTTAGTCACAAAAATGTAGCCAATCTGTAAACTTTACCTTTTTCACTATGAAACTTGCGAACTTGTTGATCCCGCCCTTTGAGATGCCTTTCATTACTCTCGTAGAGTTGCTATGCTGTGCTACACTACATAGCGTAACATAGCGTAGCAACCAACATGGGCAAATTTTTGCTAAGTTTGCTATTTTCTGGTGAAGGAGCCATTGCTAAAGAGCTTGGAGTTGAGCAAAGCAACTTTTTTCAAAGGCCATAGGCACTAACTTAGTGCGATTGAAAATCACTAAGTAGGCCAAGCCTTCCTGTCTTGCTCTCACTACGTTGTGCTACGCTACGTAGCGTAGTGTAGCACCTTGTCTTGCAATAATTTACAGTTGACTATTTGAACAACTATCTCCTGCAGCCTACTATGCTATATAGCATGGCATAGCGTAGCAAACTCCTTGACTAGAAAACTTGCCAAACTGTTTTGCTCATTTTAAGCGCCACCAAAAACTCTTTGCATCGCTTCTATGTAGGTTGTCAGCTGGACAAATTACCCAACTAGAAAATTGGCTAAACTGCATAGCCTAAAGCCTAGAACATCCATCTCCTGATGAACTACCATGACGTCACCTAAATTACAGTAGCCTAGTGAAGCAAGGATGCCCTGAAAAGTTGGGGTGTTTCATTGGCCCCTCTTTGTTGACATCTAGAGGATGGACCCAAGAGACGTTGACAAAGAATACAAAACACCATGGAAGAAAAAATACTAACATTACTATGCAGTGATCATCAAGACGTCGGTTAGCTATGCTTGAGAGTGTTGCATTGGTTTTTTGCAAGGGGAAAAGGCTAAACAGGGAGGAAGGAGGTTTAGGAAAAGGGTAAAGCTGAGGCTTAGCAAAGTCCCTCGTCAGAGTGCTCCTGAGGGAGTTGTTTACATTTTCATCGTTACTTTCACTAACCTTTGACCTCTTCATTGAAATGTTTGAGGAGTGTGATTGTGAAATAGCTTACGTACCATTTTTTTAGGCACGTTTTGTTTGTGTGCACGTGAGCTTTTTCTCTCTTACACTTTTTCCTTTTGTTATTTTTCCATTTACGTTTTTGAATAACCTTGTTGTAGGACAGGTGTTTCTTTCCCTGGATGAGTTGTGTTACATCCACGTGGGGGCTTTAACCTACCTACAGATGCTTCCCATGCGACGAGCTATGTTACGCACATCATGGGTTTTGCGGTTGAGAAAATAGGAGGGCTTAACAGGTGTTGGAAAAGCTTGTAAAAGAGGGGAGCAGGTGGAAATTTGCAAGTGCAAGGAGTAAGGTAAAGGAAAGAAGCTTAGAAGGTAGGGCAGGATGTGCACTCTGAAGTAGCCAAGCTAGTCAAGATAATCACTTCGCAACGCTATAGCATTTACTGCCATGTCAAGACGCACCTTCGACCGACGCCTCTACAAACATGATAGAGAGAAAACCAAAAGAAACAACCATGATGCAAAATGAGGGAAAAGGTCTTGCTTGCTACAAAAATTATTGAAGCTCTTGGATAACTTTGCTGGTGTATGGTGTCCAAAGTAAGAAGACCAGCAGTGGCCTTGGCAGCGTTAGCGTGGAGGAGCTAGCGTCGAAGAAGCATGGAGTTACTGTGAGTGCAGATGCTCTGGAATCCTTGCCAAAGGCATGCATTCTTAGTTTAGCTATGGGATCAACTACCACATAGCTAAATGTCACTTGAGCCCAAATGTTGGAAGGGAGCTGGAGGGTGACAATATTATGGTTGGGCCACAATACTGCTGGAACTCTAGCAGGAGGCATTGTTCAAGGAACTACCATCAGAGCAATGGGCTATGGCAACAGTAGGTTTGGGGGTTCATGAGATGTCATACGACATCTCCGAGGGATCAACAAGGTGCCAGGAGTGGTGGCGTTGCATATGTTCCAGATCATGTTCTCAGTGCGTCATGAACCACGTTCTAGAACTGCAATGTTCTACCCCACGTCGGCACTGTGCACATTTGCTTGGTGTGTACTTGGTGCAGATGCACGCTAGGGATGTGCCATGAACCCAATTTAAGGTCTTGGTAGACCATGTGCTATTTTAAGGTCCCAGAAGACTACTATCCTAGTTTAAGGTCCCAGCAAATCATATGTGCCTTAATGTCATAGCAGATGTGTTGTGCCAGTTTTACATCATAGTGGATGATCTATGCCAGTTTTACTTCATAGCGGATGTGCTGTGCCAATTTTACGTTGTAGTGGACGTTGGTGAAGCCATGCTAGTTTAATGACGTAGCGGACATTTGCTCATCTTTGCTAGTTTTACGTTGTAGCAGATGGTGGTTTGTCTATTCCATGCGCTTAGATGTAGTACAGCTTGAGGTACAAGTGATTCACTAGGTTTGTGAACTCATTGCCATCCATGTCCGCTAGTTTGAAGGCTCCATTCCCAAAGGCTTTAATGACCATGTATGGGCCCTCCTAGTTGGCTGGGAATTTTCTCACATGTTCATGGATAGCTTTGAGGATGAGGTCTCTCTTCTGTATTGGCTATTGATGTAGGTCTGCATGGTGTTTTTGTTGTTGCTTGCTCTCGTAGCGCTCTATGCGACTTAGCATTTGTGTGTGCTCCTCCTCTATTGAGTCGAGGTTGATAATCCTTGAGTCATTGTTTTGGGCTTCAGTTACGACATCAGAGAAGATCATTCGAAGTGATGGTACCTGCAACTCAAGAGGCAACATAGCTTCAGATCCATAAACAAGACTGTAAGGAGTCTTACTTGTTGTGGTTTTGCATGTCATCCTGTAGGCCCATAGAACATAGAGGATTTGCTCGTGCCACCACCTCTTACTGTTGTTAAGAATCCACTTTAGCAAGTTGATGATGGACTTATTTGTAGCCTCTACCTGCCTGTTCGCTTGTGGGTAATACAGGGAGGAGAATGATTGCCTGATGCCCAGATTACTACAAAAGGTTCAAGTTTTTGTACTACTAAACTGTGGTCCATTGTTGATTATAACAGTCATCGAAAGCCCAAACTTTGTCATGATGTTATCCAGGATGAAGTGGCAGACTTGCTAAGATGTCATCTTCCTCAGGGGGATATCTTCCACCCACTTAGTAAAATACTCAGTGGTAGTGATGATGAAGCTATGCCCTGCGGAGGACTTAGGCGTGATGGGTCCTATGAGTTCTAGTCCCCATCACTAGAAAGACCACGCAATCTATGTTGGATGCAGCTGCGTAGGTGAGACGTGTATGAGATTCGCATATCTCTAGCATGTGTCACATATCTTGACCTTTGACATGAAATCATGCTCCATATGGAGCCAGTAGTACCCTAGGCATCTGATTTTCGTAGCCATAGCCCTAGGTGCTATGTGTCTGCCGCACAGTCCCTCATGTACTTCATTAATCAACTTCCATGTCTGCTCCTCATCCACACATGCCAGTAATATCCCGTCATAGGAATGTTTGCATAGGGCATCATTTCCCATGAGTGTATATTGCTAGGAACACTTATAGATTACATCTCCTTGGGCAGATGTCAATCCTCTTGGGGGTTCATCATATTTCATATAGGCTTTAATGTTGGCATACCACTCCTAGGTATCTGTGGCACTGATAGAGGCCATGTGTCCCGCTTGAGTGATGGGCTTAGTAAATTTAACAATTGAATTTGGCAGACTTGCAAACGAGTGTGGTGGAATATTTAGTGCAAGGGTGGCTAAGGCATCTGCTATGGTGTTTTCATTGTGTGGCACGTGTTGCATGTCCGTAGTCGCAAACTGCTTGAGTAGGCTCTTTACTAGGTTGTAATAGGGTTACAGGTGTGTAGCTTTGCAGGCATAGACCTCGATGATTTGATTCATGACTAGTTGTGAATCCCTGTGGATCACCAGGTGTTGTATGTGTAGTGTCTGGGCAGCTGAGAGGCCTCTGAGTAGCCCCTCATACTCTGCCACATTGTTGGTGTAGGGAACAAAAATTGATAAGCAAATGGATGCATTTCCCTAGAGGGGAATGTAATGACAGTAGCTGCACTACCTCCCCATGCAGTCGAGGCATCGTCAAAGTGTAAGGTAGCTTCAAGATGCGATGGGACAGAGTTGATGGCGCTAACATGTTCGTCTGGGAATTCAGGATCTATGGTTGCCTGGTCGTCAATGGGTGAAGCTGTAAGTTGGGTCGCTATAGCTTGACCCTTCATCGATGATTGGCTTACATAGTCTAAGTCAAACTCTATGGTTATTTCTTTCCATCAGGCTATCCTGCTACTATCCTGCTACTTTCATACAGGTTCGTGATAGCCTGGAGTATGTTGCTTTTGCAAATAATGTTAATTGTATTGCGAAACAAGTAATGCCTCCACTTTTTTAACGCAAATACTAAGGCAAGGCAATTCCTCTCTACTTCGTTATATTTCTCCTCATGCGCTATTAACGCATGACTCAGGTAATACACTAGTACCACAGACCCATCATCTTGTTTCTAACATAATAGTGCTGTGATAGATGTGTTGGAGTTGGCAAGGTAGATGAAAAAAGGCTTCTCCCTCTGTGGAGGATGCATAGTTGGGAGGTGCAAAAGCTCTTTCTTCAAGTCATCAAAGGCTTGTTGACATTGAGTTGTCCATTCGAAGTTAACCCCTTTCTTTAGAAGATGTTTCATGGGGTGTAAATTGTTAGTTAACTTTGCTATAAACCTTTGGATGAATTGTACCCTACCTTTCAAACCACGTAATTCCTTAAGGTTTGTAGGAGGTGCCAGGTTGATGAGGCCTTAACTTTGTCAGGGTCCACCTGTATTCTAACCTTTGATACTATGAACCCTAGCATGCATTCAATTTTCACCCCAAAGACACACTTCTTAGGGTTAAGGCATAGGTCATGCATTTGACAACACTTGAGGACTACTCCTATATCACATGGGTGATAAGAAACCTCCTTTGATTTGACTGCTATATCATCCATGTAGTCGTTTAGCGTTTCTAGGATGTAGTCGCTGAAGATGTAAGTCATGGCTCGCTGGTAGGTTGCTTCGGTGTTCTTGAGTCCAAAAGGCATCATGGTGTAACAAAAGGTACCGCATGGGGTCAAGAAGGTTGTTGTTAGCTGATGCTTTGGGTTAATGTGAATTTGGTTGTAGTCGGAGAAACCATCCATGAAGGATCTCAGAGCATGACCAGTCGTAGTGTCAATGAGTTGATCGATGCTTGGAAGTGGAAAATCTTCGTTGATCATTGCCTTGTTCAGATCCTGAAAGTCTATATAGATTTGTATTCCTCCTATTTTCTTAGAAACCACAACGATGTTGGATACCCATTCCAAGTAATCAACTACACAGATGAAACTAGCTTGGTATAGCTTGGTGATTTCATCCCTTATGGCTAATGTAATTTTTTGTTTAACCTTATGAGCTTTTTGCTTGATTGCCTTCATGCACGGGTCTAGGACAATGTTGTGCTGTATCAGCCTCAGATCTAAACCCAGCATGTCGTTGTATGACCATGCAAAAACTTTAATGTTGTCTTGTAGGATTTTGACCACATCTTCATGCATCTACATGTCTAGGAGGAAGCTAAGTTTTAATGTTTTTACTTCCCCCTTCGACGTTGTCATAGGTGTCTTGACGAGAGGATCCTCAGTTACATCCTTGGCCTCTAGATCTAGGGTTCGGACCAAATGCTCAGGACAGTCTAGGGATGTTTCTAAGGATGCTATGATGTTAGCCATGGTTGACCCCCAGTTGATTAGGTTTGGGTTCAATGGTCTTGTGAGCTTGCCATGTGCACCTACTAAAGCTAAAGGCATGGAGAGATCGCGACGGATTTCCATTTCTCGGTCGACCTACCAAAATAAGATAAAAGCCTAGTTACGAGGCACCTGTTGGTAGTAATCATGTATAATGAAAATTTGCAAAACAATGATGAGATGTAACTAGCGAAGTATGATATAAACATTGAAATTTTTCAGTTTAAAGTCATGGTAGACCGCTAAGGCATGGAGATGCAAAACTTCTACAAAATGTAAAACTGTTGATTCAAAAACATGAAACTGCTAGTTTAACGTCATTGCAGACTACGAACGTGTAACAGATCAAAACTGCTAGTTTAAGGTCTTTTCAGACTGTTAACTAGAATGAAATGCTATGCTAGGAATGCTAGTTTAAGGTCTTTTTGGACCACTAAAGTCAAAGCTACGCTAAGATTGCTATTTTAAGGTCTTTTCAAACCAGTGCTAGTTTAAGGTCTTTCCGGACTGGTGCTAGTTTAAGGTATTTCCACACTAGTGCTAGTTTAAGGTCTTTCTGAACCAGTGCTAGTTTAAGGTTTTTCCAGACTAGTAACTAAAAAAATAATATTTTTTTTTAATTTCTTAGAAAAGTAAATGGTTAGCTCAAAGCGTGCCAAGATCTTTCGCCCAAATCTACCCATTTTTAATTGCCAACAGTGCTATGATGTCGTGGCTGGCATGCTACGTTGCACAGGAAACTCTACATTAAATAGAGAGAGAGAGAATGGTAAGTTTTCCTTTTTCACCATTACAGCCATAAATAGGGATTAAACCTTGGTAAGCTCGTCATTCTCACCGTAAGAGCGCAGAGCCCACATTTGGAGCACAAGGTGATTTCGGAGTGCAGAGCGATTATGCTAACAGAGAGCAAGGCGATTTTTGCATAACAACAAGGAAAATTTTGTAAGGAGGACGATGGATCCAAAGAAGGAACGCACTCATTTGGTGCTTGCAAAGGTCAAGGAGGTAAGGGAAACCCTAGGATGCAAGCGCACATCATGGTATGGGAGGACATGCCATTGACCTAGTAGGCTGGTATGCCTCCTCTATTTTTTCGTGTTCCTATTATTGTTTTTTGCTTATATTTTTTTTTGCAATTTAGTTTTGGCTTTCTGCACTTCTTGTCATTGCGTTGTCTTTGTCTTGGATTTTATACCATCATTGTTGTCGTTTTGGCCACAGCGGATGTAAAAACGATACGCTATCGTTGCATGCAAGGTTGCCTAAGCCACCATCACCACGGTTGTCATTACCATAGGGGTTTGGTTGGTTTAGGCTACTTGGATTTCGAATGGCATAGCGTAGGATCCTCAGGAGGGTTTGGCACTGCGTGATGTGACAGTGTGACACGTGTTTCGTCAGGGTGTAGTGCCAATCACTCTGCTAGGGTTAATCGCTTTGCTGCTATGCTAGGCTATTCTTGCTACGATATTGCTTTCACGTTCTTGCTATGCTATGTGTAGGAAGAGGGTTATGCTATGCTATATGCTAAAATGCTAGGTCTTGCTACACTATGTGTGTATTGCATTTGGGCATGATGCTAATATTTGCTGGTTGTGTTGTGTAGAATAGCACTGAGACCAACTCTGATTATTCTAAAAATCGTAGGGGTCCTATGTTGTGTGAGCAAGCCAGTGACTAATGTTCCTCCTCCCCATACACATGTGGGAGAGTGGGGGGTCTGGTTTAGGGAAGGAGCATAGGAGTTTTTACGATTCCTCCTCCAACATTTTAGTGTGATTGTTTGGTCATAACTAGAGGAGGAAGAGGTAACCATCATAACAGAAACCCTGTTGCCTAGGGCAAACCAATGTATCTTGAGTTTTTTGATGAATGGGAAAATCAGTAGCAAGAAGGGAGAAGGATCTAGTTAACACCCCAAAGATTTGAGGTGTTTGGCTTGGATCTAGGGTATGCCTGAGTACAGCTGCTACCATGCGTACAACATGTTTTTTGATTCGCATCATATGGGAACGTGCTTCCAAAACCCACCAGGGACCATCTACTATGCAGGCAGGTGAGTTTTGTAGCCTTGCTCTGCTGTATTGTGTGACGCTTGCTATATTAGCCAAATGCTAAGAATATGTTTTTATTACCAAGTTCTACATTAACAAGGAAGGGCTTCACGACAAATCGGGTGTGTTGAACAGTGGGTGCTGCATGCTTAAGTGCCTTTGCAATATTTTATGTTTTCTATGTTTTCATGCTAAACATTTCTTGTGAAAAATGCTATAGGGGCAGAAAAGTCCCAGGAGGTGATAGTGGTAGCCACTCAGAACTAGGAGGCAAACATCTACTTCAAGTATGGAGAAGTAGATGTGAGCCAGCATTGGGCATGCAATGTGACCTTGGGCTCCTTGGTCTAGAACATCCAAAAGGTTGGGCTTATGGATTTGTTCCTAGCCCCAAACCCAAGCCTTCTTGCCACTGAGATGCTCTCCCTGGTTGACTCCTTTTCTGACAAGGTAGGTCGCTTCTACACACGCATACAGGGTGTATGGGTGGTCATTGAAATCAATGACCAGCTATTCACGGACCTCTTCGGTGTCCCTGTCGATGGCATCCTCATAGGGTCAAAGAGAAAGAGGGAGCTGAGCCTTCAGAAGAAGGACATTCAAGAGTGGTTAGGGATTGCCAAGGAGTGGAAAGGGCTTCCCATGGAGAAGCTTAAAGTAGGACTCGCCAGGGAGGTTTACCTTGTCTTTTATGCTTGCGCATTCCCCTAGTTGCTTTCCTAATGAAAGGTCCTAGGGATTGAGTAAGCCTGGGTAATGCATGAGGTCATGGAGGAGGGGCCCACTATAACTAGGCCAGGTTTTTGTATAAAGGCTTGCAGATTGAAATCTTGGGGTTCCATAAGAAGCCAGAGTCCTATTCCAATATACATTATGCCTTTTACATAGCTTGTCTAAAGAGTTTTGTAGAGTTTCTGGTGGTCCACGAGAATGGGGCCTGGGTATTGTGAAATCGCAATCAAATTTCCAGACCATGGATCCACCAAATCCTTTGGACCACCCAAGCCAAAGATCCCCTAGAAATAATTTGGGAGTCATTCCTGTGATGACTAAGGATCAAGTGGCCCACAACTTTTGTGGCCAAGACAACGTAGGAGAGATGCCCCCTGCTGTAGCTGGTAGCGTGTCATGGGGGAAATGTCTCATAACCGAGATTGTGGCCAGTAAGTTGCAGTGGAAGAGGCTTGCTTCAATTGAGAAAACCCTTTGCACGGAGGAAGAGGAAGGGTGGAGACTATGGCTTAAACTACAAATGACACAACCCCCCATTGGTAAACACTTTTGTTCATGTTTATTTCTTTGCCTATTTCATTAATTCCTGCTACGCTAGACAGCGTGGCATAGTGTAGCGGCTACTTCAAGCTAACCTATATTGAGCTAATGGAAACATGTTTCTTGACTGCTAGAGGAAGAAGAAGAAGAAGAAGAAGGCGACGAAGAGGTATCAGCCCCTAAGACGGGGGTGACGAATAAAGACAAGGAGGCCCTAGTCTTAGAGAGAAGGGCCCTAGTCAAGAAGAAAGGAGCTCCTATTGCTAAGGCAGGGGCTCTTGTTACTAGGCAGAATCCTCCTACTAATGAAGAGGAATATCCCTTGAATAAAAACAATGTTGGTCTCTTAAAAGAAAAGGTACTAGCACATGAAGAAGAGGCTCATACAGACTTGGCAGGGAATTCTACCAAGGCTGCCGCCATCAATTTGCATCAATAGGAAGGGAGACCACAATTGGACATTGGTAAGTTTAACAATATGCCCATCTTGTCATAGCCCATCTTGGCCATTGTTGACACATTTAGTTATATGAGAAGCACCATTTTTGATGTTGTAGGACCCCCTCTAAGTCATGTGGAACCATGGGCCAAGACCCCTAATAAGTTTACATTTATGCAGGGAATCGTCGATGACATTATCAGCTGCCTTAGGCAGATCGACCCTGAAGTGGGTAAGTCGCAGTCTTAGATGCTCTCATGTTGCTACGCTAGAGTTCTCAAATTCGTTAACCTTGCTATGCTAATGCGACTGGTATACTCTTTATGTTGTGATAGCTTCTCAGCTCAAATGGGACCTGACACGGCCTTTGAAAGTTGGTGTCATGCCTACATTCCCACTTGAAGTGACCGAGGTGTCTCATCACGCATAGGACGAGGCTTGCAAATGCACTTTGCACTCAGCATGCTCCTTGTGGGAGTACAAGCGCGTAAACAAATACCTGTGGAAACGGGTCCAAAAAGCTAAGCAAGAGAAGGTCGACCTGAACGTTGAGGTGGAAGACCTCAAATAGACGAACGAATTCCTCATAGCCCGTGATACTAATAATGAGGACTACCTCACAGTTGTGATAGACCTTGAGCATACATCCCAACAATCTCTCTTGTTTGACTATGAAGCCCATCTATGATGTGGAAAAGTTACTCTTCTTGAGAGAAACCATGGCCTAGACATTTATTTAGTAGATAATAGTATCTATATAGGGCCATATCCAAGGGTTCATGTTGTTCTTGTTTCCATCCTTGGATTCATTTCCTTAGGTTGGACACCCTCACATAGGTTTGGTATTTCTTGTTGAAGTGTTCCAACATTGTGGGCCACTGATGGATTGAATTTGGTTTCAATGATCTATACCACACTTCAGCTTTGTCTATTAGTATCCTAGGCAAGATCTTAAGGCTTTTCCACCCACTTTCAATGGTTTGTAAGATGTCGGTATCATGGAAAGCTTGCCAATGATGTTGTGGATCAGAATCATAGCCTCTCACAAATCTAGGGATGTTATTCATATTAAGCCTTTTGATGAAACTTTCCTTGCAATGCTTCTAGGGTATTTTAACTACCTTTATGATCTACATTGTGCTCTTTGTAGTCAACAAGGGTTCACTATCATCATACATGTCATGGTGAAAATTTCTATTTTTGTTTGTCTAATTGTGATGAGTTTATCTATGCTCATTTTGATGTCTTTGATTTTGCCCTTGGTTTCAATTTCTATTTTTTTTCGACCCCATAGTGGAGCTCTATCTCTATACCTACATTCATCTTCATCAAAACTAGATTTTGAAGAGGAAGAGGAAGATGAGAAATTGGGAGAGTCACCATGGATTCTATAATATTCCCCATGGTTCCTTAATTTATCTTTTCTAGGTTTTGAGGAGGTCCTAGGCCTTGAGGCCTCCCCTAGTCTAGGACTTACTCCATCTCTTCTAGGATTTTCTACCTTAGGTGAATGTAGTCAAGATGGTCATGAATATAAAAAAGTCCTACATAAGGTTGGTCACTCCAATTTTCTTCAATATATATCTCATTAGTTCTCCAATGAATGTTCTCTTCATACGATGCATTATCACTTTTTTGTGGAAGAGATAATTTTGTTAGTTAATGATGTGTGTGGCTTAATATTTTCTAAAATATAAATCATTAATGTGTTTACAATGATCATGTATTATATTACTAATTTAGATAACTAGCACCATCCTTGGCAATGGCGCCAATGATGAGTAGCAAGTTACCCCCAACACCCAACCATACAAATCACAAGTGTTCACACACAATCTTATCAAATTTTGTAGATGGGACTAGTTCTGCATCTAGATCACTAAGCATTGATTGTAGTTCACTATCTTCCCACTTGGAGTAGTGGTAGCTTTGTCATGTATGGTTTAGTCCAGAGTGAGGCATATGATTCTTGATGTTGTTTCGGCCTTATGCTACTCCTAATGATAATAGAGAAATTAATTACTTAATCTAATTAACAACATAAAGATAAATTCTAAACTAGCCTACAGGTGATGAATGTCCATTCCTAGCTTATTGTACATGTCTTGAACCCATGTATCCACTACTGGAACTACCAAGTGCTATGCTACTAGGCAAACCAAGCAATAATGTTGCTGGGATTACCAAGCAAATACATGTTTATGCTCAAAACTAGTTGCGTTCATTTCACCAATTCATTAATATGCATGGAAATGTAAATATTAACTAAGTACATGAAATGTAAATTTCATGGAAATTAAATTAATCGATGTCAAAGTGCTACAATGAATAAGAATCAATCTTGATCTTACTGCTATTCATGAAATGTGTCTAGGTACGTTGCCACATGAATAAGATGTTGTACAATTGACTCAAACCCACATTGCAAGCACTCATTGACTATTCTCTAGGACTATGAAATAAAATTGCAAGAGTTCAACTACTTTATTGACCAAATAATTTTATAAACATAGTGGATGAATGCATATTTATAGATTTTATTGTGGGGCCGCATTGATGGGGCCTCATAAATGTAGTAAATGCTACATTGATGTGGCTCGGTCAATGGGGCAACACCACATAGACAAGGCCTCATTGATGGGGACCTATCGATGCAACCCTTTGATGCTTCATCATTGTTGAAATATATGTGATGGGATGCATCAAGGCATCTACGTTGAGGCATTTTCCTTGACATGGCTACATTAATGCAACCAACCAATGCTTCATCATCAAGGAGGTCCATTATCAAAATTTCTTTTTGTGATAGCCATGGAAGGTCTTGGAGCATCAATTACATATTAAAAAAATAAAGGACTGATTAGAGACATTTCTTTAGGTTATGGATGCCTTGAATTTTCTCATTCCCAATTTATTGATGATATTTTCTTATATATCTGGGGAGAACAACAATATTTAAATGGTATGGTGGAAGTCTTAAATGGGTTTTCTATGGCTTTAGGGTTAAGTATTATTTTTTCTAAAAGTAAGTTATACAATTTTGGGACTTCAAAAAATGTTTTTCATGAATTGTATGCTAAAATGTAGTGCCAAAAGGTTTGTTTCTCACCAAATATCTTGGCATTCTAATGTCTATGGGGCTTCTAAAATTATAGCAATGGGATGAGATCTTAGCTAAATTAACAACAAAAATTTTGGATTATAAAGCCAAGCTTCTTTCTTTGGCAAGGAGACTCCAACTAATTTAAGGTGTTTTACAACTGCAAGTGCTACCTTCCTATGTGATGAACTACTACTAGATGTCACAAATAGTGATATAAGAAATGGAAAAATAAAAATGAACATTCTTATGGTCTACTAATATGGATCATTCCTTGCATATTCCATGCTAGTATTCTATTTTTCATCCATTTAAAGTAAGAGCTTGGAGGATTCCTTATTAGCTAAGATTGCCTAACAATTATATACAGTAGATAAACTTTGGATTATTGTAATCGAGCAAAATATATCTATGGTGACCATGTATTCCACATTGCACTAGCATGACATTAGCCTTTGCAACTTAGAAAAGTTGAGAATAAATTAAAGAGTTTTTTGTAGGCAATATTACTATTTATCATGGATTTATCTATTGGGATAATGAACATCACTTCTGCTTAGCTATAGCATATTGATCCATTTTAGCATAGAAAATAGAGCCTCATGATTACTATTGGTGGAGGAGATTGGTGATGTCATGTCATTATCTCTTCTTCAATAAATATTTGCAGAAGCAATACTTACTAAAGAAAAAGTATTTCGAAGAAGTATATCCTTAATGATAAATCTGATTGCTGTCATATAGAGATAGAATGTCTAGATCATGCATTATTTCATTACCCACATGCTTAAAACTTTTTTGGAATCATTTTCACTCATAAAGTGAACTTTTAATCTCTACGAGAGTCACACTTAATTTTATTATTAATTAACATTATTATCTAGAAAGATGAAAATGCTATAAGTTAAAAGCATTACTCCCTAGTGTCCTATACTCATGTGAGCATTTTTGTAACTCCTACCTTTTGTACTGACCATCCTCTAAGTATTGACATAGTGGCATATCATGTGTAGAGAAATTGATATTTATCTACTACATACATTGGACATTTTGATTTGGTATGGAATCAACTAGTGGGATTACTAGTAATTTAATGTTCTTTGTTTTTTGGTGCTCTGTTCTTTCCACTTGTTGGCTATGTTTTCATATTGTCATAGCTAGTCCAAATTTATAATTTTTACTAGCTAAGATGTGCTCTTAGACCAACTACCTTAGTTTTGTTTTGTATAAATGATAAGAGGTATAGAACTTTTAGTTCTCTATGATTTTTATTTTTTGTTGGTGGATTGTGCCTTGGCCATTAACGAGAGCGATTACTCTAGTGGTTACTTTAGTAGTTATTCTAATTATTAGAGTAGTTACTCTAGCAGTTACTTTAGCAGTTATGCTAATTATTAGAGTGGTTACTCTAGCGGTTACTTTAGCAGTTATTCTAATTATTAGAGTGGTTACTCTAATTATTAGAGTAGTTGCTCCCAAGTCTATAAATACAGTGCACAGGCGCACAATTAGGAAGAAGTCTTTTAGTAGTCAAGTAGCAAAACTCTTGTATTTTGTTTGAAAGTTAGAGTATTTTCCAAGTGTCCGCAGCAGGATGTCTAAGTGTGAACGGATCTTTATTCAAGCATTTTTTACCTGAGCACACCTTGTGTATGGCAATAAAGACAAACTCTTTGAGTCATCCTTGCAACACTTGAGATTTTTTTTCTTACACATTTCTTTTATTTTATTTTCTTATGCATTTATTTTATTTTATGCACTTTACATTTCTGTTATTAGCACAACAATTCATTTTGATCAATTAAGCAAATCTTTAAATTACACAAGCACGACCACTTCGAGCATGCATGTAATGCTTGGTAACTCAGTAATGATTAGCTTTTGGTAATCCCAACAATGTTGCACTGGTTCAAGATGTGTACGACAAGTGGGAACAGATGCTGGTGTTAGGATTAGTTAGAACTTAGTTAATGAATAGTTAAGTTACATTAGTAACTTAGTACCTCTCTCCTTCCCTAGTAGCGTAGGACATAAAAACATAAAAGCTATACAAATCATATGCCTCAAGCTTACTTAACCATACAATCGTGACATATAGGTAAGCTTGGGAAGACAATGATCAACCAACCCATCCTTGTTCCACAAGGGTGCATAAGCACTTAGTCCTTGGAATTCGACCGAATCGTGCTTGAAACACTCATATTCATATGGTTGAGCATAGGGGTACCTCGCCACTCATCAGCCATTATAGATCCAAATTTTCTTTTTCTTTCTTTTTAAAAAAGAACAAACTCCCTTATTTAAGTGTTTAGATATTCTATATAGTGGCCTTTAAAGGATCTAGTTTTTTTTAAGTGAATTTGTTTTTTCTCTCTTCATTTTTTCTCTAGTGGATTTTATTTTTCTAGAATTCTTTTATAAGAGATTCTATATTACTCCCAACTCTTTCAACCAACGTTGAAATTTCTACTTCTTTTACCAATGTAGAAATTTCCATTGATTTTTAAAATGTAGATTCACAAGATAGTAAGAAAAAGGTTCTAACACCTTAACACCTTCTTTCAATGATGTTAATGTAATTGAGAGATTTGATTCTATTCTTCTTGATGATGAATATGAGTCATTGGCCACTAATCTTTTATCACAATATGTGTTTATTCAAATTTTGGATTACTTGCCTCGTAATCAAAGTTTCATTTCACACTTAAATGATATTTTGAAAAAACATGACATCCAAGACCTTCATGCTAGGTATTATTCTTGTTTTTTTTCTTGCTTGTTAACTTACTTAGTGCTTTGATGGTGCGCTGTGCCCTCAATATAGAGTCTTTTATACATAAGCATGTAGTGTTGATCATTAGTAAGTGGGCTCCAAATTTTGATATTCAATCTGAAGAATATGTTAAAGTTCCATGTTTTGTCAAGTTATATAATTTTCCCTTGATTTTTTAGAAAGATAAAGTATGAAATTGTTAGTCTTCTCGGTCCCATGATGCATATAAAGTTCATTTATATAACTTTTGGTTTTTGTAGATGTTTTTTTTTGTTGAAATCAATATTCTCAATTGTAAAAAGAAATTCATATTACAAGTAGGAGGAAAGACTTATATCCAACAAATTATTTATTATAATGTTCCTAATTCTTTCCACTTTTGTCATTGTAAATGCCCTTTATTTAATACTTGTACCTTTTTTGTTCAAGAAAAAAGATTTTGAAGGAAAGAAAAAATGTGTTGAAGTTCAAGATATAAAAAATCTAGTTAATGTCAATGATAAGAATCATGTTCAAATGACAATAAAGAATCCAAAGAAGACAGAAGCTCCTATGTATATTTTTATTGGTACTAAAGAAAGTATTAAGTAGCTTCAACAGAAAGTTCATAAGGCAAATTTTTCTTTGTCTAACAAAGATATTATTAATACTAGTATTGACAAGAAGTTTGTAGTTGATGGTAAAGATTAACAAGTGACAAGGTGAATATCTTCCACCAATGGTACCCTTTTTTTATACTTTGAAACAAATATTGGTATTAAGCCACTTTTGTTATTTTCAGTTCAAACATGGATATGTAAATTTTGTTAGAACTAAGACCTTCCTCCTTACTAACAATTATTTCTTTATAAGGCTGTATACTTGAGTAGATCTTAAAATTAAATAGGTTTTTTTTCTTCTATTTTTTTTTTGATGATGTGTACTCCTTAATAATGTACTCTCAATCTTCTTTGTTTATAATTAATATATTTTTGAGATCAGACCCCACACATTGACCTTTATTAAGAACACACTTTGATGTTTTTCAAAGTTTTTGCAGAAACAAAACGTCATGCAGTAATGAAATTTCAATCTTCGTAGATAGCGCAGTCTATGTTAGTCGTAATGATATTGAGCATGGTTAATCGGCGGAGCAGGTGAAGGAATCGGATTCGAAAATTTAGAGTTTGACTTAAGGGAAGATACTTCGATACATGTTGCATTTTTAAAGCAGTTTTCCTTACCTATTGCTATATTAAATTAGGACCAACCTGGATCGCCATCAGATGCATCAGATATGGTTGGGTGGTGTCAATCTTCTTTCACCTGCTCTGGGGTAGATCCAGAGATAGCATTCAGCATTTTGTGCTGCCATTGTCTTCGCATGGTCCGGCATCCCACCGACCAATGTTGACAAAACTTCAACCTCTACCTGTCAGGATCATATGGCTCTGCAGTCGGCGGAAACATGGCGAAGCAAGTTTCTACGGCCGCAAGGTGAACAGTCCATGCAGGCACAAAAAACAGTTGGCTGCTGGCCAGGCATCTTCTGGACGCTGATCTTCCGAGGCCTATATTAAGAGCGCCCTCTCTCAGTGTGTTGCATCAACTACAGCATTGCAGAAAAAGCTAACTTAATAGCAAATGGCGAATAAGCTCTCGATTATTCTCTTTGCAGCGTTGCTGGCTCTTCTGCTGCTTCACTGCAGCGTTTCGGCAGACGAGAAACCGACTGCAAATACTCAAGGTTAGATTACAGTTTTGGGTAAAGTAGTTCACGAAGTTAGGAGAAGAGGATATAGATTAGGCTGATTCAAAGTTCCACTTCAAATAGTGTCTCTTTGTTTTTGAAAAAGAAATAGTTTGTTGTTGCGATACCATCCTAGTTCCGCCCTTTTTCCTTAAAATAATCGTCCATCGTCAATTTTGGCAGGATACGGCGGTGACGGCCGTGACAGAGGAGGATACGGCGGTGACGGTCATGGTGATGGAAGAGGAGGGTATGGTCATGGCGGTGATGGAAGAGGAGGACATGGCCATGGCGGTTATGGCGATGGAAGAGGAGGAGGATATGGCGATGGCGGTCACGGTGATGGAAGAGGAGGATACGGTGGCGGCGATCATGGCGGTCACGGTGGTGGAAGAGGAGGACATGGTGATGGTGGTGGTCACTAATGATGAGGAGTTTGTAAAGGCTGTCAGCACCACCAACCCAAGAATAATGAATAATACTAATACTAGTACCGCAGTGTACTGGAGTGGAGTATAACATCTTAGTAAATAAAAGAGCTTTCCTGCTGCTTGCCAAAGCAGCAAAGGCCTTGTGCTGTGCCTGTGTTTTGTGTGTCCCCCACTGCCTGCTTTGGCTTGGCTTATTTGGTTGACGCACTAGCTTTATTGTCTGCTTTTGCTACTTTAACAGTTTAAATTTACCTGCAAGCACTTGTCCAGAATTCTCTGCGGAGAAAATCAACTTTACAAGTATTGCATTTTGCAAGGCTGCCTTCTGAGGAGCGTTTGTTGCCGTCTTTGTTCGCTTTTCCGCTGGTCAACTATCATCGTAACTCCAGAGACAAAAATTACGATTACCCTTTATTTTTCTTATTTTCCTTGCAAGGTCAAATTTTGGTGCTGCCATGCTTGTTAAATTTTTAGATTCCCTTTTTATGCCATTTAAAAATTAAAATAAATAAATTATCTCAAACTCAGGTCTACCGGATTCGTCCTAAACAATTTATTTTAAACAAAAATATGTGCAACAAAATTTGAGAGTTCGATACGGATTTCCAATTTTAAATAGGACCATATTATAAAATACTTGTTTGTAAGATTTTAATAGTTCATAAGAAAAAATATAGCTTTTGAGAATTTATGTTATTTTCTAAGACTAATAAATCTGACAATCCTTTGAAGCATTTGAGGACAAGTTCTTATTTTCAATACCCACTATATGCATATTTCTCATACCAAAATAAACCTAGAAATTAAGAAGCTAGGAAGTACAAGAAAACACTTGAAAAAGAACCATCTTACAATAAGATTGTAATGAAATATAAGTAGACAATATTTTTATAACATTGCAATGAAATATCATCATTGTCTTAGCCTTGTCCTAACAAAATGGGGCTAGCTTCCTTAGTTTTTTTTTGTCGTTCCCCTTTATGAAGACCTAGATCTTTGTTTATTTGCAATTTATGCAAAGCAGCTTCAATTGTTTTTTCCTAAGTCTTTTTTGGTCTTTCTTTTGGTAGCTTTCTTGGAATGATGATGTAGTAATCTTGTAGGCTCATTCTTTGATATTCTTTGCATATGTTCAACCACTTAAGCTATCATTCTTGTAGCTTATCTAAAATAGAAGCCACACCAAGTCTTCAATATATCTATTATATAGTTTATCCCTTTCTAGTAACATTCAATATCTAAGTATTGGCATTTCTTCAACACTGATTTGTTGTTCATGCTTGTTTGGAATGGTAAACATTTAACACCATATAAGATAGTAAACCTTATTATTATCCAGTAAAATTTACCCTTTATTTTTATTAGTGTTCTTTTATCACATAGAACATCATCGACCTATCTTCATTTTGACCATTCTGCCTTAGATCTATATCTTATGTCTCTATTAATTTTACTATTTAATTGGAGGATTGATGCTATGTAGTAAAATTGTTTGTAGTGAGGGAATTTTTAACTTAAATTATTACTTCTATTTCACCACTTATTATGTTGTAATTAAATTTGCATTCCATATATTATGTTTTACTTCTACTAATTTTTAAGCCTTTTGATTCTAGAATATGTCTGCACTTTTCCATTTCAGAAGCAATATTTTCTTGAACTATATCTACCAACATAATATCATCTGCAAATAGTACACACGAAGGGATTTCANCTTCTGGCAAAGCATAGATGCGACGGATGAATCCGAAGTGGCTAAATAGATATAGAATGGTTTGTTGTTCTGAGGCAGATAGACTATCGGTAGTTGAGCAAGTGTCGTTTTAATGTTGTCAAATGCTTCCTGGCATTGTGAAGTCCATTCAAAATGGACATTCTTGCATAACAAGTGGTTCATAGGTTTCAACTTATCTGTTAGTTTTTCTATGAAATGCTTGATGAACTGTAATCTACCTTGTAGACCTTGGAGCTCGGTAAGGTTGCCTAGTGGTTTCAAATTGGTGATAGCTTTAACCTTGTCTGGATCTACTTGTATTCCTATTTTTGATACTACAAATCCTAGCATCTTGCTCGTTTTTACCCCAAAGACACATTTCTTTAGGTTGAGCCTAAGCTGATATTTTAGACAATGTTTTAAAATCAAATCTAAGTCTTGTATGTGTTGTTCTGGTGTTTTTAATTTAACTGCGATGTCATCCACATAATCATTGAGCGAATGAAGTATGTAATTGCTAAAAATGAATGTCATTGCTCTCTGATATGTGGCATCGACGTTCTTCAAGCCGAATGGCATCATTGTATAACAAAAGGTTTTCCATGGTGTCATGAAGGTCGTCCTGAGCTGATGTTCTGGGTTGATCCGTATCTAGTTATATCCCAAAAATCCATCCATAAAAGACAATAGAGTGTGCCCCGTAGTTGAGTCAACGAGTTGATCAATGCTTGGTAGCGGGAAGTCATCCTTATGGTTACGATGTTGAGATCCCAGAAGTCTATGCATAAGCGAATGCTTCCGTTCTTCTTGGGGACTATAACCATGTTAGACACCCAGTCAGCATAGTCAACAGCACGAATGAAACTAGCTTGATAAAGATTAGTAATCTCATTGCAAACCGCCAATGCTACCTCAGTTTGACCTTGCGTGCTTTCTGTTTCACTGGTCTTAACTTGGGATCAGGTATAATGTTGTGTTGGACAATGCGAGGATCTAGTCCAGGCATGTCATTGTAAGACCAAGCAAATGCTTTCATGTTTTCTCGAAGCATGTGTTCCATGTCCTTGGCAAGTTGAGGTTGCAATAGTGAGCTCAATTTTAATATTTTAACTTCACCATTAGGCATAGTTATGGGGGTTTCAGTTAAAGGGTCTCCAGTGACACTATCAGCTTCTATGTCTAAAGATTTTGTCATACCTTCATAGCTGTCTAATGTTTGTTGCATTGAGGCTACAAATGTATTGTCTGTTGATGGACCTAAGTCGATAGAATTTATGTTGATTTCTTTTGTGATCTTTTCGTATGGTCCATCGATCGTCAATGGTGTGAATAGATGCTTACAATCCATCGTGCTTGCTCCTGCCAATAAACAGGGAGAAAAGTGAGCTAGGGGGGTTGTTATGATTTCCAAGAAATGTAACTCATGTGTACGTTTGACAGTGACTAAGGTATGCAGTGGTAATTTATCGTCGTACCTAGACACATGGCAGTTTAGGGTCATACCGGGCCTTGCTTGTTTATTTATAGTCATGACAAACTGATCATGGTAGTTTAAGGCCTTACCAGGCCATGTGTCATTCGTTTATGATGTCTGGTTGATTGTACGGTTTATAATCATTACCTAATGTGAGACTGTTAGACGAAGAGTATGCTGTGCAAGAGAAGAACTTATATGAGCAATGGTTAGCCGAGTATATAATTATCTTTACCTTTGTTTATATGTATTTGTATTTTAGCTAATCATTGTGTTTATTTTGTCAAAATAAAATGCCCATACGCCGATTTCCATGGAGCGGCGTATGCCACGTGGCGGTGCATAAAATGATGAACAAGTGTAAACATCAAAGTTAACTCTGAGACAGCGTGAATGTGGGTGAAATTGCAGCGTGAACTCAAATCGCAGCATGAATGTATGCTCAGTGTAAAATCCAGTATAGCGTTGCGTAGGGATGAAGCTCAGGTGGTACAAGCGAAGACAGGTGTAGGAACAGCGCAAAGGAGGTAGCCAGGGCAGTGTAGGTCGAGACGCGACAAGTCAGACTGAAGGGCTCAGCGTGTACATTCAAATGAAACCTATAGCGTGCAATGTCTTCATGCTGGGGTTTGCAGCATGCAGGGGGAACGAAGCCCTCAGCTTGCAAGGGATTCATGTTCCAGCGTGAACGCAGCGTGAAGGGAGAATCAGAACCCTCAGCATGTAGGGTTATACACGGTGTGTATGTAGGGTTATACATGGTGTGAACATAAGGTTTAGGGTTCAGCATGAATGCAGTGATGGGCAAGGGTAAGCAAGTAGAAGGCCAGGGGAGGAGGGAGCCTAGCTTGACTTTCACAAAGGAAAGCGAGGCTATGCTCTGGTGCCTACCTAAACCCATGATCCCCTCATGGCTGGGATCGACGTGCTAGTAGACTCTGATCCTCTATCAAAAATTTTATTTTTTGCTTACTGTTCCTATTGATTTTCCCATTGCGTAGCATAAATGTTTCCATAGCATAAGGTTTCTGTAGCGTGAAGGATGGGGTCAAAACACTCAGTGTGGGGTTTGTGTACCCATGTTCTAGTGTGCAGTGTGCAGGGTCTGCATGCTGAGTTTTCCAACGTGCAGGGTATGCACGCTGAGCGTGAACCTAGGAATTTTTCTAAGTGTTGGCCCCTAGTGTAAAACCTTATTTTTACATAGCTTATTAACCCTGGTTCTTGAATACATGTAGGGATCCCAAACCTTTCCTCCTGGTGGTGGAGCTTGTTGGAGTTCTGACGTGGTTTGGTTCGATTGATTCTGACGAGCCAGTTCCTGATATGACCATTGATCACAATGGGGTATGGTTCAGAGAAGGGGCCTATGAATTCCTTGCCTTTATCTTAGACATATTCAACATGGTAATATGGTCGCATCTAAGTGAACAATTAGCGCTGAGCGTGCTTGAGACTATGTTACCAGGATCTTCAAATGGCATTGTGGCTTTCATGGTGGACATCGACGAGGGACCACTTACAATTGAGGACGGTCCCTTTGGAGGGCCCAGATCTACCCATCCATTATTGCGTGTATGGAACCTATTGTCGCATGGCTCTCACGACATCAACAACACTTTATTCTTGGTCGCTCGTGCACACACCTTATTCTACAATCCTCTTGGAACAATGTGCTGAGTAGAGAGGTAAGGTTGTTTAATTTACTATTTCTGTTCTGATGCTTAGTGGTTTAGGTTTTGACCTCAGGTCTTGACTATCGTTCCTTTGCAGGCCCCAATTTGACAAGGAAGGAGTATGCGTAGGTGATGATGGACTTGCATTGGCTCATACCACCTTAGAGACTTTCATGGCGGGTCCCACTCTCCGTGGTGCCGTGTTAGCCTAGACTAAGGGTGACATTGTTCATTTTCACAAATGATACTCTAGGGCGTTTGCACAATGTGAGGCTCGGGGGTGGCTGCATGGGGATTGGTCCCGTAGTGGGCCAGTTTTCCGATGTGATGCTGATTTGACTCCTAATGACCCTAATCCATTATCTGATGGTAAGTAATGGTATTTTTGACGCTTAACATTTGTTTGTTCTGTTACATCGTTGGTTATATTGACTCCATCGATGTTATCTAGTGCATACAGTGGATGTCCCCCCTAGTGGAGTCACCATCACAACTGGGTGGACCGAGGGCACTTTGGCCATGAAATTTGGGGAGATCAATGATGCACAACGATGGCTACATGAGAAGGCACCACCACATATCATCAGTTGTCTGTGCGATGCTAGCCTCATGGAGTTATTTGCAGCCCTGATGTCTCCGTGAGCGAGATGATTACAATTGTTGATTCTTTCAATGAAGTGGTTACTTACTATAGTACTCGCATCAAGGGAATCAAAGTGTCCTTCCATCTATCAGAGGAGTTCTTTTCAGACTTCTTCGGTGTACCAGCAGCTGAGACTAAAGTGATTTTGGATAGAGCACAGAAGGAGATCCATGTGGTTCGTAAATTGGAGGACTGGTTGGACATTCTTAAAGGAGCTACGGGATTTCCTATGTAGGGAAAATCAAAAGTGATCGAAGTCAATGAGTTGTATCCCCTGTTTAGAGCACGAGTGTTTCCAAAGTCCCTGTCTCAAGTGAGGACTCTTGGGGTAGAGTTTGTGTGCATCATGCGCACGATTCTGGAGACTGGGGTACACTATAATTGGATGTAGTTTTTGCTCTCAGGTTTCCACGGGGAGATAGTGAGGTTGCGTTCGAACATTGAGGCACAATCCCATTTCACCTTTGCATTTTTCCTTGGTTAGTTTCACCGGCTGGCTGAATTTCTAGTTGTTCACGTGGACAAAAAGTACGTGTTAAGGGAATGTGGGCAACTATCTCGCCCGTGGATTTGCCATTTATTTAAGGTGACAAAATCCCAAGATGCTCCTGAGGGAATTGACGAATCGATTTTTGTTACAATGGAGGGATCATCTAGCCATTCAATTCATACACGTGACAACATAGGGTTGGAACCAGGTGATGTGCCCTATACTGCTAGAAGAGCCGACCGAGTAATCAAGGAAATAATCGGGAAGGAAAAATCGAAGGTTCAACAACCTAAGTGCTCTAGAGAGGTGGCCCCAGCCATAGATGAACCCAAGGTGAAACGCATACGGTTTAAAATACCAGCACGGGGTACGTAAGCTTGGTTCACTTATTTATCCTTGTTTTATTATCATTACTATTATTTTTATTTTATTTTCTGGCCATTTATACGAAGCTATCTTACTCCTGAATGTCATTTATTCAATGCTACACTTATAAATGTCATCAGAGCCAACTCCCGAAGTGAGAAAGGAGGTGTTGACACTGATTGTCGAGGAGGAGGAAGTCCCAACGAATTTGAATGAGGAGGATGAAGCAGGCAATGACGAGATGGAAGTCCCTACCCCTCTAAGCAAAGAAGCGAAAGAGCGGAAGGGAGACATGATAGAAAAGGGTCACATTAATGATCAGGATGCAGTCGACGAGATGTTTGATGGTTTCTTTGGAGGAAGGTTAGACCTTGGTGATCCCCCGAATCCAGAATAGGACAGAGATTCTAGTATGTTCTCCTTATTATGTTTATTCAGCTCTTGAATTTTTTTTTCCATTATTCAAAGTTTTAATTGTATGTTTTTGCTACTACTAGGTAGAAATGTTGAAGCTAGGACGAATCCTAATGTCCATTTGGAAATACCTATGATGAAGACTCCTATGGAAACGACCATTGAAGTTGACCCATCTCCTACACATGAACCATTTACTTGGATCGAAATGCCAAGTAAAATGGATTTTGTCCTTGGTATCATTGATGAGGTAGTTGATTGCATCCATCAAGCTCACCCTGAAATAGGTATATATCTCTTAAGCATTTTGAGTCCTTGGGTTTTCACATCTGTTTCCATCATTCGATGTCTAATGCATGTTCTTCTCATGTGGATAGGGACTAAGCTGAAGTGGGATCCATCTAAGGCCACTTGCATTGATACTCTGCCTGCACTACCACCAAAGATTGAGCAAGTGCCAAGATAGATCTATGATGAGGTGGCAAAATGTGCTGTGCAGAATGCCAAGTCTCTTTGGACTTGTAGGCATTCCATCGAGAAACTATGGTTGCAAATCTAGGCGGGGGAAAAGGAGACTGCTAGGCTAATAGTAGAACGAGATGATTTTAAATCGTGCAATGAGTTTGCCTCGATGAGGTTGACAGGTGATCGTTGTTGATGAACCTATGAGATTACTTATACTAGGTATTGGAATTTATTGAATCGCCAAGTAACTATGATTCAGGAGCTAGCCGAATGGAAGGTGTAGATTGATTTGCTAAATCTCAAATGTTAGGATTGGAAAGATTTTGCATCTAAGGTACGAAAATGGGCGCAAGGTGAAAAGACACATAAGTATCATTATAAAAAATCATTGAAGGAACAATCGATAGAGAAGCGTTAGCTAGAGATGTTTGTAGATGGTTTAGGCTTAAGATCTTCATTTGACGTGTTTTCTAAGAACACTATGGTAGAGATGGAGTCTCCCAAGAGGGTTATCACTACTGCTTCTGGGGAGGTTACTGTGGGAAAGTTTCCTCTTAAACATCCCACTTAGTTCGCGGTGGACAAAGGGAAGGCCTTAGCCAACGTTGATCTGGGTCTTGATGGAACCAACTGGGCAAGTGTCCCTGAAGAGGAAATCCTTCGTTAGCTGGAGTTTGGTCTATGAGGGTCTTCTTCGGTAAGTTGTTTAAACTTGTCAATTTTGTGCATTAGTTTTTTAGCAAAAAATGTCATCCCCTTTTCTTGTGTTAATTATTTTCTTTTACCTTTTACAGAGCCATGATGATGACGGTGGCCAGGAAGGTGGCCCTAGCGAAGTGGGGCAAGATGATGCGGAGGAGCCTGAAGATCAAGCTCCTCCTGGATTTGATGCCTAGTTTCGATTTGATGTTTTTTTTTGTTAAAATGATTATGTATGTGATCTATGTATCGTGTGGAGACATTGTGCTAAGTTGTAATGTGACTTTGATACATTTATACAATTTTTTAGTTGAGTTTTCTATTATTCATTTTTTTGTTTTAATTTTGAGTTTGTTTGAACACTGATAAGTGTAGATTTGAAGTGAGAATATTTTTGTTCTTTTGGCTGTTTGAATGTGAACATAATGCAATAGTGTGAAATGTTTTTGTTCATTTTGTAGTTTAAGTGTATTGCACGAAGTAGGAATGCAAGTAGGAATGTAATTGTAATTGAAGCATAATCGTGTAAAAGGGAGATGTGAAGGAAAACTGTAACTGATAACGCAACAATGTAAGCATAAATTTGAACAGTGAACTTGAATTAAGAGAAAACAAATGTAAGAAAATGCTCTAGTTTAAGGCCATTGCAGGCCCCACGCACTAATTTAAGGCCGTTTTGGGCCATGTGTAAACAAGAGAAGTTTCAAGTGATATTGGTGGATTTCTTGGTAAACCGGCCATTTCTAGCCATGGCTAGTTTTATGTCGCTGAGGACATGTGATAGTTTAACGTCATTTTGGACAATGAATGTAGCTTATTGGTTTAGTAATTTTTTGAGTTTTCTTAATTTAACATTAGGAGTAACGTTAATAGGTATGATCTTGTACTCAGCGTCCCCTTCGCTGATCACGTTAAATGGTAATTCATCCCAAGGGACGTCTGATGGAACAGGCTCTATGTTGGCGTCTTCTAGTGTTTCTGTATGTTCAACAGTTTCGATGTTTATTATAGTTTCTAGCTTAGGAGGTATATGTACAATTTTGGGTTCGGGTGTTTCTGTGTTAGGTGAAGTTTCTTTTACGTCTGATGGATCATTGTCTATTGGTCATGTGCAACTTTGTTTTTGCTTTGTCTTATCCTGTTTAGGTTCTTCAAACTTAACCTCTAAGCCTTGGTTTGTATCTGTATGTGACGAGATGGTAGGTGTAGCAGCCTCCTCATGTATAATGATTTTACCACCTTCATAAGGCAGTGGATCTCTTGGTGTATGGGGGAAGAGATTGCTTTGAGTTGGGCCAACCAAGGTCTTCCTAATATTAAATTGAACCCTGGCATTTTGTCAATGACAACAAAGTTAGCAGATGTGGGGAATCGATCCCCTACTATAAAGTCCAAAGTTATGATGCCTTTTACTACTATGCGTGATCCACTAAATGATTTTAAACATGTGGTGGAGGTCGGTCTAATTAGTTCTGTAAGCCCTAATTGTTCGATAACAGGATAGGGTACTACGTTTGTGGCGGCTCCGTCATCTACATGCACTCGATGTATTTTGAATTGATTTACTTGTATCATTATGAACATAGGTGTGGTTGTTACTTTTCCTGTTTTCTCATCAATTTTGATGTTGTTAGTGTGGAAGCCTAGTGATTTAGAAGTCGATCCTTGAGACGCATACATTACCGCATGAATTAAAAGTTCATTTGGAGGTAAGCCCTCATTTACTGGGATTGATGTCAACATATGTACTAGGGCTTCGCGATGAGTTTGAGAAGTTAACATCAGGTCATATAGGCTTAATGAAGTGTTTTTTTATTTAAGTGCCTGTGTGACCTGTGTTAGGGATGTTGCTAAATCTTTACTGTTAGGTGCATGCTTGTTAGTGGTTACTTGGTCCATCGGGCCCAACAGTTTTATCTCATGTGTAGCTGGTTTGACGTTTTCTTCGGTAGCCATTGATCTGGATACATCATGTATTCTTGATGATTCTCCCTTATAGCTCGTGTTCGGTTCGTTATTAGGTGATGTCATGGGTACTGCACTTAATGGAGTAGGTTTGGGGGGTCCTAAGGCAAGCCGTTGATGTTCTTTCTCCAAGTGTTCCCGTGTGAGCCTGTCTGCCAGGCATTCCCACGTGTGGCGTAGGGGAATATTTGGTTTCTGAACATCAGGTTGCTTTGGAACCCGTATGACGTATGGAGTGGTACAGGGTTGTGATTGGACCGTTGAAGGTGGTTGAGTGTCAGGCTTCCTGGGCACCCTAACAACATACGAGGTTGGTCTATTTTGTGTTTGCAGAGTGGAAGGTTGGTGGTTATCAGGATGTTTGGGTATCCTGACAACATATGGAGTTGGTCTAGTTGGGGGCTGTGCCTCTGTAGTTGCAACTGTGGGTGGCACCCAGACTACATAGGGAGTGGGTAGGGTCAGAGGTTGTAGCGGTAGGAGGTACACACACCACGTATGGTTTGTCTTGTGGTGGTATGGTAGAGGCTACCACCACGGGGGGTATCCGAATGACATAGGATCTTTGTGGGGTAGGCAGGTTATATGGAGGGTATGATGATTGAGGTGCGGGTGTTTGTGCAATAGAAGGAATATGAATTGTGAAGGGTCTCTTATGTGTTTGTTGTTTATTATCTAAATAAATGGTGTTAATCCTAGGTGCTTCTTGTTTGTTATCTAAGTAGATAGTGTTAATTACATATGGTGCTTCCTTAGTATTTAGTGGGTCCTTATATATGCCCATGGATTGGTTTTGCGGTTGGATTGGGTTGGACTCATCGAAAGTTATTTCACCCCTATCTATCATTCGTTGGATGTCTTATTTCAGGGCAAAACAAAAATCGGTACCATGCCCATTACGTTGATGGTATTCGCAAAACCTATCGAGTCTAAAGCCTTTTGGGACAGGAGGCTCATTAGGTGTGGCCAAGCCTGGATTCTTGACTAATTCATGGAATGGATCATGTCTTTGAATAGCTACAAGAGACATATGCTTGTGTTTCATCATTCCATCCTTCAAAAGTTGGTCAAATAGTTGAGAAGGTTTCATAGGCAGTGGTGTGTGTTGAGAGGGATCTTTACTCTCAAAGTTTCAGGCATGACCTGTTGCAGTAGTTTGTGATGTAGAAGGTTCAGGCGCAGTAGCGGGAGCTGGTCTAGTATAGTTAGCAGGGGTAGAAGGCGTTTTGTCTTGTTGTCTCATGCTTTTTTGTTGTGTTTCTACTACTGCTGCTATAGTTGCCTTAACCTTTTCTTTGTCTTTCTTGTTATGTTGGTTTCTAAAGGCTGAATAGGCTGGATCATGACTATTTTTCACAGCTTCTTCAATATTCTTTATTTATACAAATGCTTGGCTAAGAGTGCATGCGTTAAGATAGTATAGTTTGGACTTCACAAAATCATTAACGGCCCCCTTTAGAATAGTGAGGAGGTAAGTCTCCAGGATTGGCTCATGGAGCTCATTGAGGGCAACACTCCACCATTGAATAAATTTTTGAACAGGTTCAAGTGGTGCTTGCTTGACCTGTATAAGGCTATCAAGTGTTGCTTTAGGCTTCAAGTTATACTTGAACCTGGTAACGAACTAGTGTAATAAATCTTCCGGAGAAGCTATGGAGTTTTGGGGCAAAGCCTGATACCAGTCAAGTTCTCTCCCTGTGAGGGACATGGGGAACACTCGCAAGATGGCATGTGGCCATGCTTGAAGCAACACACATTCTAGTCTAAACGTTACAAGATGAGGTCTGTTTCCCCATTGTATTTGGTTAACGTGGGTAGGGAAACACCTTTAGGTAATTTTAGAGATGGAATCGAAGAGATGATAGGATCATCTTGATAGAAATCTACTATCTTAAGCTCTTCGTTGGTAGCTGTCTTGAGGTGCTTGACTTCATCAGTTAGCTCTTGCATCAGCTTTTTGACTTCCGCCCAGTCTTGGGCACTAGGCAAGATAGTAGATTGATTATGTTATGTCTTATACAAGTTAGATTGTTGCACAGTGGGCTGGAAAGAGGAGAGTTGAGTGGTTGGAGGTTGCGCTTGTGGAATATTCATGGTAGGTGCTACTAAGGGTAGCATACTATAAGGAAAGGATTGTTGTTGTTGTTGTTGTTGTACTTGAGGGATGTTCATGGGTGGAACTGTAAGAGGTGGTATGTTGTAGTGAGGGGATTGATGCAGTTGCATACCAATCGTAGCCCACTGCCTGGTCATATTTTGTGGGGGAACACCTTGAACTTGTTGAGTTGAAGTGGTGAAGGGTGCCCCTTGAGTTTGGGTCTGTGGTATATAGTGCACGGATGTAGAATCTGGTATCACATACGACATCCCGATCACTTGGGGTGGGAAAGTTACTCCCACATTAGTGTGAGGGGGGTGTTGTTGGGGTTGTGTTTGTACGAAAGGGGGTGACATGGTAACGGGAGGAATAGTGGTGATGGGTATATTAAATTGGGTATCGGTCACTGGGAGAGTGGGAACAAGAGTGAATGGTTCCTGTTGAGGTACATGTGCTTGAGTGGTTTTAAATGAATGGAGAGACATAGTATCCCTTGTGAAGGGATGAAATAATGGGTTTGCATAAGTGTGCGAACTGAGAGTATGGTACGAATCCTCATGTTCAGACTACTTCGCAAAGTCATCCTCTTCTTCTAATTGAGGATTTACTATGGATTGGTCTTGAGATTGACTTTTTACTAGGAGGAGCTGTGAAATGAGCTCAAAGTAGTGCTCTGGAAGGGGGATGATGTCATATGGGGAGGGGATGAACTCATGTCCTCCCTTATGAACCAATTCATATTGTTTCTTGGCCTCCAATTTAGTTTGATCTACTGCCAAGCCAGCTTGGATCTTCACACATATGAAGTTATACTATTCTTGTGTTATGACATTGAACAATGGATTCTTCCCTTGCAGTCTAAGAGATCGGCGAAGTCCTCCTCAGGGATTAACCTCACTGTGGGCCCCTATGGGTTGCATAATGGGTATCAGCATCATCGTGGGGCCAACGGTATCCGAAATGGACTTGGTTGAAATGTTGGTGTTTGCTGTATTCATGATGAAAAGGTCGTAAGTTTAACTAGGTGGATGGAAGACAATGTCAGGGTGTACAGGTGAGGATATATTCAAATATGAAATGGGTACACTTATCAGCGTACACCTAAGTTAGCAGTGTGCAGCCTATTTACACAGCATATGGACTAGGTCCTAACATACAAGCTTCAACAACCAGCATACAAAAATTGGTCACAGCATGTAAACTGAGGTCACAGCGTGCAGACTGCAACTGTCAGCGTAAAGCTAGAGTGGTTAGCGTGTTGCAAGTGGTTGCAGCATGTAGACAGGGTCTATAGTGTGTAGGTACGTTAGGTAGCGTGCAACTTGTTTACACAACGTATGGACTGGATCCCAGCATATAGGCTTCAACAACCAGCGTACAGAAACTAGTTACAGCATGTAAACTGAGGTCAGGGCGTGCAGACTGCAACTGTTAGCGTAAATCCAGAGTGGTTAGCATGTTGCAAGTGGTTGCAATGTGTAGACAGGGTCTACAGCATGTAGGTATGTTAGGCAGCATGCAACTTGTTTACACAGTGTATGGACTGGGTCCCAGCGTACAAGCTTCAACAACCAGCGTACAGAACTTGGTCACAACGTGTAAATTGAGGTCACAACGTGCAGACTGCAACTTTCAATGATGTAAAGCCAAAGTGGTTAGCGTGTTGCAAGTAGTTGCAGGGTGTAGACAGGGTCTACAGTGTGTAGGTATGTTGGGCGGTGTGTAGACAGGGTTTACAGCTTGCAGGTATGTTGGGCAGCGTGTAGATAGGGTCTATAGTGTGCAAGTGCATTAGGCAGCATGTAAACGCTGAGAATGCTGCCAAACAGGACACAGATTTGAGAGAAACAAAATCAGATTTAATGTTGATGTAATGTAAATATGAGAAAACCAGGTGGTAGATCAGAGGCACAGGGGACGGGTGCATGAGATCAGAGTAGATTTAAATAGTGTCAAGCCCTCCTTGTAGTGCCATTTCCTGTACTGTCTGAAATCGTCGGTGCCCGGCTAGAATGAAAAAGACACTAAGAGATCCACAAATAGACATAGAAGACCCTACCTTTGCTTGATGGTGAACTGGAACTGACGAAGGTAGAGTACCTTGGGTGGTCTGCATGTGGTTCAGACAAGGATTTCCCCAAACGTATGCCAATGTGCAATGCGCTGGGTTATATGTAAACAACATAATAAGCGTAAACCAGAACGTAAATGTGCAGGGATGTAAACAAGAGGTAAACAAGAACGAATGAAAACTGTAGCAAATCTTAGCCAAAAATGCAGCAATATTATTGCATGATGAAAATTACAATGCACCGGTCTAAACGGAGTTGTGGATCTGGCACAAGGCGGACAAAGAGCCCCGGTGGATGCGGAGGGGTGATGGTATGCTAGTTTAGACTGCAGGCACAGCATGGAGGCTGTATGCTTAGCATGCAGGGTCCAAGTCCAGCGTACAGGATGGATGTTTTGGATGTTCTCAATGCGGATTGCCCAAATTTTTTGCCCAAATTCTTTCCAATTTTTGCAAAAAACCCCTAATCTGGTCAAAAATTCAGGTTTTTATACAAGTTTGGGCATTAAATTTGGATCTAGGATGGGATGATTGGCTGTGGGATGCTAGAATTTTGGATCAGGTTACATGTGGAGAGTCGACCGACTGCAGCAGAATGAAATTTTACAAGTGTACAGCGTGAACCATGGCAGCTTGTACATGTTGGGCGTATAGACTCCGCACGCTAGATAATGTATGGGTAAGAATAGAGAATTTCTGACCAAATTTCAAACTATGAAGCTAGTTTTGAGGATGGATCTGGATGCCTGATGTCCTGAGGATGCTGCCTATCGATTTCAGGCTCATTTGACCTTGATTTGATAGGGTTTTAGGAGGCTCCAAAAGTGTACACGTTGGGCATACATGCTGGGCGTGCAGGGCATGCAGGCCAGCATATAGTTATGAAAGTTCCACTTTTCCAGGTCACAACTTGATTTTTGGGAGCCCAGGATGATTTCTGATCATTTCCCTACCTCTGGGAGTTGATTTCCTATGAAGATCACGCTTTGAGTGTTTGTTTTGGTCTGCCTATGATGGTACATGCTGGGCGTGCACGTTGGGCGTATGGGCCAGCATGCAAGCATGAAAACCCATCATTTGGAACCCAAAAGTTGAATTTCAGGTACCTGAGAGCTATTGGGGACCCTTAGGAAGGTCCTAGGGGGTCCAGACGCTTGATTATGAGATTTTTTAACTCATTTTTGGGGCTCAAAAGTTGTTGTACGTTGGGCTGCATGCTGAGTTGTACACTGGGCATGCAGGCTTGTGTGCGCAAAGTATACTTAGTCAAAACTAAGTGTTTTGAGTTTGAAACCTACAGTTCTTGTAGCCAAATTTTGATGTAGTCTCCAATGGATCTCAGGGAACTCTTGCTTGTTCAATTGTTGCTCTGTTTGATGTTTTTTTGAGGCTTTCAAGCTTGGTCATGTCGGGGACCAACATGACTTAGCTCAATTTCTACTACAAGTGTTAGCCAAAATTTTTGTGGTGTTTCACTATGCTACGCTACGGAGCATAGCACATCGTAGCAAAAGCAAGCTAGAAAGGGCCAGCTTACTTAGTGATTTCAATCGCTTAAGCAAGCACTTTCAACCTTCAAAACCAGTTGCTTCGCTTAACTTCAGATCCTTTGGCAAAGATCCTCTTACTAGAAAAGTAGCTGATCAAGCAAAAAGTAGGCTATGTTGGTTGCTACGCTACACAGGGTAGTGACAATGCAAGAATGACAAAGGATGTCTCCAAATGCAGGATCAGCAGGTTCACAAGCTTCACCTCACAAAGAGAAAAGCGCTCATAATGCAAATCGCAGCCAAGACTAGCTGCTACACTATGCTATGCTACATAGTGTAGCATAGCATAGCAAACATGCAAAGCCAGCCAAAACATTTCAAAGGCTTCTAGCACTTGCACTTAGCTCTAATGCAAATTTCTTCTTTGAATTGGTGGTTATGCTATGCTACGCTACAAAGCATAGCATAGTGTAGCACAACATAGCAAACGGCTATGCTACGCTAACATTACTATGCTCCACAGCATAGCACAGCGTAACAGATGGTTGGGTGTAGCACATCATAGCAAATAGCTATGCTACGCTAACATGGCTACGCTTCACAGCGTACAAAAGCGTAGCAGGCGGCTACACTAAATTGGTGCGCTTCACTCCTTATCTACATTGATGGCACACCTAATCCCAATGTCTCCAATTCTGACAGTGTAATTGCATCACAGCAGGCTCATCAATTAGCCTTGCATGTCCATGCAGTATGGACACGTCAACATCTAGAAAGACTAGGAAACGTGGCATCCAAACCACATATCTCGTGTGTCCCTAGCTTTATAAATACCCCAATAAGCAATGCTCAAAGGGTTGGTTCGCAAAAAATTTCAAAGGGTTGGCAAAAATTCAAGAGGCTGGTAAAATTAGAGCAGTTTGCAATTTTGAGTAGCTTTGCACATAGTTGGCAACTTCGAGCATTGTTGGCATTTGTTGTTTGCAAACCACTTGAAAAACATGTTAGCAAAATAGTTTACATTCCCATTTTGCATCCTGTTAGCTCTTTTTCATCGCCTTTGTAGCATTTTGCATTATTAGCTTGTGAATCTGTGTTCAAGTACACAATTGGCTTGCTTTGAATGTATTTGGTTACTTTTGGGATCTCTGCACTTCCTAGTGTCATGCAATCGATTGTATCCACTCTGATAAAGTAAAGTCGTAGCCTTGAAAGCAATGCATTTTTTAACCCCAGTTTACTTTGTTCTCCTATTTATCATTGCATTTTACATTTTTTTTATTCCTCACATATAGTAGTCAATACTTTACGCTATAAATGTTGTTTTTGCATTACACATTTCCAAAAGGTTTAGTGACACCGATTAAGTCCTTGTCTGATTGACCAGACTGTTCAAGGCACCCTATTTCTATTTAATCTAGCATGGCCCTCAAGCGGATACAGGGTTAAGAATATCATGACTGACAGCCTCTTGGTGTTTTCCAGCCGTCAACATTTTTGGTCGCTATAGTATTTCTTAAGGGAATAGCTAACACCCACTTAGTAAAATACTCAGTGGCTATGATGATGAAGCTATGCCTTGTGAAGGACTTAGGCGTGATAAATCTTATGAGGTCTATTCCCCATCACTAAAAAGGCCATGTAATTTATGTTGGATGCAGCTCTGTAGGTGAAACATGTATGAGATTTTCATATCATTGGCACGTATCACATGTCTTGACTTTGGCTAGGTAATCATGCTCCATGTGAGGCTAGTAGTACACTAGATGTCTAATTTTTGCAACCATAGCCCTAGGTGCTATGTGTCCACCACACAGTCCTTCGTGTACTTCATTAATCACCTTCTATGCTTGCTCCTCATTTACGCATGTTAGCAATATCCTGTCATAGGAGCGTTTGCATAGGGCATTGTCTCCCATGAGCACATATTGCTGAGCACATTTACGAATCTCATCTCTCTGGGCTGATGTCAATCCACTCGGGGGCTCGCTGTATTGTAGGTAGGCTTTAATGTTGGAGTACCACTCCTAGGTATCTATAGCACTAACAGAGGCTACATGTCGTGCCTGAGTGATAGGCTTCGTACACTCTGTAATTGAGGTTGGAAAACTTGCGAAAAAGTTTGATGGAACATTTAATGCTAGGGTGGCTAAAGCATTTGCTACAGTGTTTTCATTGCATGGCACATGTTGCATGTCTATAGTTGCAAACTGTTTGAGCAAAGTTTTTGCTAGGTCACAATAGTGTTGTAGGTGCGTAGCCTTATAAGCGTAGACCTTGGAGATCTGATTCACAACTAGTTGTGAATCTCCGCGAATCACCAGGTGTTATATGCTTAGTGCTTGGGCTGCTAAAAGGCCCCTGAGTAACCCCTCATACTCTACCATGTTGTTTGTACAAGAGAACGCACAATGATAAGCAAAAGGATGCATTTCCCCAAAGGGGAACGTAACGACAGTAGTTACAGTACCCCCTCACGTGGTCAAGGCACTATCACACTGCAAAGTAGCTTCAAGATGCAATGGGACAACATTGATAGTGCTAACATGATCGTTTGGGAATTCGGGGTCTATGATCACTTGGTCGTTGATGGGTGAGGTCATAAGTTGCATTGCTATGGCTTGACCTTTCATCGATGATTGGCTCACATAGTGCAAATCGAATTTCATTGTTATTGCTTTCCACTAGGCTATTCTACTACTTTCATACAGATTGTTTGTTATAGCTCGGAGAATGTTGCTCTTGCAAATAATGTTGATTTTTCTATGAAACAAATAGTGTCTCCACTTTTTCAATGCAAATACCATGGCAAGGCAGTTTCTCTCAACCTCGTTGTATTTCACTTCATACACTATTTATGCATGGCTTAGGTAGTACACTGGTATGTCAAAACCATCATCCTATTTCTGACATAATAGTGCACTATAGACATGTTCAAGGTAGCAAGGTAGATGAAGAAAGGCTTATCCCTCTGTGGTGGGTAAACAGTTGGGAGGTGCAAGAAGTCTTTCTTCAGATCATTGAAGGCTTGTTGGCATTGTGGTTTCCATTCGAAGTTAACCCCTTTCTTCAGTAGATGTTTCATGGGGTGTAACTTTTCAATTAATTTTTCTATAAACCTTCTAATGAACTACACTCTACCTTATAACCCACGCAATTCCTTAAGATTTGTAGGTGGCACCAGGTTAACGATGGCCTTGACTTTGTCAAGGTCCACTCGTATTCCAACCTCCGATACTATAAACCCTAACATGCATCCGATTCTCACATCGAAGACACACTTTTTAGGATTGAGACGTAAGTCATGCATCTAGAAACACTTGAGGACTACACCTAGATCATTGGGATGATCAGCAGCTTACATAGATTTCACCCCTATCTCATCCACGTAGTCATTCAGCGTTTCTAAGATGTTATTGCTAAAGATGTAAGTCATGGCTTGCTGGTAGGTTGCTCCAGTGTTCTTGAGCCCAAAAGGCATCATGGTGTAACAAAAGGTACCCCATGGGATCATGAAGGTTGTTGTTAACTAATGCTCTAGGTTGATGTGAATTTGGTTGTACCTAGAGAAACCATCCATGAAGGATAACAGAGCATGACCAGCCATAGTGTCAATGAGTTGATCGATACTTGGAAGTGGGAAATTGTCTTTGATCGTTGCCTTTTTTAGATCTTGGAAGTCTATACAGATTTGTATTCCTCCTATTTTCTTAGAAACTACAATGATGTTAGATACCCATTCTAAGTAATCAACTACTTGGATGAAACCAGCCTGGTATAGCTTGGTGATTTCATCTCGTACGGCCAGCGCAATCTCTGGTTTAACCTTACGAGCCTTCTGCTTAACCGCTTTCATGCACAGGTCTAAGACGATGTTGTGCTGTATCAGCCTTGAATCTAAACCTGGAATTTCGCTCTATGACCATGCAAAGACTTCAATGTTATCTTGTAGAATTTTGGCTACATTTTTGTGCATCTGCGAATCTAGGAGGGAACTAAGTTTCAACATTTTTATGTCCCCCTGGATGTGGTCACAGGTGTTTCGATGAGAGGGTCCTCAGTTACATCCTCGACCTCTAAATCTAGGGCTTGGACCAGATGCTCAGGCCAGTCTAGAAACACTTATAAGGATGCTACAATGCTAACTGCGTGTGATTCCTAGTCTATTAGATGTGGGTTTAATTGTCTCGCAAGTTTGCCATGTGGCCTTGCTAAAGCTAAAGGTGAAGAGAGATCATAATGGATTTCCATCCTCGCCCAACCTGCCAAAATGAAATGAAAGGCTAGTCAAGAGGTACCTGTTCGTAGTAACTATCCATAGTGAAAATTTGTAAAATAGCAATGAAATGTGAACAATCGAGATAAATGCAAAGTGTGATAGAAAGTTTGAGGTTTTCCAGTTTAATGCCGTGGTGGACCGCTTGGAAGTAAAAGTGCAAAATTGCTAATGTAAGAATGTAAAACTACTAATGTAAAAATGCAAAAACTACTAGTTTAATGTCTTTGAAGACTACCAATAGGTTAAAGTATTAGTTTAAGGTTCTTACGGATTTCTTAGATGTGAAAATGCAAAGTTGCTAGTATAAAGAATGGCAAATTGTACAAGAGTGCAAAACTGCTAATGTAAAAATGTGAAACTGCTAGTTTAATGTCATTACGGACTGCTAACACGTATAATGGTTGAAACTACTAGTTTAAGGTCTTTTTGGACTACTAATTAGATTAATACTATGCATTAGAATATGCTAGTTTAAGGTCTTTTCAGACCACTTAGATGTGAAAATTTTTTTGTGAAGGCAAATGGCTAATTTGAAGCATGTTAAGGCTCTTCACCCAAGCTTACCTATTTTAATGTGAATAGTGCTACCATGTCGTGGCAGGTATGCTACACTACATGGCATACTCTGCATTAAATGGGGAGATAGAATGACAAGTTTCCCTTTTCACCATTACGGCTATAAATAGGGCTTAACCCCTGGTAAACTCATCATTTTCATCGTAACAGCATAGAAGCCACATATGGAGAGCAAAGCGATTGTAGCAATAGAGAGAAAGGTGATTTCAGCATAATAATGAGGAAAGAGTCAGTAGGCAAGACGATGGCTCCCAAGAAAGAACGCAAACACTTGACACTTGCTAAGGTTGATGAAATGAAGGAAACCCTAGGACATGTGATGTAGGCACATGTCGTAGTGTTAGAGGAGACACTGTTGACCCAGTAGGCTATTATGCTTCCTATGTTTCCTTATGCCTCCGTTATTATTTTTTTTTGTTTTTCTTGTTTTTTTTTCTGCAAATTTGTTTAGCTTTCTATGTTTTTTCTATCATTGCATGCCATTGTCTATGCACTTACACTGTCGTTGTTGACGTTTTAGCCACAATGGATGTATAGATGCTATGCTAAAGTTGCATGCAAGGTCGCCTAGACCGCTATCACTGTGGCTGTCATTATTGTAGAGGCTCGGATAATTTGAGCTACTTAGCATGTGAATAGTGTAGCATAGGACCCTCAAGAGAGTTTGACCATGTGTGATGTGACAATGTAACACATGTTCTGTCATGGCGTAATGTTAATCGCTTTGTTAGGGCTACTCTCTCTGTTGCTACGCTAAGCTAATTTTGCTATGTTATTGCCTTCATGTTTTTGTTATCCTATGTGCATCAAGAGAATCATGCTACGCTATTTGCTAGGATGCTAGTTTTGCTACACTATGTATGTATTGCACTCAGACATGATGTTAACATTTGCTATTATGCTATGCAGGGTAGTGCTAAGGCCAATTTTGATTGTCCTAGAAATTGTAGGGGTCCTATATTGCATGAGTGGACTAGTGGCCAATGTTCCTCCCCCCCATACACGCATGGGGGATCAGGCGGTCTAGTTCTGGGAGGGAGCGTAGGTTTTTCTACAATTCCTCTTCCAACACTTCAGTGTGATCATTTGGTCATACCTGGCAGAGGAGGTAGCAGCCGCCATAACATGAATCCTATTTCCTAGGGCAAATAAGGGTATTCTAAGATTTTTGATAGATGGGACAATTAGCAGTGGGCAAGGAGAAGGGTCCAACAGTGCCCAAAAAATTTGAGGCATTTCGCCTGGATCTAGGATATGCCCAAGTATAATTGCTAGCATCTCTACAACACTTTGTTTATTGAATGTCATATGGGAATGTGCTTCCAAAACCCACCAGGAACCATCTACAGTGCTGGTGGGTGAGTTTTGCAGCCATGTTCTGCTATGCTATGCAATATTTGCTATGCTAGCCAAATGTTAATGGTGTGTTTTTGTTACTAGGTTTTACATCAACGAGGAGGGGCTTCATGGTGATATGGATGCATTGATCATAGCATAGATGGTCGTGCGGGAGTTTTCTTCCCCTGAGAATATACGTGTAGGTGTGATAGGCCAATGCGGGGGTGAGTACCAAACCTACCCAACCTGATATCCCAAACTCTACAACAGATGCAAGGAGTTTGGTTGGTTGGATGAGGGATGGGAACCTTTTAAACCAATCACTGTTGAAGATGTCTTGGTTAATCTTCCGCCATTCCCGTCACTGTATAAGCCTAGTAAGCTAAGCAGGAGTTATTGCATGTTCCAGTGTCATTGCTACTTTTTCTACTATTGGTGCTTTTCTTAACCTATTTTTTGCTTTTTTTGTATTTTTTATGTTTTATTGTGCTGTTATGCTAACTGCTTTCGTGCAAACTCTATAGGAAGAAGTCCTAGGAGGTGACGATGATAACCACTGGGAGCCAAGAGGCAAACATCTACTTCAAGTATGAGGAGGTAGATGAGATCCAATGTTGGATATGCAGTGTGGCCTCAGAATCCCTAATCAAACACCTTCAAGGTGCTGGGCTCATGGATTTGTTCCTAGCTCTGAATTCAAGCATCCCTACCACCGAGATGCTTGCCCTAGCTGACTCCTTTTTCGACAAGGTGGACTACTTCCACACACATGTACACAGTGTGTGAGTGGTCCTTGAGGTCAACAACCAGCTATTCGTGGACCTTTTTGGTGTCCCTGCGGATGGCATCCTCATAGGATCAAAGACCAAGAAAGAGGTGAACCGTCAGAAAAAGGACATTTAGGAGTGGCTAAGGGTTGTAAAAGAGTGAAAGGGTATCCCCATGGATAAGGTCAGCCGAGACCCACCAAAGAGGTTTATCCTATCTTCCATGCTCGTGCATTCCCCCAACTACTTTTCCCAAGGAAAGATCCTTGGGATTGAGCAAGCTTGGGTGATGTGGGAGGTCATGGAAGAGGGAGCTCACTACAAATGGGCTAGGTATCTGTGCAAAGGCTTGCAAAATGAAATCATCAGGCTTCATAAGAAGCAGGAGTCCTATTTCAATGTGCACTACATATTTTACATAGCCTACTTGTGGAATTTCACATAGTTTTTGGTAGTCCATGAGAACGGAACCTGGGTTATGCGAAATCACAATCAGATTTCCAAACCGTGGATCTGCCAATCCTCTGGACCACCCGAGCCCAAGATCCCCCAAAGGCTATTGGGGAGTCATTTTCTATGATGACTAGGGATCGGGTGGCCCACAACTTTCATGGCCAGGATAGCGTGGGAGAGGCATCCCCTACTACTACTAGTAGCATCTCGTAAGGGAAGCATCTCATCGTCGAGATAGTGGCCATGAAAATATGGTGAAAGGGACCTCAGCCAGCTAAGGAGACCCTCTGTACAGAGGAAGAAGAGGGGCAGACACTGCGGTTCAAGCTATGTAGGACGTAACCCCCTATTGGTAAATGCCTTTGCCTATGTTTACTTCCTCGCCTATTTTGTTAATGCTTGCTATGCTAAGCAGCGTAGCATAGCATAGCACCTACTTTAAGCTAACTTGCTTTACGCTAATGAAAATGTATTTTTTCTACCAGCAGAAGAAGAAGAAGAAGAAGAAGAAGGTGAGGAAGAGGTGTCAGCCCCCAAGACGGGGGTGGCAAATAAAGACACGGAGGCCCCAGTCTCAGAGGAAAGGGCCTCAGTCAAGAAGGAAAGAGCTCCTATCACTAAGGAAGGGGCCCTTGTTGTCAGGGAAAATCCTCCTGCTAACAAGGAGGACATTTTTTGGAGATGAAGAGGAGTCTCCTATGGATGAGGAGGATGTTGGTGCCTCAAAAGGAAAGGCGCCGACAAATAAAGAAGAAGCCCGCATCAACCTAGAAGGGACTTCTGCATCGAGGGAACAGGCGAATGCTAAGGATGTTGCCATGGTTTTGAGTTAGAAAGGAGGGGAACTATAATTAGATGTTGGTGAGTTTGACAATGTATTTGATAATGTGTCTATGGGCGATGCCCCCGTTATCACCCCCAAGGGTTTACTAGGTAGGAGTCCTCACATCGTTGTTTTCTTTACTCATAGTCTTGTCACAGTTCACCTTGGTCATTACTGACGCATTTAGTTGTATGACAGACACCATTGTTAATGCTGCAGGACACCCTCTGATTCACATGGAACCATGGGCCGAGACCCCCGACAAACTCATGTTCATGCAAGGGATTGTCGACGACATGATCGATCGTCTCAAAGAGGTCAATTCTGAAGTGGGTAAGTGAAGTAGCTATGCTAGGCTCTTTGTTTTGCTATGCTAGAGTTCTTGAGTTTGCTGACCTTGTTACACTAATGTGACTAATGCGCTCTTTATGTGGTTACAAGCTCTTAACTCAAATGTGACCCGACACGGGCATTGAAGGTCAGTGTCATACCTACATTCCTGCCCAAAGTGACCGAGGTGCCCCATCACGTATACGATGAGGCGAGCAAATACTCTTTGCACTTAGCACACTTCTTGTGGGAGTGTAGGTGCATCAATGAAGACCTATGGAAACAAGTCCACAAAGCTGAAAAAGACAAGGCTGACCTGAGTGTTGAAGTGGGAGACCTCAAATTGAGGAATGAATTCCTCATAGCCCATGATACTAATGATGGAAATTGGCAAACGACTATGATAGATTATGCTAGATATTGGACAGTCATGCAAAAAAACAATGAAGCCACCCAAGAAATAATAGAACAGCAAATGCAGATGGACTTATTAGCCTAGAAGAATCAAGATTGGAAAGACTACAGCACCAGATTTTACGAGTGGCGGCAGTCCCAGAAAAACCATATACACATGTAGAAACTGGAACGTGCCACCTACTATAAACTATATAGAGATGCTTCTATGGAGGCATTTACTTACAAAGTATTCGTAAATTTCATTGGTGCTTTTGAGACCTATAACAAGTTCAATGAGCAGGTAAAGGTCACTGAATCTCTTGAACAGGAAGTTGATCTTCCCATAGGCGAGACCGCCACCGCCTCCTTTTCTCCGGGACCATCGAGATGGATGGTCATAGAAAAGAAGAAAGTTGCTGCAGATGTTGAACCAAGCAATAGGCATTGGGAAAATATCATAGAGGAGGAGGTCTAGCACCACCTTGGGTTTGGTTTGGATCAGATACCCTTCGAAGCAGACGTAGGGCCATCTCAGGTTAGTCACTTTTTGCTATAGAAAAGGCTTATGCTAGCTTTCATGTGTTGCTCTAGCTAACTACTTCACTTTTTATGATGCAGGTTCTAGATGAAGATGTGGGGCCCGTGGAGGGTGGAAATGAAAAGGCAAATGAGGGCAACGCGGAAGAAGGCGATGCAAAAGGGAATGATGTAGGAGTGGACAATGTGGGTGAAGATAATGTGGATGAAGATAATCCATGACAGCATGTGATTTTTGAAATTTGAATTTTTTGTAAAAATTTTACAAACATTGGAAAGACTTTAATAAAAATTGGTTTTATGCTATGTTGTGTGTTCGGTTTTTGATGTTTTAGTTTTAGGCCATTTCAGGCCATCGCTAGTTTTAGGCCATTTCGGGCCCTCGCTAGTTTTAGGCCATTTTGGACCATGGCATGGTAAGGAAGTGATACATTAATGATTTAGAAAATGGTTAATTAATACCTAACGTAGAAAGATGGATGCAAAAAAAAGGTGGTAAATGTACAAAGGATGCTAATTGGGAAAGAAGTAGTGGGGTTGCTACGCTAGGCGTAAGGCTGAGACACTTTGCTATGACCTTCATCTACGTCATTGTCCTTTGCTTGAAAGGGAAACTCAGTCCACAGGCTTTTGTTTTCTGAATCAACATGCTAAGTTGGTTCTCTTGTCAAACAGTTAGTGTTTACATAGGTAGGTACTTCACTCTCAGAGGTTATGACCTCTGAGCCCTGTTCCATATCCACATTGTTGATAGCTTATGTTGCTACCTCGTCACCATGGATTACCACCTCCCTGCCTGCATAGGGTAGATGGATCTCCTGATGGATGGGTGAAGAGACAGCCCTAAGTTGTGCTAACCATGACCTTCCCAAGATCAGGTTAAACATGGGCATCTCTTCAACCACAATGAATGTTGCGTTTGTGGGGAACTGGTCCCCTACCATGAAGTCAATATGGACCATGCCTTTTACCATAACCTATGCCCCATTAAATGACTTTAGGCATGACATTTTTGTGGGTCTGATCTAGTTGATCAAATCGAGCTTGTCCACAATAGGGAAAGGGATGACATTAGTAGCAACCCCGTCATCAACGTGTACCCTCTAGATCTTATGTTGATCGCCCTGGATTATGATGAAGAGAGGTGTTGTAGTCACTTGACTCTGTTCAGGGTCTTCCCTAATGGAGTCATCGCAAAAAGTTATTTGGGATGGTTTTGGCTCTGTAGGCGCAGAAGGAAGCATGACCAAGTGGATCGCTTTCTCTTCTGCTAGCATGTTCTCATCAACCGAAATTACCATTAACATGTAGACCAAAGCCTCACAATGTGTGGTAGATGTCATGATTAGGTCGTACAGGCTCAGGGTAGTATTTTTCTATTTTAGAGCCTGCTTGACCTAGGAGAGGGCACCCAAAAGGTCTTGGCCACTTTCTAGTTTACTGCATGTCTTCTCTTCTATTTGTCCCTTAAGAAAAATTTCCCAAGGAGGAATAGTTTGGGGTTTGGATTCAGGCCCTCTTGGGTGAGGTGGCGAAGACTGTGCACAGGTAGCAACATCATTTTTCGGTGATGAGGGCATAGATGCAGTGGATGAGAGTGTAGGATTGGAGGTACCTAGGGCAGTATCTTCCCTTGACATCTCACCAGTGAAGAGCACTTCTCATTTCTTAGGACTGGGAGGCTGTAAGGCTATCTTATGTGGGGCGGGGGCTATTGAAGGGCCTGGCCGCCTGATAACAAATGGAGCTAACGGTGTTAATGTGTGAGGTGGTGGTGTGGTTATGCTAATAGGTGGTATAGGGGCAGATGCCTAGGGAATAGATGGTGCAAGGGAAGAAGTCCAGGGAGGGACTCTCAGGACAAAAGGTTTCCATGGACTTTGATTAACCGCTGGTGGTGCTAGTGCGCTACGCTGAAGCACACGGACTACAAACAACTGATGGGGTGGTCCTATCACTGCCGATGGTGTTGATAATGTAACTGACGTTGTTGGCATTGAGAGGGTCAGTGTAGACATGTAGGGATTGATTCTCAGGATGCACTAGATTTCTTTCTTCTAGCACCAGTTTTCCCTAATAAATCATCCTTTGGATTTTGTCCTTCAACACCATGCAGTAATTCGTGTCATGACCACACTGTTGGTGGTAGTCACAGAACCACTCTAGCTTGAAACCTTTAGGAATTGGGAGCTCATTGGGCAAAGCCAACAAAGGGTTCCTGAGGAGTTCATAATACTACGGATGCTTCCTGGCTCCATCCTTCGACATCTTCTTGTGTTAGATGTACCCTGTCGCTAGTAGTTGTTTCAGAAGATCTGAAGGTTTGACCGGCCGCAAGGTATACTTTGAGCGATCCTTACGCTCAAAGTTCAGTTTAGGTGGTGCAAATGTAGGAGGCTATGGTGTGTTGTCCTGTTTGGATGTGGGGTTAGCCGTAGGTATGGCCAATTTCTTGTTGTTCTTATTATTGTTGTTATTAGGTTTGGGTTTGGCCTTATTCACCACAACGACCATTGTGGTTTTTTCAGCCTTACCTTTGTCCTTCTTTGTGAAGGTTCTCTTGTATGTAACATAGGCTAGGTCTTTGCTTGCCTCAACCGCATCCTATGTACTCTTAGTCTAGGCAAAAGCTTGAATGAGAGTGTGTGGAGTGAGATAATACAGCTTAGACTTGATAAAGTCATTTACAGCACCCTTGAAGACGGCCAGCAAATGGGCCTCTCTGATGGGCTCGTGGATTTCATTAAGGGTTGTGCTCTAACATTGGATGAACTTTTGGACTAGCGCGTCTTGTTTCACACTCATCAACTGATCCAGCATGACCTTTGGTCTCAAGTTGTACTTGAAGTGTGTCACAAACTAGGTCAGAAGCTCCTTTAGGGTTGATATGGAGGAGTGTGGAAGGGCATGGTACCAGTCTAGGGCTTTTCCGATCAGAGACATGGCAAAGACAAGGATGATCGTATGTGGTCATTATTGCAAAAGAAGAGACTCAGACCTAAACATAATGAGATGTGCATTGGGATCTCCCTCCCCATTGTATTTTGTGAAATGGGGGAGTGACATCCCTGGGGGTAACATTAGTGTAGGGATTGCCAGGTTGATGGGATCATCCTGGTAGAAGTCCATGACTTGTACTGTATCAGACCCAACAACCTTGAGGCATTTTATTTCCTTAGTAAGGGTCTGGATAAGCTGGAACGCTTGATCTAGACCTGGGGATGATGTAGACGGTTGGGGAATTGTAGGGGTAGCCCCCATCTATGGAGTGGTAGGGGCAGTAGCATGACCTAGTGGTGGTGTCATTGGGGTGGCCCTTACGAATTGTGTTGCTTGTGGCATCCACCAACCAGTGGGTGGTGCTGTTGTAGCAGTAGCTGAGGGTTTCTTTACGGGGTAGACTATTTGTATGGCCAGTGGAACAGACCATAGCCTTTCATTGGGTTGTACTATTTGTAGGGCTTTGTAGGTATAATGGCAAACATGAGACATCTACGATGGTAAGGTAGCAGGAGGAGAGGTGAAAGGGGTCCACCATGTGGATGGGCCTATGACTGCCGCTACCAATGGGACAGGTGTAAATGTAGAAATAGAGGTGGAAGCTGCATGCAATTGTGAAGTAGGTATGGTATGAATATGTGGCAGGGTAGCTATGATTGGTACGTGATGGGATGTAGGAATGGACTGATGACTAGTCTACGAAGGAATAGTGGTTGAGAATGAAATAGGGGAATAGGGGCATTGATATGCTGAGGGCATAACATGGCTACCCATTGTCGATGTAATCGCAGGTTGTGATGGCGTAGGCATGATTACGAAGGGAGCAGCAATAGACAACAGGTTCGTTCAAAAGGACAGGGTAGGAGGGATGGTGGCAGGTTTGGTTTGACCACCCCCCCCCCCCCCCCCCCCCCCCCCCCCCCCCCCCCCCCCCAGCNTCATGATGAGACAGTGTGTCTTGTAGCTCCCCAGGACTAATCACCTCGATCAGCTAATCTAAAAGCCATTGGTTCATTTGCGTTAAGGGGATGGAAATGACAGGAGTGGGAATAAATTCCTTCCCATTACAGCAGGTGAACTCGAAGCTACGCTTCTCTGTAGACTCTTGTGCATCTAGGGGTAGGTTTTCCTACATCTTAGTGTTGGCGACCGTTTGGGACACGACTACCAACGAGTGTCCTCAAACAGGATTTAGGTGCTTGTTGGTCTCTGGCAACACCAAGGCCCAGATACCTCCAAATAAACTCAGTAGTTAATGTGAGTATGTGTGTGTCCTGTTGCGGTGTGTGGTTGTGTAAAATGTAACAATTGCTTTGTGTGTGAACTACAAATGACTTACTTTAAAGAGATT
>MNCI01015397.1:474194-509276 GCA_015680685.1 Gnetum montanum
GCGGCCACACCTCCGTTGAATTCGTAATAGAAGTTGCATCTTCCGAAAATTCTGCAGCGGTTGGAACCAATTCAGTGCACGGTTTGCTGGTACCTGAAACATCCTCTCCATTTGTGTTGCCGCCATCTCTGCAGTTGGCAATGGCTCCGCCGTAGTTGCAGGCATTAGAGTCGGCATCAATCCTGGACAGATTCAGCCGAGAGAGATCAAGCGCTTCCTCGTCAGGCACCATTCTGAACACCGGAATTACTTAGCATTGTAGGTTATGGATTTTTGGAACAGGGCGTTGAGGGTTACGGATTTTTGGGACTCAGGCCGGTCCTCCACGTTACGAACGTGCACAGTAAAACCCGGCAAGCTGAGCTAACGCGTACACAGGCCCAGTTCCAGCAACATATTTTCTCTTGCATATTACCCGTTCTCTTGATTCGCCAACGGCATCAGCAGCAAGTATGAATAATCTTGAAATCAACGGAATTTTTGACGAATTAAATGCCCACAGGCCATAAGTAAAATTACACACGGCGCCTCTCTCTAGAACAAGGTTTCTTTCACCCTTTCTAATAATTTTCTCTGCAGGTTCACTATCAATAATCTGATCATTTGAACAATCTTGTTGAGTACTGGAGAAACGGAGTTTGTGCAGCAAGTGTTTGATGGAATGTCTATGAATTTAGTAACAGTTTTCCTGCACTGACGATGCCACATACCACTAACCATTGGCCTATTGCCCAGCACACTTCAGAAAAATATTCATATGATGCTAGATGATAAAAATGCTATCATCTTTTGGCTCTATTTTTTGTTGCTGTGTGAACATTTCATTTTTTGTTTCTGTGTTTTTGTACAATGCCGTTTTGGAGGCCTTCTCTGGTTTCTTGTCATTGCTGATTTTTTGATTTTATTTTCCTATATTTTTTGGGACAGCAATGGTCACAGAGAATGGGGATTCCAGAGTGCTGGGGGAACCTGTTTCTGCCTTTCTACATGAATGTTTATTTTTGCAGAGTACATTGTCTGAAACTGTCCTGTGGGATAATGAGTTGCTATACTACCATGGTCTCTTACAATAATACAGAGCACCTCCTTCATTTTGCAGCATTTCACTTTTTCCTTTCAGAGAAAAACATTTTGCTTACAGAGAAATATATTCTTAAATTTTACAGGGGAAATAACTTCACCCTGCCCAGACTGTTGAACTTGCAATATTCATCTGTAAACCTCAGTGAATTATAAAGTGGAACAACATATTGATGATTCTGTATTTATCAACCAGGGTTGTGTAAGCTTGCTCCAGTATTCTTAAATATGAGAATGTTTTTTGTGCACTTATTCTCTTTCTCTCAAATTGAAAATTAAGCTACTTCTTCACAAATTCTCAACTAATTTAAATCTGCTTCATGAAATGGCCAAATGTGCCAACACTTTGCCTAGAGGAAGTTGTATTGCTCATGTTGTTGGGCCAAGCCCTCAGGTCCCCAGTTTTGGATCCTGAGGGATCGACGTGGTTCCAGTGCTAGGCTAAGTGGTTTTTCAGCACCTATGATGCCTTGAACCATTAGGGGAACCTCAACATTCACAGTGTTAGCAACAGTGCTTGGGGAATTCATTATCACAAAGCTAAACGGGTTTGCAAATGAGGAAAACGAGGAGATTAGAAGGTAATCAAAGGCTTTATGTCTTGTTGGATTCCAAAGGAATCGTCAGAGCGACCGATCTGAACCACACAATGCATAAACAACTGCAAAAGGGTGTCATGTTCATGCTAGTGCATGACAAGGTACAGAACACATGAAAAACTACCATAAAAAAAGGGTCAAATGGCGATTGGAGGCTTTATGTCCTGCAGGGTTTCGAAGGAACTGTCAAAGTGACCGATGTGCACCACACGATGCATAAATAACCACAAACGGATGTCAATTTTACACTAGTGCATGTTGAGGTGCAAAATGCTTACAGGGCACTGAAGGCCCTCCTTCTAGTACCAGAAAACTGTTATGATCGAAAACATCAGTGGCTAGAAAACATCGAAAGGTCATCAATCATGATAGTCTTAACCTTGTATCCGTGTGAGGGCCATGTTGGATTAAAATGGAAATGAGGTATCCTGAACGGTCTAGTCAATTAGACAGGGATTTAATCGGTGTCAGTAAACCTTTTGCAAATGTGTAATGTTAAAAAATAATTTTTATAGTGTAAAATATTGATTATTATATGTGAGGAATGAAAACAATGTAAAATGCAATGATAAATAGTAAAAGAAAGTAAACTGGAGTTAAGAAATGCATTGCTTCAAGGCTACCGATTTACTTTGCTAGAATGGATACAATTGGTTGCACGACACTAGGAAGCACAGAGATCCCAAAAGTAACCAAATACATTCAAAGCAAGCCAACTGTGTACTTGAACATAGATTCATAAGCTAACAATGCAAAATGCTATAGAGGCAATGGAAAAGAGCTAACAGGATGTAGAACAAGAATGTAAACTGTTTTTCTAATAGGTTTTTTTTAATTGATTTGCCAACAACAAATGCCAACAATGCTCGAAATTGCCAATTGTATGCAAAGTTGCTCAAAATTGCCAACCGCTCAAATTTTTCCAACCATGCGCAAAGCTACTCAAAATTGCCAACCTCTAAAATTTTTGCCAACCCCTTGAGCATTGCTAGTCAGGGTATTTATAGGGCTAGGAACATGCAAAAAATGTTGTTTGCATGCTGCATGTCCTAGACCTGCCAAATGTTGATGTGTCTGTGCTGCATGGACATGCAAAGCTGATTGATGAGCCTACCACACTGCAATTACACTATCAGAACAAGAGATGTTGGGATTAGGTTTGTCATCAATGCAGATAAGGAGTGAAACACACCGATGTAGCATAGCCGCCTACTATGCTGTGGAGCGTAGCCATGTTAGCATAGTGTAACCACCAATTCGAAGAAGAAATCTATGTTAGAGCTACTATCAAGTGTTGGAAGCCTTTGAAATATTTTGGCTAGCTCTGCATGTTTTCTATGCTATGCTACGCTATGTAGCATAGCATAGCGTAGTAGCCAGCCTTAACTGTAATTTGCATTGCGAACGTTTATTTGAAAATCATGTTGAAAATTTGCAACCTTTTCTCTTTGCGATGTGAGGCATGCGAACTTGCTGATCCTGCATCCTGAGATGCCTCTTGTCATTCTTGCATCATTGCTATGTTGTGCTACGCTGCATAGTGTAGCAGCCAACATAGCTTGCTTTTTTCTTATTCTACTACTTTTCTAGCAAGAGGAGATTTTCCAAAGGACTTGAAGTTAAGCAAGGCAACTAGTTTTGAAGCTTGGAAGTGTTTGCTTAGTGTAATTGACATCACTAAGTAAGCTGGGCCTTTCTGCCTTGCTTTTGCTATGTTGTGCTACGCTACATAGAGTAGCGTAGCGTAGCACTTCGTCCTGCAACTATCTTCTGAGGCCTGCTACGCTACATACTGTAGCATAGAATAGCAAACTTATTGACTAGAAAACTTGCTAAACTATTTTGCGCAGCCTAAGCATTATCGACAATGCCACGCATCGCTCCCGAGTAGACTGTCAGCTGGATGAACTACCCAAGTGGATAGGCTGACAAGTCCGTTGGACCTGTCAACACTGGAAGTAGAAAATTTTCTGAACTGGATAGTCTAAACTCAGAGCATTTGTTTTCTGCCAAATTGCCATGATGCTGCCTAAATTCCAAGGACCTGGTGAAGCAAGAATGCCTTGAAAATTTAGGGTGTTTCAATGAATGCAAGTATCAAAGACTGACCAAGGTGGACGAGGTAAGGGACACTTTGGGATGCCTCTCCAAGGTGCTTATCGAGGTATGACAAGAGGCTCCATCTACTTGGTAAGTCATTATGCTACCCTTGCTTCCATTGTGTGATGCATCAGGTTAGGTTGCCATTGCCGTTACTGCTATCATTTTTGCAACTATCACCACTATTTTTGTTGCCATTTTAGTTGCTATGCAATGGTTGTCGTTACTTGGCCGTAGCAGCCGTGTTGTTGCTATGCTACCTCTGCATGCGGTACCGCCTTGACTACCATTGTTAAAAATGGAGACTATGTTACTGTAGGGGCTTGAGCATTTCTAGGTGGTGTAGTGCATGTTCGACATAGCATACCATCCTTAGAGGGGTTTTTTCATTTGCACAATTTTTACTGCAGCGTGACACATGCTTGGCGTGGTGTAGAATGAGTTATTTCATGTGGTAGGGTAGGGTCAAGGCAATGAGTGCACTGTGAATTCTTTTTCACCCACGCTATTAAGGCTGTCACATTTTTGTTACTGTTAAGCTATGATATTATGTTGTTAGGCCCTTAGGCTATTATGTTGGTAGTTTGTCATGTTGCTATGCTATCAAACTTATAATGCTACTATGCTGTTAAATTCGCTATACTGCCAAATTTGCTATGCTGCGACGCTTGTTACATTGTTTTTCTTTTTACATTGTCACATGCCTGCTTATAATTGTTCATTTACTATGCTGCATGTGGTGCATTCGTCTTACTATGCTGTGTGTAATGCAGCCCTCATCCTTATGTGGAAGCGTAACTGTTACATTGTGTTATATTAGACATGTCTGTTACATTATGTTGTGTAACATGTAACTATCGCATTGTGGGGTGCACTTGCTATTGTTATGCTACGTGAGGCTTATTTGCTATGCTATGCTACTTGTGACAGTTTTTTGCATTGTATGCAATGTTTACCTTTATTTTATGGGGAACTTACTATTTCACACTAAAGGAAAATTTGTAACTAGAGGATTATGTTACGCTACATGTAAACAAAGGGTTATGCTATGCTTCATGTAAACAAAGAGTTATGCTATGCTCCATGTAAATAGAGAGTTATGCTACGCTTTGTGTAAACAAAGTGTTTCATTACAATACATCAGTGATTATCACTTGAACACAATGCTAACATTTGATGCTTTGTCATGCAGGGTCATGTTCAAACTTGTTTTGATTGTACTTGAGGTGGTAGGAGTCCTATGCTGCCTTAGCAAACCTATGGCCAATGCCCCTCCACCCCACACATGGGTAGGGGAGTAGGCAGTATGGTTCTGGGAGGGTGCACGAGACTTCATAGAGTTCCTCCTTTGCCATTTTAGTGTGATCGTATGGTCACACTTATCAACCGAGATAGTGGCTGTGCTTATAGAAACATTGTTGCCCAGGGCAAAACAAGGCATCCTATAGTTCCTAGCTGATGGGTCGATCGGGGGTAAAGGGGTAGGTAGCTTAGGCCAACGTCCAAGGGGCTTCAGGCACCTAAGTTGGATTTGGGACATGCCCAAATACAAATGCTACCACTTGTTCAACATGTTATACGTTGCCTATCACATGGGCACCTATTTTTAGAACCCACCTGTAATTATTTATTGCACTGACGGGTGAGTCCTATGGAGGTATTTTAACTTATTACGCTAGACAAAAATGCTTACCATGTTCTTGTATGTTGCTAGGGTTTATATTGATGAGGGAAATCTTCACAGTAACATGGATACGCTGGCACTAGCCCAAATGGCTCTACAAGAGTTCTCCTCTACTAGGAATGTGCGTGCCAGTGTGGTAGAACAACTTGGGCTTGATTTTAAAAGCTATCCAACTAGGTATTCCAAATTCTATGGAAAATGTAAGGAAGTTGGCTTGTTGGATAGCGAATGGGCATCGCGCTGACCAATCACTGTTGAAGACGTTCTAGTGGAACTTCCACCATTTCCTACTCCGTTTAAGCCTAGTATGCTAAACTTTGAATTTTTTCTCATGTGTTCAAGTGATGATACACTTTTTGCCTTTGCTAAATTTCCTATTTTTTGCTAACCGATGCAATAGTGAAGGAATCCCTAGAGGTCACCATGATCACCTCTAAGTGTGACAATACCAACCTCTTTTTCAAGTATGGGGAGGTGGAGGAGACCTAGCATTGGCTCTACAATGGGGCCCCATCCACCCTTGTTCATAACATTCAGGAGGCTAGGCTCATGAATTTGTTTCTGGCTATAAATCCAAGTGTCCCGGCTATATAAATTATTTCCCTAGCCAATTCCTTCTTAGAGAAGGCTGACCGCTTTTGTACACATGTTCACGATGTGTGGGTGGTGTTTGAAATTAATGACCAATTGTTTGCAGATATTTTTGGAATCCCTTCTAATGATCTCTCTATAGGAGAAAAATCTAGAAAAGATGTAAACCATCAAGGGGATATCAAGGAATGGCTAGGAATAAGCAAGGACCGAAAGGAGATTTACATCCACAAGGTTAAGCTAGTGGTGGCTGAAACGATTTACCCTATCTTTCATGCCCATGCCTTTCCCAAGCTACTCTCTCAAGGAAAAATCCTGGGAGTGGAGCAAGCTTGGATAATGAGGAAGGTCATGAAGGAAGGGACCTGTTACAATTGGGCCAGGTACCTTTTGGAAGGCTTGCATGCTGAGATGGTCAAGCTTCATGAGAAGCTTGAGTCCCATTTCAACATGCACAATGCCTTTTTTGTAGCTTACTTGTGGCACTTTGTAGAATTCTTGGTTGTCTATGAAAATGATATCTGGGTACAGTAGGATCATAACAAGATATCTAAGCCATGGTTTTGCCAGGTCTTCCATACCACCCGATCCCAAGACCTCACGGAAGCTATCGGGAAATCACTTTCAATAATGATGAGGGATTAGGTAGAACGTCCCTTTCATGCTCGAGACAATGTGGGAGAGGCATCTCCCATTAAAATAGGAAATGTGTTAAGGAAGGAATGCTTCATTACAGAAATAGTGAAGACTAGGCTGCAATGTAAGAAGTCGCATCCTGTAGAAGAGCCTCCCCATATAAATGAAGAGAGGGGAAAAAAGCTGCACATCAAAGTTCGCAGAGTGCAGCCCCTAGTTGGTAAGTATGCTTGATTTTTTTATTAGCATAGCACTTGCTACATTGTGCTATGTTATGTAGAGTTGCACAATGTAGTGCTTATTTCAATTTAGAGTACTCTTCTTACTACGATTATGTTTTATTAGCAGAAGAAGAAGAAGAAGAAGAAGAGGCCCTAGCCCCTGCAATAGGGGAACCTACTACAGAGGAGGAAAATGCCTCAGCCGTAGAGAAAGAGGTCCCTTCCATAGAGGAAGAGGCCCCCGCTAATGACCTTTTTGTTGAATGTGATTCAGTACTTGAGGGGCAAATGAGTGTTGAGGATGCCTCCACACTGTTGGGTCGGCTAGAAAGAGAGGGGCTTCAGTTTGATGCTGGTGAGTTTGATCGCTTGTTTGACAGTGTGTTGATGGGTGACCCCCCCCCCCACTATCACCCTTGAGGGTTTGCTGGGTAGGAGATTTATACTATCATTTATGTTATTCACCATCTTTGTTGTTGTCCTCTCCACAATGGCTAACATATTTTATTGTGCAGCAGACACCACTATTGATGCCCATGGTCCTTCTTCTTCAATCTGCCTCCGACCCTAGACTGAGACCCTTGACAAGTTTACTTTTATGGAGGGGGTGGTTGATGACATGATCGATCATCTGAGGCAAATCGATCTGGAGATTGGTATGTTAAAGTTGCTATGTTGGGCTTTCTATGTTGTTGTAATTTTGCTATGTCACTGTGACTAACACTCTCCCACATGTGGTTGGTAGCTTCTCCTCTCAAGTGGGATCCTAAGCAAGCTGTTGAGGTTGATTCCATGCCTAAACTTCTGCCAGAGGTAGCCAAAGTACCTCATCACATATATGATGAAGCAAGTAAATGTGTTTTTTTCTGAGCATGCTCCTTATGGAAGAGTAGGAGAGTAAATGGAGACCTCTGGAAGTCGATATAGAAGCTTGAGAAGGATAAGGCCAACCTAACCATTGAGGTGGGGGATCTCCAATCTAGGAATGAATTTTTGTTGGCCCAAGATAGTCGTGATGGTAGTTGGCATATGGCCGTCATTGATTATGCAAGATATTGGATGACCCTGCGAAGAAAAAATGAATCCACACACGAGATCATCGAACAACGCATGCAAATGGACCTTCTGGCCCAAAAGAACCGAGACTAGAAGGATTATAGTGCCAAGGTTTATCAGTGGGGATAGGTTGCAGCAAGCACTGATCTAGGAGATAGGAATTGGGCCAACGTTACTGAGGAGGAGATCCTGGGACATCTTGTAGTTGGCATGGATAGGATACCCCCTGAAATGGATGCGGGGCCATCTCGGGTTAGTCACTTTTTTGTTGTGTCATAGTTTATTTTATAAAAGCCTTTGTTTTAGCTTTAACTCATTATTTTATTTTCTTTGTTCTGTAGGATTCAAACGAAGATGCAGGACCCAGCGAAACAAGGAATGATAGTGTGGACGAAGACTCATAGCATAGCGGCATAAAATTTTTATTCTTGTCTTTGAACTTAAAAAAATTTTGTAAACATTATTAATTGTCATTGAATGAGGAATATAATATGAAGGAATTTGTTTCATTTTGGTTAATGTGATATATTTTTTTTCTTCTTTTTCTTTTTAGGCCCCTTGGGAGCCTCTTGTTTTAGATTTAGGCCATTTCGGGCCATCGCTAGTTTTAGGCCATTTTGGGCTGCAACAATAGTTTAAGGACATTTTGGGCCATTACTTAATGATAAAAGATTTGTTTTTGATTTTTTGAGAAGTGGAATAACCAGTTTTAGGCCTTGGTGGACCACGATGGTAGTTTAAGGCCATTTTTGACCATTGTTAGTTTTAGGCCATTTCAGGCCTTTGTTAGTTTAAGGCCATTTTGGGCCTTATGCATGGTATTAGTGACAAGGGCAATGTAGCAAGCAAGCTCAATGTAAAATGGAAATTAGTAAATAGTTGACTTAATGTAAAAATTGAATTCATTGTGAAATGTAAATGATGCACACAATGGACTTAATGTTGGAAATGCATATTACACAAGCAGTGGACTTTAATGTGAAACAATGCAGTTACAATGAACTGAATGTAAACATGTGAACTATGTATACAATAGAATTTAAAACACAGCGTATACTATTGGAAGTATGGAAAATTTTAATTATGTAATTGTTTCCTATATTGACGTGGGTTCAGCGAGGCATAGGGCTGGGTGAACCTGCAGTGGTACTCTTCTATGTTATCATTTTTAGCTTGGAAGGGCAATTCGTCCCATGTTGTTTCTTCATTTGGAGTGGTTTTAGCTTGTTCAGGTGTTTCAGTTTGGACAGGGGCTTGGTTTTCAGAGATTTCAATCTTTGAACCTTGCTCCACTCCTACGTTGTTTATGGCTTGGGGAGCCACTTCATCGCCATGGATTACCACTTCCTCTCCTATGTAGGGTAAGTGGATTTCTTAGTGTATGGGTGAAGAAACAATCCTCAGTTAGGCCAACCATGATCTCCCCAGGATCAGGTTGAACCTAGGCATTTCCTCTACCATGATAAACACTACACTTGTGAGGAACTGGTCCCCTGCCACAAAGTTGATGTGGATAGTTCCCTTTACCACTACCCGCGCTTCATTGAATGATTTTAGGCAAGAGGTTGCCATGGGCTTGATTTGATCAACCAAACCCAGTTTGTCCACTATTGGAAATGGAATGACATTTGTAGCATCCCCATCATCAACGTGTACCCTTTGGATCTTGTACTGGCTGACCCGAATTGTGATGAACATGGGCACTGTTATCACCTAACCTTTTTCAGGGTTATCCTTAATGGACTTATCATGAAACATCAACTGAGTTGGCCGCGGTTCCTCGAACATAGAGGAAAGAATGATAGTATGGATTACTTTTTCCTTTGCTGACATGTTTTCATCAATCAATATGGATGTTAACATGTGAACCATGGCCTCGCGGTGTGCAGTGGATGTCATTACCAAGTCATATAGGCTTAGACTTGTATTTTTTTGTTTCAGAGCCTACTTAACTTTGGTGAGGATGTTGAGAAGATCTTTCCCATCATCTTGTTTCTTGTTACACTTTTCCTCCTCCATTTATCCTAGAAGACGAATTTCTCAAGGAGAGGCATTTTCAGGTTGGGGACTGTGCTTTCTTGGGTGGGATGGTGACAATTGCTTCTATGTGACGTTATTAGTTGCTAACGATGAGGGGGCCATGGGCATCAAGGACAAGGGGGTAGGCTTGGGGGGATCTAAGGTGGTGTGTTCCCTAGCCATCTTGTCTACCAAACACTCTTCCCATTTCTTCAAATGGGGAGGTTGTAGTGCTATTTTTTTTGCTTGGCTTTGTGTGGCAAAGGGGCTTGAATGTTTTGGCATCTTAATAATGAATGGTGCCTATGGTGTTGGCATGGGCGGTGTAGCTTTGAGCACAAAGGATGCAGGGGCAGATGTCTAAGGAGGGATCTTACGGACAAACAATTGTGGCATCATCATTTTTGTTGTTATCGAGGTTGCATTTCAAGGAGGGACATGCACCACGAATGGTTGCTATGGTGGTTTTGGGTTGCTATGGTAGTTTTGACTAAGTATACTTCGCGCACACAAGCTTGCACGTCCAGTGTACAACTCAGCATGTAGCCCAACGTACAACAACTTTTGAGCCCCAAAAATGAGTTAAAACATGTCAGAATCAAGCGTCTAGACCCCCCAGGACCTTCCTAAGGGTCCCCAATAGCTCTCAGGTATCTAAAATTTAAGTTTTGGGCTCCAAATGATGGGTTTTCATGCCTACATGCTGGCGTGCACGCCCAGCGTGTACATCATAGGTAGACCAAAACAAACACTCAGAGCGTGATCTTCATAGGAAATCAACTCCCAGAGGCAGGGGAAACTATCAAACATCATCCTGGGCTCCCAAAAATCAAGTTGTGACCTGGAAAAGTGGCACTTTCATGCCTGTACGCTAGCCTACATGCCTTGCATGCTCAGCATGTAGACTTTTGGAGCCTCCTAAAATCCTATCAAATCAAGGTCAAATAAGCTTAAAATTGACAGGCAGCATCCTCAGGACATCAAGCATCTAGATCCATCCTCAAAACTAGCTTCACAGTTTGAAATTTGGTCAGAAATTATCCGTGCTTACCCATACACTGTCCAGCATGTGGAGTCTATACGCCCTGCATGTACACGCCGCAATGGTTCACGCTGTACACTTGTAAAATTTCATTCTGCTGCACTTGGTCGATCCTCCACATGTAACCCGATCTGAAATTCCAGCATCCCACAACCAATCATCCCATCCCAGATCCAAATTTAATGCCCAAACTTGTATAAAAACCTGAATTTTTGACCAAATCAGGGGTTTTTTGAAAATTTGGAAAGAATCTGGGAAAAAAATTTGGGAAATTAGCACTGAGAACATCCAGAACACCCATCCTGTATGCTAGACTTGGACCCTGCATGCTGAGCATACAGCCTCCATGCTATGCCTGTAGTCTAAACTAGCATACCATCACCCCTCCGCATCCACCGGGGCTCTTCGTCTGCCTTGTGCCAGATCCACAACTGCGTTTAGACCGGTGCATTGTAATTTTCATCATGCAATAATATTGCTACATTTTTGGCTAAGATTTGCTACAGTTTTTGTTCGTTCTTGTTTACCTCTTGTTTACATCCCTACACATTTATGTTCTGGTTTACGCTTATTACGCTGTTTACATATAACCCAACACATTGCACATTGGCATATGTTTGGGGAAATCCTTGTCTGATCTGCTTGCAGACCACCCAAGGTACTCTACCTTCGTCAATTCCAGTTCATCCTCAAGCAAAGGTAGGGTCTTCGGTATCTGTCTATGGATCTCTCGATGTCTTTTTCATTCTAGCTGGGCACCGATGATTTCAGACAGTGCACGTAGCATAGCACTTCGTCTTGCAATTGTCTTTTGAGGCCTGCTACGCTACATAGCATAGTGTAGCGTAGCAAACTTCTTAACTAGAAAACTTACCAAACTTTTTTATGCAGCCTAAGAATCGCTAAAAACCTCACGCATCGCTCCTAGGTAGACTATCAATTGGATGAACTACCCAGGTGGGCAGGCCAATGAGTCCATTGGGCCTGTCAACACTGGAAGTAGAAAATTTATCGAACTGGAAAGTCTAAACTCAGAGCGTCCATTTTCTGCCAAACTTCCATGATGTTGCCTACATTACAAAGACTCGGTGAAGCAAGAATGCCTTGAAAATATATGGTTTTTCATTGGCTCCTCTTTGTCAACATTTGGAGGATGGACCCAAGAGGTGCCGGCAAAGAATACGAAAGACAAAATGCTATTGCTCTTTGGTGATCGCCAAGATGTTGCTCAGCTAAACTTGAGAGTGTTGCATTAGCTATGTAGGGAAAAGGGAAGGGTTGAGTGGGGAGGAAGGAGGTTCGGGAAAAAGAGAAAGATAAAACTTAGCATAATAGCTTATGTACCATTTGTTTTAGGCATGTTTTTTTATGTACATGAGCTATAGCTCTCTTATGCTTTTTCCTTTTTCTGTTTTTCCATTTACCTTTGCAAACAACCTTATTGTAGGATAGGTGTTTCTTTCCTGGGATGAGTTGTGTTACATCCACATGGAGCTTTAACCTATCTACAGATGCTTCCCATGTGGCAAGTTGTGTTATGTGTTTCATGGACTTTGCGGTTGGGAAAATGGAAGGGCTTGACAGGCATCGGGAAAATCTTGTAAAAGAGAAGGGAGAGAGGAATTGCAGGTGCGAAGTGTAAGGTAAAGGGATTTAAAGGGGAAGGATAGGATGTGCACTTCCAAGTAGCCAAGCTAATCAAGACAACCACCTTGGAATGACATAGTGTCCTGCTTCCATGGAGACAAGCACCTCCGACCAGCATCCCTCTGGTACACATCCTACAAACACAATAGAAAGAAGACGAAGAGGAAGCAACCATGATGCAAAATAAAGGCAAATTTCCTACTTGTTGTGGACGTTGTTGAAGCCCTGGACATCTTTTTTGGTATGCAATGTCCAAACCAGGAAGGCCAGCAGCGGCTTTGGTAGCATCATTGTGGAAAGGTTGGCATCGAAGATGCCAGGGGTTGCTGTGAATGTAGATGCTCAGGAATCCCTACAAAAGGCAAGCATTCTTAGTTCAGTTGTGGGATGGGCTACTCAATAGCTGACCATCTCTTGAGCTTGGGTACTAGTAGGGGCTAGAGGTTAACATTATTGTGGTTGGGCCACAATACTACTGGAACCCCAGCTGCAGGCACTAACCAGGGAAGCTACTGCCAAGGTGATGAGCCATGGAAGTAGTAGGTGCAAAGGGTCAGTACAATGTTGTATGACATCTCTGAAGCATCAACAAGATGCCAAGAGTGGTGGCATTCATATGTTCCATAGGGTGTTTTCATGGCATCGTGAACTACATTCTGGAACTGCAACATCCCACCCTGTGTTGGCACTGTGCATGCTCGCTTGTTGCGTACTGGTGTAGATGCATGCTGGGAACGTGCCACGAACCTAGTTTAAGATCCTAGTAGACCATAGTATGTTGGTTGAAGGTCCCAGCAGACTGTTGTGCTAGTTTAAGGTCTCAACAGACCATATGTGCCAATTCAACATCATAGTGGATGATTGTTGTCCTAGTTTAAGATTCTAGCAAACCGCTGTGCTAGTTTATCATCATAGCAGACGATGGATGGGCTAGTTTAAGGTCCTAGCAGACCATATGTGTCATTTTATAGTCATAGCAGACTATCTGTGACATTTTATAGTCATAGCAGACGTTTTGAACTAGTTTTATGTCGTAGTGAACATTTCGCATACCTTTTCCAGTTTTACATCTTAACGAACATTCTATGTCAGTTTTACATCATAATGGACGAGCTTAGCCTTGCCAGTTTTATGTCTTAGTGGACGATCACGCACATTTGTTAGTTTTACATCTTAGTAGACATTTTTTTGCCAGTTTTACTTCATAGCAGATGATGCACTTTTCTACTTCATGCATTAGATGTAGTACGGCTTGAGGTACGAGTGATTCACTGGATTTGTGAACTCGTTGCCATCCATGTCTGCCAACCTGAAGGCTCCATTTCCAAAGGCTTTTGTGATCATCTATGGACCTTCCTAGTTGGCTAAGAATTTGTTCATATGCTCACGGGTAGCTTTGAGAACGAGCTCTCCCTTCTATATTGGTCGTTGATGCATATTTGCATGATGTTTTTGTTGTTTCTTATTCTAGTAGTGATCTATGTGACCCAGTGTTTGCGTGCGCTCCTCCTCTATTGAGTCGAGGTCAACGATCCTTGACTCATTATTTTGGGCTTCACTCATGACATTTGACAGGATCATCCAGAGTTATGGTACCTGCAACTCAAGAGGTAACACCACTTTAGATCCATAAACAAGACTGTAAGGTGTCTTACCTATTGCAGTCCTGCAACACATAGAGGATTTGCTCATGCCATCGCCTCTTTCCATTGTTAAGAATTTTCTTTAGCAAGTTGATGATGGACTTATTTGTAGCCTCTTCTTGTCCATTCGCCTACGGTAGTATGGCGAGGAGAACGATTGTTTGATGCCAAGATTGCTGCAAAAGGTTCAGGTTTCTGCACTACTAAACTATGGCCCATTGTTGGTCACAATAGTCATGGGAAGCCCAAACCTTATCACGATGTTGTCCAAGATGATGTGGCAAACCTGCTACAATGTAGTCTTCCTCAGGGGGATAGCCTCCATCCACTTAGTAAAATACTTAGTGGCAGTGATGATGAAGCTATGCCCTATGGAGGACTTAGGTGTGATAGGTCCTATGAGGTCTAGTCCCCATCGCTAGAAAGGCCACGTAATTTGCATTGGATGTAGCTCTGTAGGTGAAACGTGTATGAGATTTGCGTATCATTGGCACATATCACACATCTTGAATTGGACCAGACAATCATGCTCCATGTGAGGCTATTAGTACCCTAGACATCTAATTTTTGTGGCCATAGCCCTAAGTGCTATGTGTCCACCACACAGTCCTTCATGTACTTCATTAATTACCTTCTATGCTTGTTCCTTGTTGACGCATGCTAGCAATATCCTGTCATAGGAGCATTTGCATAGGGCATTGTCTCCCATGAGCACATATTGTTGAGCATGCTTACGAATGGCATCTCTCTGGGCAGATGTCAATCCGCTTGGGGGCTCGCAGTGTTGCAAGTAGGCTTTAATGTTGAAGTACTATTCCTGGGTATCCATAGCGCTAAGAGAGGCTATGTGTCCCGCCTGAGTGATAGGCTCCGTACACTTGGTACAGCCAGTGCGATCTCTAGTCTAAACTTGCAAGCCTTCTACTTGACTACCTTCATCCACGGGTCTAAGACGATATTGTGCTATATTAGTCTTAGATCTAGACCCAGCATGTCACTGTATGAACATGCAAAGACTTCAATGTTATCTTGCAGAATTTTTGCTACATCCTTATGCATCTACGAATCTAGGAGGGAACTAAGTTTCAACATTCTCACCTCCCCTCTAGAAATGGTCATAGGTGTTTCAATGAGAGGGTCCTTAGTTACATCCCTGGCCTCTACATCGAGGGCTTGTACCAGATATTCTGGCCAATTTGGGGATGTTTCTAAGGATGCTACGGTGTTAACTATGGATGATTCCTAGTCTATTAGCTCTGGGTTCAGTCATCTTATTAGTTTTCCATGTGGACTTGCTAAAGCTAAAGGTGAAGAGAGATTGTAATGCATTTCCATTTTCGCTCAACCTGCCAATATGAAATGAAAGTTTGGTTAAGAGTTACCTATTCGTACTAACTATGCATAGTGAAAATTCGCAAAGAAGCAATGAAATGTGATCAACTAAGATAAATGCAACGTGTGATAGAAAGCTTAAGGTTTATCATTTTAATGTCATGGTGAACCGCCTGGAAGTAAAAGTGCAAAATTGCTAATGTAAGAATGTAAAATCACTAATGTAAGAATGCAAAAATTGCTAGTTTAACATCTTTGCGAACTGCCAAGACGTAAAATGTGAAACTGCTAGTATAAAGAACTCAAAGTTGTAAAAGAGNTTCACCTCCCCCCTAGAAATGGTCGCAGGTGTTTCAATGAGAGGGTCCTTAGTTACATCCCTGGCCTCTACATCGAGGGCTTATACCAGATATTCTAGCCAATTTGGGGATGTTTCTAAGGATGCTACGGTGTTAAGTATGGATGATTCCTAGTCTATCAGCTCCGGGTTCAGTCATCTTGTGAGTTTGCCATGTGGACCTGCTAAAGCTAAAGGTGAAGAGAGATTATAATGCATTTCCATTTTCGCTCAACCTGCCAATATGAAATGAAATTCTGGTTAAGAGTTACCTATTCGTACTAACTATGCATAGTGAAAATTCGCAAAGAAGCAATGAAATGTGATCAACTAAGATAAATGCAACATGTGATAGAAAGCTTAAGGTTTGTCATTTTAATGTCATGGCAGACCGCCTGGAAGTAAAAGTGCAAAATTGCTAATGTAAGAATGTAAAATCACTAATGTAAGAATGCAAAAACTACTAGTTTAACATCTTTGCGAACTCCCAAGACGTAAAATGTGAAATTGCTAGTATAAAGAACTCAAAGTTGTAAAAGCGTACAAAACTAGTGATGTCAAAAAATGTGAAACTACTAGTTTAATGTCATTGTGGACTGCTAACATGTATAAAGACCGAAACTGCTAGTTTAAGGTCTTTGCGGACCGCTAACTAGATTAGAACCATGCATTAGGATTTCTAGTTTAAAGTCTTTTTGGACTGCTAACTAGATTAAAGGTATGCTAAGATTGCTAGTTTAAGGTCTTTTCAGACTGCTAAGGGAGATATTCTTTTTGTGAGGGAAAATGGCTAGTTTGAAGCATGTCAAGGCTCTTTGCCCAAGTCCACCTATTTTAATGCAAACAGTGCTACCTTGTCATGGTAGGCATGCTACACTGCATAGCATGCTCTACATTAAATGGAGAGAGAGAATGGCAAGTTTCCCTTTATACCATTGTGGCTATAAATAGGTATTAACCCCTGGTAAACTCATCATTTCCACCATAATAGTGCAGAAGCCACACTCAGAGCACAGAGCAATTGTAGCAATAGAGAACAAGGTGATTTCGGCATAGCAACAAGGAAAGAGTCAGCAGGCAAGATGATGGCCCCCGAAAAGGAACTCAATAATTATGCACTCACCAACGTTGATGAAGTGAAGGAAACCCTAGGATGCATGAAGCAAGCACACATCACAGTACGAGAGGTGATGTCGTTGACCTAGTAGGCTACTATGCTTCCTCTGTTCCCTCATGTCTCTGTTATTGTTTTTGTTTTCCTTGTTTTTGTCTCTATGATTTTTTTTAGCTTTCTATGTTTTCTGTTATTGAGTTAGCATTTTTTTGGCCCTTACACCATCGCTACTACCATTTCGGCCACAATGGATGTACAGACACTACACTAAAGTTTCATGTAGGGTCGCCCACACCACCATCACTATGGCTATCATTACCACAGAGGCTTGGATGATTCAAGCTATTTGGCATGCAAATAGCATAGCGTAGGATCCTCAGGAGGGTTTGGCCATGTGCATTATGACAATGTTAATCACTTTGTTAGGGTTAATCACTTTGTTGCTATGCTAAGCTAATTTTGCTATGCTATTGCCTTTGTGTTTTTGCTATGCTATAAGGGAGTCATGCTATGCTATCTACTAAAATGCTAGTTTCGCTACACTATGCGTGTATCGCACTCAGACATGATGCTAACATTTTCTATTGTGTTGTGCAAGATAGCGCTAAGGCCAATTTTAATTATCCTAGAAATTGTAGGGGTCCTATTCTATGTGATTAGACCAGTGGCCAATGTTCCTCCTCCCCATACACGTGTGGGGGATCAGGCAGTCTGGTTCCAGGATGGAGCACAAGAGTTCCTACAATTCCTCCTCCAATGCTTCAGTGTAATCATTTGGTCACACTTGGTAGAGGAGGTAGCGGCTACCATACCAGAAACCCTATTGCTTGGGGCAAATAAGGGTATTTTGAGATTCTTGATAGATGGAGTGATTAGTAGCGGGAAGGGAGAAGGATCCAGTCAGCACCCCAGGAATTTGAGGCATTTGGCCTAGATTTGGAATATGCCCAAGTATAATTGCTACCATCTCTACAATACTTTGTTTATTGCACATCATGCGAGAACGTACTTTCAAAATCGACCAGGAATCATCTACAATGCTGGCAGTCGAGTTTTGTAGCCATGTTCCGCTACACTATACAATGTTTGCTATGCTAGCCAAATGTTAACGGTGCATTTTTGTTACTAGGTTTTACATCAACGAGGAGGGGTTTCACGATGATATGGATGCATTGAACTTAGCACAGATGGCCCTATGGGAGTTCTCTTCTATTGACAATATTCGTGTAGGTGTAATAGGCCAATGCGAAGGTGAGTACCACACCTACCTAACCTGGTATCCCAAACTTTACAACAGATGCAAGGATTCCAGTTGGTTGGATGAGGGATGAGCACCCTTTAAACCAATCACAGTTGAAGATTTCTTAGTTAATCTTCTGCCATTCCCATTACCGTACAAGCCTAGTAAGATAAGTATTATTTACTGTATGTTCGAGTGTCATTGCTATTTTTCTGCCATTGGTGCTTTACTTAACTTTTTTTTTTGTGTTTTTTGTGTTTTTTGTGTTTTTTGTGCTATTATGCTAACTGCTTTTATGCAAACTACTATAGGGGCAAAGAAATCCCAGGAGGTGACTTTGATAACCACTGGGAGCTAGGAGGCAAACATCTACTTCAAGTACAAGGAGTTAGATGAGAGCCAACGCTAGATATGCAGTGTGGCCTTAAAATACCTAGTCAAGAGCCTTCAAGGTGTTGGGCTCATGGATTTATTCCTGGCCCCGAATCCAAGCGTCCTTGCCATTGAGATGCTTGCCTTAGCTGACTCCTTTTTCAACAAGGGGGATCACTTCCGCACACATATACACAGTGTGTGAGTGGTCCTTGAGATCAACGACCAGCTATTTGCAGACCTTTTTGGTGCCCCTGCTGATGGTCTTCTAATAGGGTCAAAGACCAAGGAAGAGGTGAACCGTTAGAAGGAGGACATTGATGAGTGGCTGGGGATTGCAAAAGAGCAAAAGGGGATCCCCATGGATAAGGTCAGGCTAGGATCCACCAAAGAGGTTTATCCCATCTTCCATGCTCGTGCATTCCACTAGCTACTTTCGCAAGGGAAGATCCTTGAGATTAAGTAAGCTTGTTGGATGTGGAAGGTCATGGAAGAGGGGGCTTGCTATAATTGGGCTAAGTATCTGTGCAAGGATCTGCAAACTGAAATCATTGGGCTCCGTAAGAAATAGGAGTCCCATTTCAATGTGCACTATGCCTTTTACATAGCTTGCTTGCGACGTTTCATGGAGTTTTTGGTAGTCCAGGAGAATGAACCCTGGGTTATGTGCAATCGCAATCAGATTTCCAAGCTGTGGATCCTCCAAATCCTCTAGACCACCCAAGCCTAGGATGCCCTAGAGGCTATTAGGAAGTCATTCTCTATGATGAATAAGGATCGGGCAGCCTGCAACTTTTGTGGCCAAGACAGCGTGGGAGAGGTGTCCCATACTACTGCTGGTAGCGTATCGTAGGGGAAGCACCTCATTGTTGAAATGGCGGCCACCAAGATGCGGCGAAAGAGGCCTCAACCAGTTGAGGAGACCCTCCGTACTAAAGAGGAAGAGGGTCAAACACTGTGGTTTAAGTTACGTAGGATGCAACCCCCCATTGGTAAACACTCTTGCTTATGTTTATTCCTTCACCTATTTTGTTAATGCCTGCTATGCTACGTAGCGTAGCATAGCGTAGCACCTACTTTAAGCTAACTTGCCTTAAGCTAATGTAAATATATTTTTGCTGCCAACAGAAGAAGAAGAAGAAGAAGAAGAAGGCAAGGAAGAGGTTTCGGCCCCCAAGATGGGGGTGGCAAATAAAGACATGGAGGTCCTCGTCTTAGAGTACAGGGCCCTGGTCAAGAAGGAAAGAGCTCTAGTCACTAATGAAGCGGCTCTTGTTGCCAAGGAAAATCCTCCTACTAATGAGAAGGACACTTTTGGAGATGAAGAGGAGTCTCCTATGGATGAGGAAGATGCTAGTGCCTCAAAAGGAAATGTGCTAGCAAATAAAGAAGCCGGCATCAACCTAGAAGGGACTTCTGCTAGAAATCTCTTTGCCAAATGTAGTTCGGCATTAGGGGAACGGACGAATGCCAAGGATGCTACCATGGCATTGGGTCAAAAAGGAGGGAAACTACAATTAGGCACTGGTAAGTTTGACAATATATTTGATTACTTCATTGATAGCCTTGTCATAGTTCACCTCAGTCATTGCTGACACATTTAGTTGTATGATAGACACCAGTGTTAATGTTGAAGGACCCCCTATGATTCACGTGGAACCATGGGCTGAGACCCTTGACAAGCTCACGTTCATGCAAGGGGTTCTCGATGACATGATCAACCATCTCAAATAGGTCGATCCTGAAGCAGGTAAGTAAAGCAGCTACGCTAGGCTCTTTTTGTTTGCTACACTAGAGTTTTTGAGTTTGCTAACCTTGCTGCGCTAATGTGACTGATGTGCTCTTTATGTGGTTACAGCCTCTTGACTCAAATGGGACTCGACATGGGCGTTGAAGGTTGGTGCCATGCCTAAATTCTTGCTAGAAGTGGCCGAGGTGCCTTGCCGTGTATACAACGAAGCTAGCAAATATGCTTTGGACTCAACACACTCCTTGTGGGAGTGTAGGCGCATCAACGAGGACCTATGAAACGGGTCTAGAAAGCTAAACAAGAGAAGGCTGAACTGAGTGCCAAAGTGGGAGACCTCAAATATAAGAACAAATTCCTCATAGCCCATGATACTAATGATGGCAATTGGTGCATGACTGTGATAGATTATGCTAGATATTGGACAGTTGTGTGTCAAAACAATGAAGCCACCCGAGAAATAATAGAATAGCAAATGTAGATGGACTTGTTAGCCCAGAAGAATCAAGATTGGAAGGATTATAGCACCAAAGTTTATGAGTGGGGGCAATCCTAGAAAAATCATAAACACATGTATAAACTAGACCATGCCACCTTCCGAAAACTATACAGAGATCCTTCCATGGAGGCGTTTACTTACAAAGAATTCATAGATGCCATTGGTGCTTCTAAGGTCTATAACAAGTTTAAGGAACAGGTAAGGGTTAGTGGATCTCCTAGATAGGAAGTGGATCTTCCCACAGGTGAGACCGCTACGGCCTCCTTTTCTCTAGGACCACTGAGATGGATGACCATCGAAAAGGAGAAAGCTACTACAGACGCTAAACCCAGCAATAGGCATTGGGAAACCATCATAGAGGAAGAGGTCTGGCACCACCTCGGGCTCAATTTAGATCGCATACCCTTTGAAACAGACGTGGGGCCATCTCGGGTCAATCACCTTTTACTATAGAAAAGGCTTATGCTCTCTATCTTTCATGCATTGCTCTAGCTGACTACTTCACTTTTACGATGTAGGTTCTAGATGAAGAGGCAAGTCCTATGGAGGGTAGAAATAAAGAGATAGGTGAGGGAAATACAAAATAAGGTGATGTGGCAGGGAAGGATGCAGTAGCAAATGATGCAGGCGAAGATGATGTAGATGAAGACAACCCATGATAGCATGGGATTTTTGAAATTTTGAATTTTTTGTAAAACCTTTGCAAACATTAGAATGACTTTAATGAAAATTGGTTTTATGCTATGTTATGTGTTTGTTTTTTTGATGTTTTAGTTTTAGGCCATTTCGATCCATCGCTAGTTTTAGGCCATTTTGGACTATCACGTAGTAGCGTAGTTTTTGGACATTTCAGGCCATGGTATTGTTTTAGGCCATTTCAAGTTGTGGCATAGTTTTAGGCCATTTCAGTCCATGGTATAGTTTTAGGTCATTTCAGGCCATGGTGTAGTTTTAGGCCATTTCAGGCTATGGTATAGTTTTAGGCCATTTCAGGTCATGGTGTAGTTTTAGGCCATTTCGGGCTATGGTATGGTTTTAGGCCATTTTGGGCCATGGTGTAGTTTTAGGCCATTTCAGGCCATGGTATATTTTTAGGCCATTTCAAGTTGTGGCATAGTTTTAGGCCATTTCGGGCCATGGTCTAGTTTTAGGCCATTTTAGGCCATGGCATAGTTTTAGGCCATTTTGGGCTGTGGTATAGTTTTAGGCCATTTTGGGCTATGGTGTAGTTTTAGGACATTTTGGGCCATGGTGTAGTAAGGAAGTGATATGCTAACGATTTAGAAAATAATTAATTAATGCCTAGCGTAGAAAGATGGATGGATGCAAAAATATGGTAAATGTACAAAGGAATGCTAATGAGCAAGAAGTAGTGGGGTTGCTATGCTAGGCGTAACTGCTTCTTGACCCATCATGGAGTGGACGAAGCCTAAGGCCGAGACATTTTTCTACGACCTTCATCTATGTCATTGTCCTCTACTTGGAAGGGCAGCTCAGTCCATGCATTTTCATTTTCAGAACCAGCATGCTAAGCCGGTTCTCTTGTCAAACGGATAGTGTTTACAAAGATAAGCTCTTCACTCCTAGAGGTTACTACCTCTAAGCCTTGCTCCGTATCTACATTGTTGATGGCCTATGTTGCCACCTCGTTGCCATGGATAACCACCTTCCTACCTGCATAGGGTAGATGAATTTCCTGATGGATGGGTGAAGAGATAGCCCTAAGTTGTGCCAACCATGACCTTCCTAAGATTAGGTTGAACCTGGGCATCTCTTCAACCATGATGAACATTGCATTTGTGGGGAACTAGTCCCCTACCACGAAGTTAATATGCACCGTGCCATTTACCACAACTCGTGCCCCATTGAATGACTTTAAGCATGATGTTGTTGTGGGTCAAATCTGATTGATCAAACCCAACTTGTCCATAATAGGGAAAGGGATGATGTTAGTAGCAGCCCCAACATCGATGTGTACCCTTTGAATCTTATGTTGACCGATCCGAATTGTGATAAAGAGAGGTGTTGTAGTCACCAAACCTTGTTCAAGGTCTTTCCTAATGGAATCATCATAAAACGTTAGTTGGGATAGATTTGGCTCTGCAGGTGCAAAAGAAAGCATGATTGAATGAATCGCCTTCTCTTCCACTGGCATGTTCTCATCAACCGGAATTGCCATTAACATGTAAACCAAAGCCTCACAGTGCTTGGTAGATGTCATGATCAAGTTGTATAGGCTCAGTGTAGTGTTTTGCTATTTTAGAGCTTGCTTGACCTGGGAGAGGGCACCCAAAAGGCCTTGGCCACCTTCTGGTTTACTGCATTTCTCCTCTTCTATTCATCCAAGAAGATGAATTTCCCAAGGAGGGACAGTTTTGGGTTTGGATTCAGGCCCTCTTGGGTGAGGTGGCGAAGACTATGTACAAGTAACAACATGATTTTTCAATGATGATGGCATAGATGCAGGGGGCGGGAGTGTAGGCTTGGAGATACCTAGGGTGGTATCTTCCCTTGACATCTCACCAGTGAAGTGCACTTCTCATTTTTTAGGATGAGAAGGTTGTAAAGCTGTCTTATGTGCGGCAGGGGCTGTTGAATGGTTTGGCCCCCTGATAACAAACAGAGCTAATGGTGCTTAGTGCTTGGGCCGCTAATAGGCCCTTAAGTAGCCCCTCATACTCTACCACATTATTTGTACAAGGGAAAATAAATCAATAAACAAAAGGATGCATTTCCCCAAAGGAGAACATAAGGACAGTAGCTGCACTACCACCTCACGTGGTCGAGGCACCATCAAAATACAAGATAGCTTTGAGATGTGATGGGATGGCATTGATAGTGTTAACATGCTCATCTGGAAATTTGGGGTCTATGATCACCTGGTCAGTGACGGGTGAGGTCATAAGTTGTGTTGCTATGGCTTGACCTTTCGTCAATGATTGGCTCACATAATGCAAATCGAATTCCACTGTTATTGCTTTCCACCAGGCTATTCTACTACTTTCATATAGATTTTTTGTTATAGCCCAGAGTATGTTGCTCTTGCAAATAATGTTGATTTTGCTACGAAATAGTATGTGTCCCCACTTTTTCAATGCAAACACTAAGGCAAGGCAGTTTCTCTCCACCTCATTGTATGTTGCTCCATATGCTATCAATGCATGACTTAGGTAATACACTGGTATTTTAGAACCGTCATCCCATTTCTGACATAATAGTGTTGCGATAGACGTGTCTAAGGTGGCAAGGTAGAGGAAGAAGGGCTTATCCCTCTATGGTGGGTGAAGAGTGGGGAGGTGCAAAAGCTCTTCCTTTAGATTATCAAAGGCTTGTTAGCATTGCGTCATCCATTCAAAGTTAACCCCTTTCTTTAGAAGATGTTGCATAGGGTGTAACGTGTCAGTCAACTTTGATATAAACCTTCTAATGAACTATAATCTACCCTATAACCCATGCAATTCTTTAAGGTTTGTAGGAGGTGCTAGGTTGATGATGGCCTTAACTTTGTCAGGGTCCACCCGTATGCCAACCTTCGATACTACAAATGCTAACATGCATCTGGTTCTCACCCTGAAGACACACTTTTTGGGATTGATATGTAAATCATGCATCCGGAAACATATGAGGACTACACCTAGATCACAGGGATGATCAGCGACTTCTTTAGATTTAACCGCTATATCATCAATGTAGTCGTTCAACGTTTCTAAGATATAGTCATTAAAGATGTAGGTCATGGCTCGCTGGTACGTTGCTCTGGCCTTTTTGAGCTCAAAAGGCATCATAGTATAACAAAAGGTACCCCATGGGATCATGAAGGTTGTTATTAATTGATGCTCTGGGTTAATGTGAATTTGATTGTAATTGAAGAAACCATCCATAAAGGATAACAGAGCATGACCGGCCATAGTGTCGATAACTTGATCGATATTTGGAAGTGGGAAATCATCCTTGATCGTTGCCTTGCTTAGATCTTGGAAGTCTATACAGATTTGTATTCCTCCAGTTTACCTAGAAACTACAATGATGTTAGCAATCCATTTTGAGTAATCAATGGCTCGGATGAAACCAGCCTAGTATAGCTTGGTGATTTCACCCCATACGGCCAGTGCGATCTCTAGTCTAACCTTGCGAGCCTTCTGCTTGATTTCCTTCATCCATAGGTCTAAGATGATATTGTGTTGTATCAATCTTGGATCTAGACCTAACATGTCACTGTATGACCATGCAAAGACTTCAATATTATCTTGCAGAATTTTTGCTACATCCTTATGTGTTTGCGAATCTAGGAGGGAACTAAGTTTCAATGTTTTCACCTCCCCCTGGATGTGGCCATAGGTGTTTTGATGAGAGGGTCCTTAGTTACATCCCTAGCCTCTAGATCTAGGGCTTGGACCAGATATTCTAGCTAGTCTAGGGATGTTTCTAAGGATGCTATGGTGTTAACTATGGATGATTCCTAGTCTATCAGCTCTGGGTTTAGTCGTCTTATGAGTTTGCCCTATGGACCTACTAAAGCTAAAGGTGAAGAGAGATTGTAATGCATTTCCATTTTCACTCAACCTGCTAATATGAAACAAAAGTCTAGTTAAGAGTTACCTATTCGTAGTAACTATGCATAGTGAAAATTTGCAAAGAAGCAATGAAATGTGATCAACTAAGATAAATGCAACATGTGATTGAAAGCTTAAGGTTTGTCATTTTAATGTCATGGCGAATCGCCTGGAAGTAAAAGTGCAAAATTGCTAATGTAAGAATGTAAAACTGCTAATGTAAGAATGCAAAAACTGCTAGTTTAACATCTTTGTGGCCTGCCAAGACATAAAATGTGAAACTGCTAGTATAAAGAACTCAAAGTTGTAAAAGAGTAAAAAATTGATGATGTAAAAAAATGTGAAACTACTATTTTAATGTCATTGTGGAATGCTAACATGTATAAAGACCAAAACTGCTAGTTTAAGGTCTTTGCGGACCACTAACTAGATTAGAACCATGCATTAGGATTTCTAGTTTAAAGTCTTTTTGGACTATTAACTAGATTAAAGGTACAATAAGATTGCTAGTTTAAGGTCTTTTCAGACCGCTAAGGGAGATATTCTTTTTGTGAAGGAAAATGGCTAATTTGAAGCATGTCAAGGCTCTTTGCCAAAGTCCACCTATTTTAATGCAAACAGTGCTACCATGTCATGGTGGGCATGCTACGCTACACGGCATGCTGTGCATTAAATAGAGAGAGAGAATGGCAAGTTTCCCTTTATACCATTGTGGCTATAAATAGGAATTAACCCCTGGTAAACTCATCATTTCCACCGTAACATCGTAGAAGCCACACTCAGAGCATAGAGCAATTGTCATGATAGAGAACAAGGTGATTTCGACATAGCAACGAGGAAAGACTTGCCAGACAAGACGATGGCCCCCAAAAAGGAACGCAAGAATCAGGCACTCGTCAAGGTTGATGAAGTGAAGGAAACCCTAGGGCGCATGACGTAGGTGCATGTCGTGGTATCAGAGGTGACGCCGTTGACCCAGTAGGCTGCTATGCTTCCTCTGTTCCCTCATGCCTCTATTATTTTTTTTATTTTCCTTATTTTTGTCTCTGCAATTTTTTTTATCTTTCTATATTTTCTGTCATCGAGTTAGCATTCTTTTGGCCCTTACACTATCACTGCTGCCATTTCGGCCACAGCAGATGTACACACACTACACTAAAGTTGCATGCAAGGTCGCCCAAACCGCCATCACTGTGGCTATCATTACCACAAAGGCTTGGACGATACCAGCTATTTGACATGCAAATAGCGTAGCATAGGACCCTCGAGAGGGTTTGGCCATGTGCGTCATGACAGTGTTAATCACTTTGTTAGGGTTAATCACTTTGTTTCTATGCTAAGCTAATTTTCCTATGCTATTACCTTCATGTTTTTGCTATGCTATAAGGGAGTCATGCTACACTATCTACTAAAATGCTAGTTTTGCTACACTATGCGTGTATTGCACTTAGACATGATGCTAACATTTTCTATTGTGTTCTGTAAGATAGTGCTAAGGCAAATTTTAATTATCCTAGAAATTGTAGAGGTCCTATGCTACGTGAGCAAACCAGTGGCCAATGTTCCTCCTCCCCATACATGTTTCGAGGATCAAGCAGTCTGGTTCCAGGATGGAGCACAGGAGTTCCTAGAATTCCTCCTTCAACGCTTCAGTGTGATCGTTTCGTCACACTTGGCAAAGGAGAGAGTGGCTACCATAATAGAAATCCTATTGCTTGGGGCAAATAAGGGTATTTTGAGATTCTTGATAGATGGAGTGATTAGTAGCGGGAAGGGAGAAGGATCCAGTCAACACCCCAGGAATTTGAGGCATTTGGCCTAGATTTGGAATATGCCCAAGTATAATTGCTACCATCTCTACAATACTTTGTTTATTGCACATCATGCGAGAACGTACTTTCAAAACCGACCAGGAATCATCTACAATGCTGGCAGGCGAGTTTTGTAGCCATGTTCCGCTACACTATACAATGTTTGCTATGCTAGCCAAATGTTAACGGTGCATTTTTGTTACTAGGTTTTACATCAACGAGGAGGGGGTTCACGACGATATGGATGCATTGAACTTAGCACAGATGGCCCTATGGGAGTTCTCTTCTATTAACAATATTCATGTAGGTGTAATAGGCCAATGCGAAGGTGAGTACCACACCTACCCAACCCGATATCTTAAACTTTACAATAGATGCAAGGATTCTGGTTGGTTGGATGAGGGTTGGACACCCTTTAAATTGATCACCGTTGAATATTTCTAAGTTAATATCCCACCATTCCCATTACCGTACAAGCCTGGTAAGCTAAGTATTAGTTACTGTATGTTCAAGTTTCATTGCTATTTTTCTACCATTGGTGCTTTGCTTAAATATTTTTTTGTGTTTTTTTTGCTATTATGCTAACTTCTTTTATGCAAACTGATATAGGGGTGAAGAAATCCTAGGAGGTGACTGTGATAACCACTGGGAGCTAGGAGGCAAACATCTACTTCAAGTACGAGGAGGTAGATGAGAGCCTACGCTAGATATGCAACATGGCCTCAAAATCCCTGGTCAAGAGCCTTCAAGGTGTTGGGCTCATGGATTTATTCCTGGCCCTAAATCCAAGCATCCCTGCCATTGAGATGATTACCTTAGCCAACTCCTTTTTCGATAAGGGGGACCTCTTCCACATACATATACATAGTGTGCGAGTGGTCCTTGAGATCAACAACCAGCTATTTGCAGACCTTTTCGGTGTCCCTGCTGATGGTCTCCTCATAGGGTCAAAGACCAAGAAAGAGGTGAATCGTTAGAAGGAGGACATTGAGGAGTGGTTGGGGATTGCAAAAGAGCAAAAGGGGATCCCCATGGATAAGTTCAGGCCGGGACCCACCAAAGAGGTTAATCCTATCTTCCATGCTCGCGCATTCCCCTAGCTACTTTCCCAAGGGAAGATCCTTATGATTGAGTAAGCTTGGGTGATGCGGGAGTTCATGGAAGAGGGGGCTTGCTACAACTAGGCTAAGTATTTGTGCAAGGGTTTGCAAACTAAAATTGTCGGGCTCCATAAGAAATAGGAGTCCTGTTTCACTGTGCACTATGCCTTTTACATAGCCTGCTTGCGATGTTTCATGCAATTTTTGGTAGTCTAGGAGAATGAAGCTTGGGTTATGTGCAATCGCAATTAGATTTCCAAGCTATGGATTTGCCAAATCCTCTAGACCACCCAAGCCTAGGATGCCCTAGAGGATATTGGGGAGTCATTCTCTATGAAGAATAAGGATCGAGTAGCCCGCAACTTTTGTTGCCAAGACAGCGTGGGAGAGGCGCCCCCTGCTACTGCTAGTAGCATATCACAGGGGAAGTGCCTCATTGCTAAAATGATGGCCACCAAGATGTGGCGAAAGAGGCCTCAACCAGCTAAGGAGACCCTCCGTATGGAAGAAGAAGAGGGGCGAATATTGTGGTTTAAGCTACGCAAGATGCAACCCCCCATTGGTAAACACTCTTGCTTATGTTTTTTCCTTCACCTATTTTGTTAATGCCTACTACGCTATGTAGCATAGCATAGCGTAGCACCTACTTTAAGCTAACTTGCCTTAAGCTAATGTAAATATGTTTTTGCCATTAGTGGAAGAAGAAGAAGAAGAAGAAGGTAAGGAAGAGGTGTCGGCCCCCAAGATGATGACGGCAAATAAAGACATGGATGCCCTCATCTCAGAGGACAAGACCTTGGTCAAGAAGGAAAGAGCTCCAGTCACTAATGAAGGGGCTCTTGTTGCTAAGGGAAATCCTCCTACTGATGAGAAGGACATTTTTGGAGATGAAGAGGAGTCTCCTATGGATGAGGAAGATGTTGGTGCCTCAAAAGGAAAGGTGCTACCAAATAAAGAAGCCTACATCAACCTGGAAGAGACTTCTGCTAGAGATCTCTTTGTCAAATGCAGTTCAACATCAAGGGAATGGACGAATGCTAAGGATGCTGCCATGGCTTTGGGTCAAAAAGGAGGAAAACTGCAATTAGATGGTGGTAAGTTTGAAAATATATTCGATTGTTTCATTGACAGCCTTGTCAGAGTTCACCTCAGTCATTGTTGACACATTTAGTTGTATGACAGACACCATTGCTAATGTTGTAGGACCCCCTTTGATTCACATGGAACCATGGGCCGAGACCCTCGACAAGCTCATGTTCATGCAAGGGGTTGTCGATGACATCATCAACCATCTCAGATAGGTCGATCCTAAAGTGAGTAAGTAAAGCAGCTATGCTAGGCTCTTTGTGTTTGCTACGCTAGATTTTTTTGAGATTGCTAACCTTGTTGCGCTAATGTGATTGATGTGCTCTTTGTGTGGTTATAGCCTCTTGACTCAAATGGGACTCAACAAGGGCATTGAAGGTTGGTGCCATGCCTACATTCTTGCTAGAATTGGTCGAGGTCCCTTGCCGTCTATACAACAAAGCTAGCAAATGTGCTTTGGACTCGACATGCTCCTTGTGGGAATGTAGGCACGTCAACAAGGACCTATGGAAATGGGTCCAAAAAGCTGAATAAGAGAAGGTTGAACTAAGCGTCGAAGTGGGAGACCTCAAATCGAGGAATAAATTCCTCATAGCCCATGATACTAATGATGGCAATTGGCACACGACTTTGATAGATTATGCTAGATATTGGACAATCGTGCATCAAAATAATGAAACCACCTAAGAAATAATAGAATAGAAAATGTAGATGGACTTGTTGTCCTAGAAGAATCAAGATTGGAAGGATTATAGCACCAGAGTTTACGAGTGGGGGCAGTCCTAGAAAAATCATAAACACATGTATAAACTAGATTGTGCCACCTACCGCAAACTATACAGAGATGCTTCCATGGAGGCTTTTACTTACAAAGCATTCATAGACGCCATTGGTGCTTCTGAGGCCTATAACAAATTCAAGGAATAGGTAAGGGTTAGTGGATCTCCTGAACAGGAAGTGGATCTTCCCACAAGTGAGACCGCTACCTCCTCCTTTTCTCTGGGACTACCGAGATGGACAGCCATTGAAAAGGAGAAAGCTGTTGCAGATGCTGAACTCAGTAATAGGCATTGGGTGAACATCATAGAGGAAGAGGTCTAGCACTACCTCAAGCTCGGTTTAGATTGCATACCCTTCGAAATGGACGCGGGGCCATCTCGGGTCAGTCACCTTTTGCTATAGAAAAGGCTTATGCTCTCTAGCTTTCATGCATTGCTCTAGCTGACTACTTCACTTTTATGATGCAGGTTCCAAATGAAGAGGTAGGTCTTATGGAGGGAAAAAATGAAGAGATAGGAGGGGGCAATACAGAAGAAGGTGATGCAGCAGGGAAGGATGCAATAGCGAATGATGCAAGCAAAGATGATGCAGATGAAGACAACCCATGACAACATAGGATTTTTGAAATTTTAAATTTTTTGTAACAAATTTGCAAACATTGGAACGACTTTAAATGAGAATTGGTTTTATGTGATGCTATGTGTTTTTTTTCGATGTTTTAGTTTTAGGCCATTTCGGGCCCCTACTAGTTTTTGGCCATTTCGGGCCATCGCTAGTTTTAGGTCATTTTGGACCATCACGTAGTAGTGTAGTTTTAGGCCATTTTGGGCCATGGCATAGTTTTAGGCCATTTCGGGCCATGGCGTAGTTTTAGGCCATTTTGGGCTATGGTATAGTTTTAGGTCATTTCTGGCCATGGCATAGTTTTAGGCCATTTCAGGCTGTGGTATAGTTTCAGGCCATTTTGGGCCGTTGCGTAGTTTTAGTCCATTTCGGGCCATCTTATAGTTTTAGGCCATTTTGGGCCATGGCGTAGTTTTAGGCCATTTCGGGCTGTGTTATAGTTTTAGGCCATTTCAGGCCATGGTGTAGTTTTAGGCCATTTCAGGCTATGGTCTAGTTTTAGGCCATTTTGGGCCATGGCGTAGTTTTAGGCCATTTTGAGTCGTGGCGTAGTTTTAGGCCCTTTTGGACCGTGGCGTAGTTTTAGGCCATTTTGGGCCATGGTATAGTTTCAAGCCATTTCAGGCCGTGGTGTAGTAAGGAATTGATATGCTAATGATTTAGAAAAAAACTAACTAATGCCTAGCATAGAAAGATGGATGGATGCAAAAAGATGGTAAATGTACAAAGGAATGCTAATGGGAAAGAAGCAGTGGGGTTGCTATGCTAGGTGTAACTGCTTCTTGACCCATCGTGGAGTGGACGAAGCATAAGGCCGAGACATTTTGCTACGACCTTCATCTGCATCGTTGTCCTCTTCTTGGAAGGGCAACTTAGTCCATGCATTTTCATTTTCAGAACCGACATGTTGAGCTGGTTCTCTTGTCAAACGAATAATGTTTATGGAGATAGGCTCTTCACTCCCAGAGGTTACTACCTTTGAGCCTTGCTCCGTATCTATGTTGTTGATGGCTTGTGTTGCCACCTCATCGCCATGGATAACCACCTTCCTACCTGCATAGGGTAGATGAATTTCCTGATGGATGGATGAAGAGATAGCCCTAAGTTGTGCCAACCATGACCTTCCTAAGATCAAGTTGAACCCAGACATCTCTTCAACCATGATGAACATTACATTTGTGGGGAACTGGTCCCCTACCATGAAGTCAATATGCACCGTGCCTTTTACCACAAACCATGCCCCATTGAATGACTTTAAGCATGATGTTGTTGTGGGTCAGATCTAGTCGATCAAACCCAGCTTGTCCACAATAGGGAAAGGGATGACATTAGTAGCAGCCCCATCATCGATGTGTACCCTCTGAGTCATATGTTGACCAACCCGAATTTTGATGAAGAGAGGTGTTGTAGTCACTTGACCTTGTTCAAGGTCTTTCCTAATGGAATCATCGTAAAAAGTCAATTGGGATGGCTTTGGCTCTGTAGACGCAGAAGGAAGCATGACTGAATGAATCACCTTCTCTTCCCCTGGCATATTCTTATCAACCAGAATTGCCATTAACATGCAGACCAAAGCCTCACGGTGCTCGGTAGATATCATGATTAGGTTGTATAGGCTCAGTGTAGTGTTTTTCTATTTTAGAGCTTGTTTAACCTGGGAGAGGGCACCCAAAAGGCCTTGGCCACATTCTGATTTACTACATTTCTCCTCTTCTATTCATCCAAGAAGATGAATTTCCCAAGGAGGGACAGTTTCGGGTCTGGGTTCAGGCCCTCTTGGGTGAGGTGGCGAAGACTGTGCACGGGTAACAACATGATTTTTTAGCAATGAGGGCATAGATGCAGGGGATAAGAGAGTATGCTTGGAGGTACCTAGGGTGGTATCTTCCCTTGACGTCTCACCAATGAAGCGCACTTCTCATTTTTTAGGATGAAAAGGTTCTAAAGCTATCTTATGTGGGGTGGGGGTTGTTGAATGGTTTGGCCCCCTGATAACAAACAGAGCTAATGGTGTTAATGTGCAAGGCGATTGTACGGTTCTACTAACAGGTGGTGCAAGGGTGTATTCTTAGGGAGGGACAATTAAGAAAAAATGTTGTTGTGGTCTTTGATTAGCCACTAGTGCTGCTGGTGTGCTATGCTAAGGCACACAAACTACAAATGGCTACTGAGGCCATGTAGGATTACTTTCAACGCCGATGGTGTTGATAATGTAATCGGCATTGTTGGCATTGAGGGGATCAATGTAGACATGCAAGGATTGATTCTCAAGATGTACTGGATTGCTTTTGTCTAGCACCAGTTTTCTCTAATCGATCATCCTTTGGATGTCATCCTTCAATGCGATGCAATAATCCGTGTTATGACCACACTGTTGTTGGTAGTCACAGAACCGCTCTAGCTTGAAACCTTTAGGAATTGGGGGCTCATTGGGCAAAGCCAATGAGGGGTTCCTGAGGAGTTTGCAATACTGCTGATGCTTCCTAGCTACATCTTTTGACATCTGCTTGTGTTGGATGTACCCTATTGCCAGTAGCTACTTTAGGAGGTCTGAAGGTTTGACGGGTAGCAAGGTATACTTTGAGCGATCTTTAGCTCAAAGTTTGGTTTAGGCAATGTGGATGTCTCAGGTGTGGCTATAGGAGGCTGCACTACATTACACTATTTGGGTGCGGGGTTAGCTATAGGTGTGGCCGATTTCTTGTTGTTCTTGTTACTGTTGTTATTGGGTTTGGGTTTGGCCTCATTTGCCACAGCAGCGACTGTGGCTGTTGCAGCCTTACCCTTGTCCTTCTTCATGAAGGTGTTCTTGTATACAATGTAGGCTGGGTCTTTGCTTGCCTCAGCCACATCCTGTATGCTTTTAGTCTGGGAAAAAGCCTAATTGAGAGTGCACAGAGCAAAATAATACAGCTTAGACTTGATAAAGTCGTTTACTATACCCTTGAAGATAGCCAGCAAATGGGCCTCCGTGATGGGCTTGTGGATTTCGTTAAGAGTCGCACTCTAGTGTTGGATGAACTTTTGGACTAGTTCGAGTGGGTCTTGTTTCACATCCATCAACTGATCCAACATGATGTCTAGTCTCAAGTTGTACTTGAAGCGTGTCATGAATTGGATCAAAAGCTCCTCTAGGGTTGATATGGAGGAGCATGGAAGGGCACGGTACCAGTCCAAAGCTTTTCCAATCAGAGACATGGCAAAGACACAAATGATCATATGTGGCCATTGTTGCAGAAGAAGAGATTCAGACCTAAACATAACAAGATGTCCATTAGGATCTCCCTCCCCATTGTATTTTGTGAAATGAAAGAGTGACATCCCTGGGGGTAACATTAGTGCAGGGATTGTTGGGCTAATGGGATCATCCTAGTAGAAGTCCATGACTTGTACCGTATCAGACACGATAGCCTTGAGGCATTTTATTTCCTCAGTAAAGGTCTAGATAAGCTGGAACGCTTGAACCAGACCTAGGGATGATGCAAATGGTTGGGGAACCGCAGGGGTGGCTCCCATCTGTGGAGTAGTAGGGGTAGCAGCGTGACCCATCAACAGTGCCGATGGGGTGGCCCCTACGAACTGTGTTGCTTGTGGCATCCACCAACTAGCAGGTGGTGCTATTGTAGTAGCAGCTGAGGGTTGCACTATGGGGTAGACTATTTGCATGGCCAGTGGAACAGACCATATCCCTACGCTGGGTGGTATTGTTTATAGTGCTTGGTATGTCTGATGGAAAATGTGAGACATCTGCAATGGTAAGGTAGCAGGAGGAGAAGTGGGGTCCACCATGTAGATGACCTTGGGCCTATCGCTGATGATGGGACAGGTGTAAATGCGGGAATAGAGGTGGAAGTTGCATGCAACTATGAAGTAGGTATGGTATGAATCTATGGCAGGGTAGCCGTGATCGGTACGTGATGGGATGTAGGAATAGATTGATGAATAGTTTACGGAGGAATAGTGGCTAAGAATGAAACAGGAAAATAGGGGCATTAATATGCTGAGGGCATGACATGGCTACCCATTGCTGACATAATTGTGAGTTGCGATGGCATAGGCGTGATTATGAAGGGAGTGGCAATAGATAGTGGGTTCATCCAAAAGGACAGGGTAGGAGGAATGGTGGCGAGGTTGGTTTGACCCTCCCCCGCTCCCCCCTCCCCCCTCCC
>MNCI01015397.1:509347-528093 GCA_015680685.1 Gnetum montanum
TCTCAGATTGAGAATCCAGCTCTTCCTATCCATCCTGGAAAGCCTCATTGTGATGAGACGTTGTGTCTTGCAACTCCCCAGGCTTAATCACCTAGATCAACTAATCTAAAAGCCATTGGTTCATTTGCATTAAGGGGATGGAAATGCTAGGAGTGGGAATAAATTCCTTCCCGTTGCAATAGGCAAACTCAAAGCTATGCTTCTCTTTGGACTCATGTGCATCTAAAGGTAGGTTTGCCTGCACCTTAGTGCTAAGGAAGTTATATCACTCATGTTGTTGGGCCAAACTCTCAGGTCCCTAGTTTTGGATCCTAAGGGATCGACCTGGCCCTAGTCCTAGGCTAAGCAGTTGTTTGACACCTTTAATGCCTTGAACCGTAAAGGGAACCTCGATGTTAGAGGTGTTAGCAATAGTGCTTGGTATAGTCATTATCCCAAACCTAAACAGGTTTGCAAATGAGGAAAATAAGGAGATTGGAAGGTAATCAAAGGCCTTATGTTTTGCTTGATTCCAAAAGAATCGTTGGAGTGACCAATCCATACCACACGATACATAAACAACCATAAAAGTGTGTAATGTTTATGCTAGTGCATGACAAGGTACAGAACACATGCAAAACTACCATAAAAAAAGGGTCAAGTAGCGTCAGAGGCTTTATGTCTTGCAGGGTTCTGAAGGAACCGTCGAAGTAATCGATGTGCACCACATGATGCGTAAACAATCACAAAAGGGTGTCAAGTTTATGCTAGTGCATGTTGGGGTGCAAAACTCTTACAGGACTACCATATAACATGGAAAAGGACACTAAAAGGCCCTCCTTATAGTGCTAGAAAACTATAGCGACTAAAAATTTTGGTGACTGGAAAACACCAAGAGGTCATCGATCGTGACAGTCTTAACCCCGTATCCACTTGAGGGTCATGCTAGATTAAATGGAAATGGGGTGCCTCAAATGGTCTAGTCGATCAGAAAAGGACTTAATTGGTTTCACTAAACCTTTTGCAAACATGTAATGCGAAAACAAAATTTATAGTGTAAAGTATCAACTATTATATGCGAGGAACGAAAATGATGTAAAATGAAATGATAAACAGGAGACGAAAGTAAACTGGGGTTAAGAAATGCACCACTTTCAAGGCTACAGCTTTACTTTATCAGAGTGGATACAATTGATTGCATGACACTGGGAAGTGCAGAGATCTCAAAAGTAACCAAATATGTTCAAAGCAAGCCAACTGTGTGCTTGAACATGGATTCACAAGCTAATAATGTGAAATGCTACAGAGGTGATGAAAAAGAGCTAAGAGGATGCAAAACAGGAATGTAAAATGTTTTGCTAATAGGTTTTTCAAGTGGTTTGCCAATAAAAAATGCCAACAATGGTTGGAGTTTCCAACTATGCACAAAGCTGCTCAAAATTGCCAACCACTCCAATTTTTCCAGCCTCTTGAATTTTTGCCAACCCTTTGAAATTTTTTGCAAACCAACCCTTTGAGCATTGCTCATTGGGGTATTTATAGAGTTAGGGACACGCGAAAGATGTGGGTTGGATGCCACGTGTCCTAGTCTTGCCAAATGTTGATGTGTCCATACTACATGAACATGCAGGGCTGATTGATGAGCTTGCCATGCTGCAATTACGCTATCATAACTGGAGATGTTGGGATTAGATGTGCCATCAATGCAGATAAGGAGTGAAGCACACCAATGTAGTGTACCGCTTGCTACATTGTGCTACGCTGTGAAGCATAGCCATGTTAGCATAGTGTAGCTGTTTGCTACACTATGCTACTCCTAACCATCTACTAGACTATGCTACACTGTGGAGCATAGCAATGTTAGCGTAGCGTAGCCATTTGCTATGTTTTGCTATGTTGTGTGGTGTAGCATAGTGTAACCACCAGTTTAAAGAAGAAATCTACGTTAGAGCTAACTGCAAGTGCTGGAACCTTTTGAAGTGTTTTGGCTGGCTTTGCATGTTTGCTATGCTATGTAGCCTAGCATAGGATAGCAGCTAGCCTTGGCTGCGATTTGCATTGCGAGTGCTTTTCTCTTTCCAAGGTGAAGCTTGCGAACTTGCTGATCCTGTATTCAGAGACATCCTTTTTCGGTCTTGCATTGTCACTAGGTTGTGCTACGCTGCGTAGCATAGCATAGCGTAGCAACCAACATAGCCTTCTTTTTGCTTAATCTTCTACTTTTCTAGTAAGAGGAGCTTTGCTAAACAACCTAAAGTTAAGCGAAGCAACTGGTTTTGAAGGCCGAAAGTGCTTACTTAGTGCAATTGAAATCGCTAAGCAAGCTGGCCATTTTTGGTTTGCTTTTGCTACACTGTGCTACGCTACTTAGCGTAGCACTTCATCCTGCAACTGTCTTCTGAGGCCTACTACACTACATAAGGTAATGTAGTGTAGCAAACTTCTTGACTAGAAAACTTGCCAAACTATTTTGTGTAGCCTGAGCACTGCCAATAATCCCACACATCACTCCTGAGTAGATTGTCAACTGGATGAACTACCCAGGTGGGTAGGCCAATGAGTCTATTGGGCCTATCAACACTGGAAGTAGAAAATTTGCTGAACTAGATAGTCTAAACTCATAGCGTCCATTTTCTGCCAAACTGCCATGATGCTGCCTAAATTCCAAAGACCCGATGAAGCAAGAATGCCTTGAAAATTTAGGGTGTTTCAAAGACTACATCTCAATAGGTTTTCCACTTCATCTTGGACAACATCATGACAAGGTTTGGGCTTCCCATGACTATTGTGACCAACAATGGGCCATAGTTCAGTAGTGTGAAAACATGAACCTTCTACAGAAATCTTGGCATCAGGCAATTATTCTCCTCACCATATTACCCGTAGGAGAATAGATAGGTAGAGGCTACAAAAAAGTCCATCATCAACTTACTGAATAGAATTCTTAACAACAGTAAGAGGTGATGGCATGAGCAAATCCTCTATGTGTTGTGGGCTTACAGGACGACATGTAGGACTACGATAGGTAAGACACCTTACAGTCTTGTTTATGGATCTGAAGCAGTGTTACCTCTTAAGTTGTAGGTACCATCACTCTAGATGATCCTATTAGATGTCGTGAGCAAAGCCTAGAATAATGAGTCAAGGATCATCAACCTCGACTTAATGGAGGAGGAGCGTGCATAGACACTGGATCGCATAGAGCACTACCAGAACAAGCAACGACAAAAACATCATGAAAATCCACATCAATGGCCAATACAGAAGGGAGATCTTGTTCTCAAGGCTACCTGTGAGCATATGAACAAATTCTCAGCCAACTAGGAAGGTGCATACATGGTCACAAAACCCTTTGGGAACGAAGCCTTCAAGCTGGCAGACATGGACAGCAACAAGTTTGCAAATCCAATGAATCACTCGTATCTCAAGTTGTACTACATCTGAAGCATGAACATGGTAAGATCATATGCTATGACATAAAACTAACAAATGAACATCTGCTAATACATAAAAATGGCATAGATCATCCACTACGACGTAAAACTGGCACAAATCGTCCGCCATGATTGTAAAACTGGCACAGATTATCTGCCATGACTATAAACTAGCACAATGGTTGGCTAGGACCTTAAACTAGCATAGCGACCATCCGCTATGATGTTAAATTGGCACATACGGTCTGCTGGGACCTTAAACTAGCACATACGATCTGTTGGGACCTTAAACTAGCACATACACTCTGCTGGGATCTTAAACCAGCACACCATGGTCTACCAGGACCTTAAACTAGGTTGACGGCACATCCCCAGCATGCATCTACACTAGTACACAATAAGTGAGAGTGCACAATGCCAACACAGGGTGGGACATTGCAATTCCGGAATGCAGTTCATGATGCCATAAAAACACCCTCTGGAACATATGCAACGCCGCTACTCTTGGCATCTTGCTGATCCCCTGGAGATGTCGTATGACATCATGCTGACCCTTTGGACCCACTACCATCACAGCTCATTGCCTTGGCAGTAGCTTACCTGGTTAGCGCCTACTGCTAGAGTTCCAGCAATATTGTGGCCCAACCACAATACTGTTAATCTCTAGCCCCTTCCAACATTCGAGCTCAAGAGACATTTAGCTATTGGGTAGCCCATCTCACAACTAAACTAAGAATGCTTGCCTTCAATGGGGATTCCTGAGCATCCGCATTCACAGCAACTCTTGGCATCTTCGATGCCAACCGCTCCATGACAATGCTACCAAAGCTGCTGCTGGCCTTCTTGGTTTGGACATCGCACATCAGCAAAGATGTCCAGAGCTTCAACAACATCTGCAAAAAATAGGAAATTTTCCTTCATTTTGCATCATGGTTATTTCTTCTAGTTTTCTCTCTGTTATGTTTGCAGGGTGTGTACCAAAGGGGCATTAGTCGAAGGTGCACCTCACCACAGCAAAAAATGCTACACTGTTCCAAGGTGTTCGTCTTGATTAGCTTAGCTACTTGAAAGTGCACATCCTATCCTTCTCCTTTTACCCCCTTTACCTTACTCTTTGCAGCCACAATTCCTCTCTCTTCCCTCTTTTAAAAGCTTTCCCCGACGCCTGTCAAGCCCTCCCATTTACCCAACCGCAAAGTCCATGACGTGCGTAACACAACTCGCCTCATGGGAAGCATTTTTAGGTAGGTTAAGGCCCCATGTGGATGTAACACAACTCATCTTGGGAAAGAAACACCTGTCCTACAACAATGTTGTTTGCAAATGTAAACAAAAAAATGACAAAAGGCAAAAGCGTAAGAGAGAAAAAGCTCATGCGCACACCAAAAAAAAATGTGCCCAAAACAAATGGCTCATAAGTTGTTTCGCAATCATCCTCTCTAAGCATTTCCACGGGAGGTCCAAGGTCAGCAAAAGCAAAGATGACCATGCAACCAACTCCCTCACAAGCACTCTGACAAGGGATTCTGCTAAGTTTCATCTTTATCCTTTTCCTAAACCTCCTTCCTCCACGCTTAACCCTTCCCTTTTCCACACTTAACTAATGCAACACTCTCAAGTATAGCTGAGTGACATCTTGGCGATCACCAAAGACCGATGTTAGCATTTTTGTCTTTCGTGGTGTTTCGTATTCTTTGTCGGTGTCTCTCGGGTCCATCCTCCAGATGTCGACAAAGAGGGGCTAATGAAACATCCTAAATTTTCAAGGCATTCTTGCTTCACTAGGTCCTTGGAATTTAGGTAGTATCATGGCATTTTGGTAGAAAATGAATGCTCTGAGTTTAGATTTTCCAGTTCAGAAAATTTTCTACTTCTAGTATTGACAGGCCCAACAAACTCACTAGCCTGCCCACTTGGGTAGTTCATCCAGCTGACATTCTACTCGGGAGCGATGCGTGGGGTTGTTAGCGGTGCTCAGGCTACCCAAAATAGTTTGGCAAGTTTTCTAGTCAAGAAGTTTGCTACACTACACTAGCGTAGCAGGCCTCAGAACAAAACTACAGGATGAAGTGCTATGCTATGCTATGCTACGCAGTGTAGCACAGTGTCACAAAAGCAAGGTAGAAAGGCCCAACTTACTTAGTAATGTCAATTGCACTGAGCAAGCACTTTCGGCCTTCCAAACCATACGCCTTGCTTAACTTCAAGTCCTTTGGCAAAGCCCCTCTTGCGAGAAAAGTAGCAGATCAAGCAAAAAGCAGGCTATGTTGGCTACTATGCTATGCTATGCTATGAAGCATAGCACAACATAACAATGATGCAAGAATGACAAGAGGCATCTCAGGATGCAGGATCATCAAGTTGGCATGCTTCATGTTGCAAAGAGCAAAGGTTACAAATTGTCAACATGATTTTCAAACAAACGTTCACAATTGAAATTGCAGTTAAGGCTGGCTGCTATGCTATGTTATGTTACATAGCATAGCATAGCATAGCAAACATGCAAAGCCAACCAAAACACTTCAAAGGCTTCCAGCACTTGCAATTACCTCTAACGTAGATTTCTTCTTCGAACTAGTGGTTACGCTATGCTATGCTACATAGCGTAGCACATCGTAGCAAGCAACTATGCTACGCTAACATGGCTATGCTCCACATCGTAGCACAGCGTAGCAAGCGGCTACGCTACATTCGTGTGCTTCACTCCGTATCTGCAGTGATGACACACCTAATCCCAACGTCTCCACTTTTGACAGCGTAATTTTAGTGTGGTAGGCTCATCAATCAGCTTTGCATGTCCATGCAGCATGGACATGTCACAATCTGGCAAGTCCAGGACACACGGCATCCAAATCGCATTTTTTGCATGTTCCTAGCCCTATAAATATCTTGACGAGCAATGCTCAAGGGGTTGGCAAAAATTTTAGAGGTTGGCAATTTTGAGTAGCTTTGTTCATGGTTGGAAAAATTTGAGCAGTTGGAAATTTTGAGCAGCTTTGCACACAATTGGCAATTCCGAGCATTATTGGCATTTGTTGTTGGCAAATCAATTAAAAAAAATCTATTAGCAAAACAATTTACATTACTGTTCTGCATCATGTTAGCTATTTTCCATTTCCTCTATAGCATTTTGCATTGTTAGCTTGTGAATCCATGTTCAAGCACACAATTGGCTTGCTTTGAACGTATTTGGTTACTTTTGGGATCTCTGTGCTTCCCAGCATCATGCAACCGATTGTATCCACTCTAGCAATGTAAATTCGTAGCCTTGAAGCGGTGCATTTCTTAACTCCAATTTACTTTATTTTACTATTTATCATTGTATTTTACATCATTTTCATTCCTTGCATATAATAATCGATATTTTACACTATAAACATTATTTTTCACATTACACGTTTGCAAAAGGTTTAGTGACACCGATTAAGTCCCTATATGATTAACTAGACCATTCAAGGCACCCCATTTTTGTTTTAATCCAACACGGCCCTCATGCAGATATGGGGTTAAGACTATCATGACTGACAACCTCTTAGTTTTTTCCAGCTACCAACTTTTTTGGTTGTAACATTAACCTTTGCACACAATTACCTCATTCACAAATCGATAGTACCAGCTACTACGCTAAGCTTGCTACACTCTCTCTCTCTGTTTGACTGTGCTACACTCTGAGTGTGGGCTCTGACAAGGAAAATGACAAGATTACCAAGGGTTATTCCCCTATTTATAGCCAACGTGGTAAAACACTTGTCATTTTCACACTCCAAGTAATGCGGGACACTGCTGCAATGTAGCAGTCATCCGTAGTGCAGTAAGTGGGCCCACCAAATATTTTCACTCTACATTTGCAAATTTTAAACATACCACGGTCCATAAAGATCTTAAACTAGGAACATTAGCCTACAATACAACCCACCACAGTCCTCAAAGACCTTAAACTAAGAATGTTAACCTATAATATAGCCTAGTAATGGTCTGTAAAGACCTTAAACTAGCAATCTTAACCTATAGTGAAGTCCATATGATGGTCCGCCATGACCTTAAACTGGCAATTTTAATGGTCATTTCATAATTTAGACTCATTAACGGTCCTCCATGACCTTAAACTAGCAAATTTAGCATTCATTTTATGTTTTAAATTAAACTATTACATTATTACGGTCCACCAAGACCTTAAACTAAAAATTATCTTATGTTGCACCATTACACTACATGTTGTTACTTCAAACAAGTATCACTTGACTTGGTTTATTTCCTTGTTGTGATAGGTGCACTCAAAAAAAATGGCTATGCATGATGATCTTTGCTTACCTTTGACCTTAACGGGTCCCTACGGTAGATTAACAAGATGCTCAAATTTAGAATTGATAGACTTTGAGTTGTCCTCTCATAATAGCATAGCATCCCTAGAAACATCCCCAGACTAGCCCAAACATCTGGTCCAAGCCTTAGACCTATAGGTCAAGGATGTGACTGAGGATCCTCTCACTAAAATCCCCATAACTACCACTAGGGATGAAGTAAAGACCTTGAAGGTTAGCTCTTTATTACATCCACAAGTACACCAAAACATTTCCAAAGTTCTCCATGACAATATTAAAGTATTTGCATGGTCATACGATGACATGCCTAGCCTTGACCTACAACTCATACAACACAACATTATCCTAGATATGCATGCTAAGGCAGTCAAGCAAAAATCTTGTAAGATCAAACTAGAGATTGCACTAACTGTACACGATGAGATCACCAAGCTTTACCAAGCTAGTTTCATCTGGGTGGTCGATTAATTGGAATGGGTATCAAACATCGTTGTAGTTTCTAAGAAAATCAGAAGTATAGGAATTTTTATAGACTTTCAAGACTTTAACAAAGAAATGATTAAAGATGATTTTCCATTGCCAAGTATCGATCAACTTATAGACACTACGACTGGTCATGCCTTACTATCCTTCATGGATGGCTTTTCAGGCTATAACCAGATCCGTATAAATCTAGAGCATCAGTTGTCAACCACTTTCATGACCCCTTGGGGAACCTTTTGTTATACAATGATGTCCTTTGGACTCAAAAACACTGGAGCAACCTACCAACGAGCAATGACATATATTTTTAGTGACTACCTTTTGGAGAGATTGAATGATTATGTGGATGATATAGTAGTCAAGTCTAAAGAAGTTATCGATCATCCCAATGATCTCAATATAGTCCTCCAACATTTCTAGAGGCATGACCTATGCCTTAACCCTAAGAAGTATGTTTTCAAAGCTAAAATCAGACACATGCTAGGTTTTGTAGTGTTAGAAATAGGCATACGAGTGGAGCTCGATAAAGTAAGGGCCATTGTCAACTTAGCACTAGCTACAAACCTTAAAGAGCTGCATGGGTTGTAAGGTAGAGTATAGTTTATTAAAAGGTTTATCTCGAGGTTGAAAAACAAGCTATACCCCATGCAACACCTAATTAAAAAGGGGGTCAACTTCGAGTAGAAATATCAATGTCAACAAGCCTTTGATAACCTAAAGAAAGAGCTTTTACATCTTCCAATTGTTTACCCACCATAGAGGGATAAGCCTTTCTACATCTACCTTACCACTTTGGACACATCTATTGTTGCGTTGTTCTGTCAAAAAAGAGATGACGGGTCAAAAATCCTAGTCTACTACTTAAGCCACGAATTAATAGCTTACAAGGCAAAGTACAACAAGGTAGAAAAATATTGTCTCTCTCTAGTATTGCCGCTAAAAAATTGGAGACATTACCTATTTTGTAGCAAGGTCAACATCATATGCAAGAGCAACATACTTTGGGCTATCACAACAAACTTGTACAAGAGTAGTATGATAGCCTGATGGAAAGCTATAATGGCAGAATTCGATTTACATTATGTAGCACAATCATCAACAAAGGGTCAACCAATACCCACATAGCTTACAACTTCACCCGTTGATAATCAAGCAATAATAGAACCTGAATTCCCAGATGAAAACATCAATAGCCTAAACTATGTACCATCGGATTTTGAAGCAAGCTTACATTTTGATGGCACTTCAACTACACGAGGTGGAAGCACCATCGTAATTATCACATTTCCCTTCAGGGAAATTTGACCCTTTTCATATCACTTTACGTTCCTTTATATGAACAACGTAGCTAAGTATGAAGGACTCCTTTAGGGCCTCTTAGTAGCCCAAGAGCTAGAGATTCAACATTTGGCAGTCCGAGGCGATTCGCAATTAGTTGTGAACTAGATAACTGAAGTCTATGCTTTCAAGGCTTCACACTTGCAACCTTATTACAATCTAGCTAAGAGTTTGCTAAAATAATTTGCAACATTGGACATTCAACATGTACCTGACAATGAGAACACCATAGCTGATGCACTAGCCATGTTAGCATTGAATGTGCCATCCCACTTGTTTGCCATTTTTCCCACTTCAATAATAGAATGCACAGATCCTATTACCCCAAGTGGTAAACATTGCATCTATCAGTGCAATAGATATCCAAGAATGGTATGCCAACATTAAGGCTTACCTTCAACATGGAAAACCCCCACATGGCTTGACATCTGCTCAAAATGATGCAATCCGAAAGCGTGCCCGGCAATATGTCCATATAGAAGATAACACCTTATGCAAATTCTCCTTTTATGGGATATTTCTAACTTGCGTTAGTGGGGAAGAACCACAAAAAAATTTTAACAAAATCCATGAGGGACTATGTGGAGGACACATAGCCCCTAAGGCTATGGTAGAAAAAATCAGACGCCTAGGGTACTACTGGCCTTGCATCAAACAAGATTGCCTTGCCAAAGTTAGGGCGTGTGATGTATGTCAATGCCATGCAAATCTCATACACATATTGCCTACGGCCACTCCAATGATGGGGACTAGACATCATAGGGCCCATCACACCTAAGTCTTCCACAGGATAGCTTCATAATCACTGCAACCAAATACTTCATGAAGTGGGTGGAGGCTATTCCACTGAGAAAGATTACATCTCAACAAGTTTGCCACTTTATCTTGGATAACATAGTAACAAGGTTTGGCCTTCCCATGACTATTGTGATAGACAATGGGCCACAATTTAGTAGCACGGAAACCAAAACCTTTTGCGATAACCTTAGCATCAAGTAATCTTTTTCATCACCATACTACCCATAGGAAAATGGTCACGCAAAGACAGCAAACAAGCCCATCATTAACCTATTGAAAAAGATGCTTAGTAGTAGCAAAAGGTGATGGCATGCGCAAATCCTCTACGTGTTGTGGGCTTGCCGCACGACATGCTGGATGGCTACAGGTAAGACTCCATATAGTCTTGTTTATAGATCTAAAGTAGTGTTACCTCTTGAATTGTAGGTTCTATCACTTCGAATGATCCTTTTAAACATTGTAGACAAGGCTCAAAACAACAAGTCAAGGATCATCCATCTTAACTTCGTACTCAAACACTTGATCGCATCGAATGGTACCAGGACAAGCAACGACAAAAGCACCAGTGTAATTTACATCAATGACAAATCAAGAAGGGGCACTTAGTCCTCAAGGCTATTCATGAGCATGTAAAAAAATTCTCAACCAACTGGGAAGGTCCTTTTGTGGTCACGAAAGCCTATGAGAACGGGGCCTTCAAACTGGCTAATATGGATGGCAACAAGTTTGCAAATTCTGTCAACCACTTGTATCTCAAGCCATACTACGTCTAATGCAAAGGACTACATCGGGTACAAAGCAAGGTAAGACAATCATCCACTATGACGTAAAATTGGCAAAGCACATCTACTATGACATAAAACTAGCACAGATAGTCTGCTATGACTATAAACTAGCACAGCAAGTTCGCTATGACTATAAACTGGCATAGCATGTCCTTGGGCTATGACATAAAACTGGCACCCATAGCATGGTCTACTATGACCTTAAACTAGCCATCCATCATCTGTTATGATGTTAAACTAGCACAACAGTCTACTAGGACCTTAAACTAGTACATCATGATATGTTGGGACCTTAAACTAGCACATCTGATGGTCTACCAAGACCCTAAACTAGGTTCTCAATGCAACGCCTAGCTCACATCCATGACCCTATGAACAAGCGAGTGTGAACACTTTCAAGTTTCTAGATAACACAGGGTGGGACGCTACAGTTCCAAAATGCAGTTCACGATGTTAAGGAAACACCCTTAAGAACACATGCAACATGACCACCCTTGGAATCTTGCTGATCTTTCGGAGTTGTTTGACATCTTGTTGAATTTTTGGAGCTACTACTACCACCGCCACTCATCCTATTAGTAGCTCCTACTGTCAACACCTGCTATTGGAGGCCCAACACTATTATGGCCCAATCACAAGATTGCCATCCTCTAGCCCTTACCATCATCCAAGTCCAAGAGGTGTCCAGCTATTAGGCTTCTCACATTGCAACTGGACTACATGATGTTTGCCTTGGGCAAGGAATCCTAAGCACCTATATCACCGCTACTCCTAGCCTCTTCGGTGCCACCATTTCCAACTTATTATGGCCGGGATCTATGTTGGCCTTCCTTCTTTGGACATTGCATGCCTCAGCAACAACACTCACCACTCCAGCAGTGTCTAAAGCAAGTGAGACTTTGCTCTCACTTCACCTCATGGTTGTTTATTATGGTTTTCTCTCTATTATGTTTGTAGGATACAAGCCAAGATGGCGTCGTTTAGAGATGTGCTTTGCCATAAAGGCCAAGACACTACACTGCTTCAAAGTATCCACTTCAATTAACCTCGCTACTTGAGAGTACATGCCCTACTCTCCCTTTTTAGCTAGTTTAGCCTCCATTCCGTATATACTTCCAATTTTTCATATCCTCTTTACAAGCTTTCTAAATGCATAGAGCCCCCCCACATTCCCAACTATCAAGTCCATGGTGGGCATAATGCAACTCACCCTATGGGAAGCATCTATAGGTAGGTCAAAGCCCCACATGGATGTAACACAACTCATCCTAGGGAGGAAACACCTATCCTACAACAACAAGTAGGTTGCTCACAAGTGAACATGGGTGTATAGTAATAGAAAAGCATAAAAAATTGCAAAAGAGCAAAAAATCTTTAAAAAAAACAAAGGTTCCTAAAACAAATGGCACAACGTGCTACTTAACACTTACTTTACCCATAAATCAGCCATCGCTAAGCACTCTGGTTAGGTCAAAGGCTAACAAAGAAAGACACCCATGTGTGTTGACTCCCTCATAAGCACTCCAATGAGGGATCATGCTATGGCAACAGTTTTTCAAAGCATTGTATCTCACACTCATTCCTTCCCTAAACCTTTTTCGTTAGATCCACTCCTTCCTCCTTTTCCTCAAATCACTCTCCCAGTACTCTCAAACATAGTAGAGCATCATCTAAGTAGGCACTAAAGAGCAGTGTTGGTGTCTGGTTCTTCATGGTGTTTTGTATTCTTTGTCAATGTCTCTCGGGTAGATCCTCCAGATGTTAACAAAGAGGGGCCATTAAAACACTAGAAATTTTGGGATTCTCATGATTCAGCAATCCTAGAATTTGGGCAAGGGTCCCCTCAAGCATGGCCTCACATTGGACCATGTAGACAATGCCCTCTATGGCACAGTCAACGTGGCATCCAATCACAAGGCCAGTTTTCATGAAAGAGGCATTGGAGATAGATTGTACAGTCTAGCAAATTTTCTATCTCCTAGGCTGATAGGATTGCTACACCCTCTAACTTGCCCAGCTTGACACTTGACCTGGCTAACGATCTACCCAGGGACCAAGCTAGGAGCTACTGAAAGTGTTCAGGATGAACAAAATAGTTTGACAAGTTTTCTAATTGCAGGAGCATACTATGCTGCATAGCATAGCAGGCCTTGGGGAGACTGATTGCACCAAAAAGATGCATATTGACAACAATTTAGTCCTTTGGGATATCTACCCCCCTTCATCCTTGATGCATGAGTAACGTGACATAGCAAAAATATGGCAAATTTTGTCAGAGGTCCTCTTCACTCAAGTGCTACACTGTGCTATGCTATGCAGCATAGCACAGCATAGTAGGGATACACTCTAATGATACTCCTACTTAGATGACTCTAATGGAGTAAGCACATTTGCCAATGCTCCACTTGTCAAACAAGTTTGCTCTTCTGACATGCCAGGATAGAATTGACATCCTGTGACAAAACATTTGCAAGATTAAGTCAAAATCTAAGCCAAGCTGGGTGCTACGCTATGCAGCATAGCACAGCGTAGCAAGGATAGAACACACAAAGGCCCTCAACCAAGTGGTTTCTGCAAGAGGATTACACTTGGCCACACTTCGGCCTCCAATACTGACTGTCCTATTTTACCTTCAGGCTCCAAGCAAAGCTTCTTAACAAAGCATTACAAAATCAGGCAAGGATGCATGTCATATTAGTTGCTATGTTATGCTACGATGCATAGCATAGCATCACATAGCAAAGATGCAAAATACCAAGGTGTCCCAAGGATGAACTCAGCAGGTCCCAAGACCTTTCAGCATGAAAGATAGGGTTGCAGTTGCTTGCCTGGCCAAACCTCATACAAGTATTTACAACTTATAGGTAAGATTTCTTCTAAGACCAGTGACTACGCTATGCAGCATAGCATAGCGTAGTGTGTAGGTAGTTATGCTACACCAATACGTTGGACAACGTACACAGTGTAACACTCGCATAGGAGCCTCAAGACATCTTCAGTTAGCTATAGAATTTGTTAGCAATAGTTACTCTCATTCCAGCACCTCTCCAATAGGTGAAATTAGCAAGTTTTCCTTATTTTGCATCCCCTAACTATCCCCAAAGTTGTCCCTACACTTGACCCTACTTGAAAGAGTAGGGAACATGTAGTCCTAGAGCACAGGCTCCACTCTACATTCACTACTGGCAATGGAAAAGAGCTAATAGGATGTAAAACAGTAATATAAACTGTTTTGCTAATATATATTTTTTAATTAATTTTCCAACAAAAAATGCCAAAAATGCTTGGAATTGCCAATTGTGTGCAAAGAATAGTAGGTTTCACATCCAACATTACACAGCAGCACAACATAGTCACACTTGCACTTTATGGGACCCAGGACACATGGCATCCAAACCACATTTTTCTCCTGATCCTAGCCCTATAAATACCCTGACAAACAATGTTCAAAGGGTTGGCTTTTGGATGGTTGGCTTTGCATAGTTGGCTTTTGGATTCATCATTCCCGTGGTTGGCTTCTGGCATCTTTAGCGTGGTTGTCTCTTGAGCGTGTTTGGCATTCTAGCATTTTTTCCTGCTTGGCAATTAGTCTTGGTAAGCAAACTAGCAAGCAGAAGGGTCCTCTTAGCAAGCTGTTGATAGCAATTCAAGGAGCTATGACCATACTACCTTTTTGCAAGTTGTGCTTGTCCCCACTGCCATCTGTTGTACACCTCCTACACTCAAGAAAAGATCAAATCCCCCAATCTTGGGGTGGTGCATTTTCTCACCCAAACCTACTTCATTTTGTTTTGCTATTTTCATGTTTTACATTATTATTAATCGATTCATGTTTTCCGCTTATCATTCAATGCGCATTTAACATCTTTAAAACCAATGTTTGCAAAAGGTTATTGTACATCGGTTAAGTCCCTATCTGATCAACCATACCATTCAAGGCACCCTGCATCCGTTTACATCTAACATGGCCCTCGCATGGATCTGGGGTTAGGCTATACACTTGGTAACCTCTCGGTGTTCCATCCACTAACATTTTTAGTCGCTACACTTGCTTTAGCTTTGTGTTCAATCGCCTCTATAGTTGTCTTCGAGGCTTCATGGAGGGGTCAATGTAAATTCTATGTCGGCATATCCTAGGATCTATTCCAGTTAATTTAGGACATGACAAAGTGAAGGCTTCTAACCATTTATTTATTACCTTCAGTAGTTCTTCTTTCTATTGAGGAGCAAGCTTAGCATTAATAATTACTGATTTTCCATTTTTAAGGAATGTGTATTCCATACCAGTGGGTATGGTTTCAACTTGAGGGGCTCTTGCATAAATTTCTTAGGGATTTCCAATTTCCCCTAGTTGATATTTTCAAGGTTAATACTTGGAAGTTGGTAGTGGACTTGCTCTAATGCATCTATGCCATTGATGTAAGCACAAGTCAAACCCTCAGTTGGTTTCATGCATATGAGTGAAATAATTTCTTGATCAACTATCAGCCATTGGGTGTCTTATTGTCGTGTGGTTGTTTCATACAGGCATCTTTGTATGTTAATCACTTATGCACACTGATTGTATGCAGGCAATACTAAACTTTGCACAAACCATGACCTCTACATGCAATTACACCCTATGTCACTATATGTGATGTACAGAACTTTCTTCTTCTCAATATTTTTGAATGTATTTTCCTTGATATTTCTAGGGAAAGATCATGGATTCCTAAGCATGTGTTGATGGTGCTTAGGCATGCTCTTTTCATTATGATTGGAAAGTCCCCCTTACCATTGTTTACCTGAATTACTAGAAAGTCAGCTGGGTATGACCACCCACAAATAGTGGTAACATTGTCTTCCACCAATCCCAATGGAATAGTGATGGACTAGTTAGCCAACTCTAAGTGGATGTTGCTCTTTTTCAATGGAGGCAAGTTCTAGGCCTTGTACATTTCTTGAGAAATCAAGTTGACACTAGAACCTGAATCCAACAGTGCCCTGCACAGTGCATTTTCAATGATTTGTAAGTATATCAGAGGACTCTTAGGATCAAATATTTTCCTGGGAAGGTGGCCAGCTTTGATCTAGTTAGTGATGGCATGTGTTAGCATGACAGTATGCATTGAGTGTAGTGATTGGGTTGAAGGGGGTTCCAAAGTTTTGATTGATACTAAGGCATCTAATAAATCAACTGCTTGTGATTTCAAGGGTTTGGTAAGACTGTTGGTTCTAAAGAAAGGTCTTTTCTTCATGTGGTTGTTGGAAATAATAGTAGGTTGAGAGTTAACAGCCCTCATGGCGTTACATTGCTGCAGTTGGGTAGGGATTTCACCTTGCATCGTGGGAGTAGATGGTAGTGGAGCTATTGGTGGAAGAGATGCTGCTAGATGAGAAGGATGATATGCTTGTGGAATATGACCTCTAGAAGAGGGAGTTCCATAATACTTGTGGGCTTGGTAGTGAGGTTGAGGAGTGATGTGACCAGTAGAGTCACATGGGGAGATTGGCTATTGTACATATTATCCATATAGGTCAGGTTTTCAGTTAGGATACTATTGCCTTGGTGGTGGCATTCCCCATGATTATGGGTGTTGCCACTATTGATATTGCTTAATTGGTTATGGTGGATTTCCACTAGGATAATATGTTAAGGGTTGGTGGAACTACCTTGGGTTACCTTAAGGATAAGGTAACCTTCGAGGTGTTTGCCTTTTGTTTAATTTTGATTTAAGTGCATACATCCCAGACTCTTGCAAATGTGAGATTACAGGGCAACATCCCTTAGGATGGTCATATTGACATATCTCACATCCGCTATCATTTTCTATTTCCAAATCCACAACCTCTTCAATGATGGAAACTTTTCCCTTACCCTTGCTACATGCATGTTTAGCCTCTCTTTTTTTCTCACTACCTTGCTCTCTATACTCCTCTACTATTTTAAGAACAATTTGAAATCTATTGTCTATGGAATCCCACATTTGTTCTACCTTTGCCAAAAATTTTGATGTCATCTTTTGGATAGGCAAAGTTTTCCTATTCACCATCTCTTCAAGTGGTGACTCTTCTTCATCCTTACAAAATCTTACTCCCCTCTTTCAAAGGGAAGGATCTCAGTTATACTCTTCCACACTTTCTCTCTTTTGTAGCCCACCTTCTTCCTTAGCAACTTTCTCTAATAGTATTTGAATTTGATGGGACCTAAGCTTAGATAGTCTCCCTTAGGCATAAGTTCCAAGGGTTCTTCTCGTTTCATGCTTAAGCCCATCCACAAGATGGCACAGTTGATCCCTTTGCGATAACTATGGCCAAGACAATGATGTAACAGTGCATAGTATCAGCCCATGGCAGCACCCAAGGGTTCATGTCCTCCTTATTTCTAGCCTTGGATTTTCTTTCGCAAGTTAGACACTCGGGAGTACATTTGGTACTTGTTATTAAATAGTTCTAACATAGTACTCTACCTACAAATGCATTCTAGTTCTAAAGACTAATACCAACTTTTCACTTCTTTAACTAATTTCTGTAGGAACAACTTAAGTTTTTTCCATTCGTTCTCTATGTTCTATAAGGCACATGCATCATGGAATTCTTGTAAATGATTCTAAGTATCATTGTTGTATCCCCCTTCAAATTGTGGGATGTTGTTCATATATAATCTCTTGATCCTACTATCTTTTTGATGCCTTGTTGGAATTCTAACAGCCTTAGTTATGTCCAACATACTTCAAGTAGTGAGGAGGGGTTCATCATGATCATCTCATCCATGGCTTCTATGATGCCTACTTTGTTCCCTACTCTCCCTTCTTCTATGTTGTGACTCTCTATATTGCCCTTGTCCCCTTTCCTAGTTGTTTCATCTATGACTTCCACTTTGCCTACCTTTATCCCCATGCTCTTTTTCTTTATGATCACATCCATGTATTGAAGGAGAGGTTGAAGGAGATGATGAAGGTGGAGAAGAAGGAGAATTGTCACCATGACGATGTCTTCTACCTTCTCTTCTGTGGTCTCGGCCTTGATTGCGATTACGATCAGAATGTCCATCTTTATCATGAGTTCATGTCCCTTTTTTAGATCCTTTATGCATGTGGGTATCAGAACCTGGGTTATGAATAGTGGAATGAATTTTTTGATACACAACCCCTTAGACAAAGTCAAGGGGAGGAACATCATTGTGTGGGTGACTACCTGAGGTAGGTTCACCACCCTCATTTTCTCTTAAGACATGTAGGGCATCCTCGGATCACTTACCCTTCAAAGACTTATGATGTCTCTCCTATTGCAAGTTCCTTTAATGTTGTTCCTTTATGGGACAATATTCTCTTGATTCATGGTCTTGCACAACGTATTATATGTGTAAGTGCGACATGACAACTCATGTGAGAGCATGAAGAAGCATGCTTGGGACTAAACGATCGGGAGGTAACACTATGTTACGTTCTAAGTCTCGCTAATGTAGTTGTTCATCTTGATGGAGGATAAAGGTGAAGTCTGGTATATACTCATCAGGATGAATATATACCACTCGAACTTGTTGAGGGACTAGTGGATCAACATCATGTGTATTACGCTGTCGATTGTTTCTTGTTTCAGTCCTAGGCAGTGAGGTGCTTTCGTAC
>MNCI01015397.1:528657-550017 GCA_015680685.1 Gnetum montanum
AAATAAAATAAAATAAATGCATAACAAAATAAAATAAAAGAAATGTGCAAGAAAACAAATCTCAAGTGCTGTAAGGATGAATCAAAGAGCTCATCTTTATTTTCATACACAAGGTGTGCTCAGGTACACAATGCTCAAATAAAGATCCATCCATACTTAGACCTCCTGTTGTGAACACTTGGAAAATACTCTAACTTTCAAACAAACTACAAGAGCTTTGCTACTTGACTCCTAAAAGAATTCTCTTCAATTGTGCACTTGGGAACTGTATTTATAGGCTTGGAAGCAACTACTCTAATAATTAGANTAATAATTAGAATAACTACTAGAGTAATGGCTAGAGTAACCACTCTAATAATTAGAATAACTACTAAAGTAACCGCTAGAGTAGCCACTCTACTAATTAGAATAACCACTAGAGTAACCACTATAATAATTAGAGTAACTACTAGAGTAACTACTAAAGTAACTACTCTCATCAATCATATTCTTTGAATCCAAAATTCACTAAGAAACAAATGCCTAAGAGATACCTTATCTACATGGAAACTACAAGTAGTTCTACAATTAATAGTAATATCAAACTGGAGCTCCTTCTTAACCATAACCACATTATCATTAACAATGTTAATATTCATAGTTGTGGATGATACCACCTACAATGTAGTAATATCCTTTTAGATGATCTAATCCTTATGGATAATATGTTTATGAGCTCATTTACTAAAGTGGTACTTCTACCCATGCATGCTATCATAATTATTACCTAACAAAGCACCAAAAACTAGCCACTCTATAACATTTTCATTCCTAAAAGGTGCAGCTGCATAATAAAGATGGTGTCTCTTCATAACTAATCTTAAGATTAGTGTAACAAGACCTGAAAGGAAACGTTATAGTTAGGACTCGAAAGGTGTATTGTAATAATGGATATGTCTCTTTAGGTGATCTTTGGGGGTTTGACCTAAGGTATTTATACCCAAGCATTAGAGTTCATATTAGCATGAATTTATAGACCTAGTATAGATAAGTAATAAGAGGTAGGTGAAGTAGAACAGGAATAGGACTAACCATCTCTTCTATTTGGTGATAGGCCTAACCATGATGGCAGTGTTAGATTTCCTCTAAGGGATAGATTCTGAAGGAAGATAATCCTAAGGAACACTTAGAGCATGACCCAAATACACCATTCCATATCAATAAAGCATTCTTTTTTTTCTACATTTTTCTAGTTATTTTCTTTACACATAATGTTGAATATTTTACATATTTGACATTTTCCACATTATTTACTTATGCATAATATCTAATATAATGTATATTTGACATTTTCCATGGCATCTAGGAAAGAGATAGCACATTTGGTATCAGAGCAAATCCTACCTCAAGGGCCATTCAAAACCAAGAACTAACTACAATCTAATGACAAACTATGGAGCGATGAGTCAAGAAGAGTCATATACTAATTACCAAATCCATAATCCAATGATAAATCATGGATCCATAATCTAGGGAAGCCATGGATCTTTACCATATGTGCCTTATGTCCAAGATGATCCATGCCAGCTAGAAGATATATTTCCTTTGATTATCATGAACAATGAATTAGACATCTATAAGAGATATAGATTGCACCAACCAACAAAATTCTTTCATGAATATCATTAATCAAGGAAGATCTAAGTATTCCTTTCCAAGATTCAACAACTACAAGAGATGTTAGTAAGACAAAGATACATAGGTCTAGGGAACTCTTAACCACCTTATAGTGATGCTAGAAATGTTAATTGGTTAAGGTTATTTAAAGTTCCTCCCAAAAGACTAGCAACCATGGCCTAAGTCAATCTCATTCTACTTGGAACTTGTTACCTTAAGCACCTAATCATTATAACTTAGCATTATTCATCTCACCTAAGACCTCTACATTAGCAAGTTTAAGCAATTCAATCTAATCATAATGTTGCCTCATCCCTACTTAGGATTATTACCATGAAATCCATAGGGAAACTAGTACCAGTGGGTAATGCTGTCAGGTTTTACATTACTAACCTTCTCCTTAATACCTCCCTAGGGTATAACCATGATTCAAGAGAACATGCTTACATCATACCTGCCAAATTGTATGGTAAGAGTATTATATCATTACAATCAAAGGTTGGTATATCATTTATAATCATCTAAGTCATTTATAATTCATCATGTCATCCATACATCAACCTAGTAATGTCATTTTTTAATAAAATAAGTTATTTTGGGCCCTTCAAACCTTGAAAATCCAACTTATTTTTTACATCTTGAAATAATGTCCAATGTGTAGTACTCTTTGAGATTATTCCAATGGTACCAATTTCATGAAATCTCACTTACAGTTTGGGAGATATCATGTTTCTTGATATATGTGTCATTTATTAAAATTTAATAATTTTTTCCTTATGAAAATAAAATTTTAATTTAATTTTTATTAATTTTTAATTTTTAATTCAAAATTTGGGACTTATAGTTGAACCCACAACCTTATCTCTCCCAAGCTCAATTTTTAAGGCTTAACTAACTAGCCATCAAGTTGTTGCTCTTATTTGAGAAATAATGTAAGCTACCTATAAAATATTTAAAGAATAATAATTGAATTTTATTCAAAGAAAATTTACCACTTTGTAGCAATGCTAGTGGTGATCAGCCATTCTAGCTAGCCACAACCTTACTAACGACATCCCACCACAACCCTGCCATAGCATTCCTTTTTGCTACCATGTCTCCCTACCTCATCACTATATCTCATCTTCCTACCATCACTCATCACTAATCATGCATTGTTCTTTCCTATCATTGCTTGTCATCCCAATAGCCTTATAGCCTCTATTGCTATGAAACTTTCTACAAAAAAAAATTTCATAGCATTATGAGACCTTGCAAAGGCTTGTGCAACCTTGCAAGGGGCCACATAGCCATGTCTAGGATTATGTAGGCCTATTTAAGGATCATCCTCATCCCCATGAGTCTCCATGTCCTCCTCCATGCCTCTAGTATCCCATCCTTTATCATGCCACTTAATCATATGCACCACTACTTCACCTGCACTTGCCAAAGTCGCTACACCACTTGTTGCCTCCAAGCCACACTTCTCACCCTCCTCTATTGCCACATCTTTCCTAGTCACACTGCTCTATGCCTCACTTACCTATGGCCCTGAAATCCTCATCCATGAAATATACTACATTTTCTACCTTTTCCACATCTTTTCCATGTGCTGTGCAAGCCACTTTCACCACTGCCACCACTATTGTTGCTGCTACTACCTAAAATCCACTATAATTTTTAACTACCCACATTATCCACAGACACCACTGATGCTAGAAAAATTTCCTCCACCTATTAGTCTACAAACATTAACAACATTGGATAAACCTACCTCCTCTAACATGTCATAGATACTACCAGTGCCGAAAAAACCTACCTCCTTCAACAACTCATGGATACTACCAATGCTAAGAAAACCTACCTTCTTCGATAGCCCATAGACACCGCAAGCATCATGAAAACCTACCTCCTTTGGTAGCTCGCAAAAACCTGTTAAAATTTTGATATGTCAAAACCTTAAGGAGAATGAAGAACATAAAATGTTGTGGAATGTGATGATTTTGCAAGGCATGAATGAAACTTAAGAAGTGAGATCTACAAAGAGATGTCAAAGCAAATACTACATGGGCAAAATAAGAGCATGAAAAAGCATGGATAAAAATGAAGGCTACAAGTCAAATGAAGATGCTTCAAGGATTTGGAAAAAGCCAAATTAGCAAGAGAATGCCTCAAGAACCAAAGCTTAAAAGTTGAAAATACATCTCCAAGGAATATATGACATCTTGGTTGAGGTGAAGTCTTTAACAAGAAGACATCTCCCAAAAATAGGAGATGTCTCCTTTACAAAGAATACATCTTTCTAGAGACATTATATCCTTAAAGGAGAAATCTCCCTAGAATTAAAGGTGATTAAGAGAGATGTCCAAATTTTAAAGAAGACGTCTACATTGGCTGTTAGATAGCCATTGCATGAATTTCAAGGTGTTTTCAGAAACTTAGATGTTATAAGAAGACTTCAAACTCTTGAGTATTAGAAAAAAAGCATTGTCAACATCAAAGAAATCATTGTCTATTCTATTTTATTGTACTTGTGTACTTCATTTTTCATATCATTTTCTTGATTTTTTGTAGAACTATGCTTCAAAGTACAAGGACTTGTAATTTAAGTTACATTCTTTTGTTATGTTTTTGTTTCTCTCTTGTATCACTGTAGAATTGATGTGCTTCTTGCGAGAAGACATCATAATTGAGCTTGTTAGGATCCTAAGGGATTGAGTGTATGTGCAACGCCAAAACACTCTACAGTGGAGATCAATTTTGTAAAGGTTGTGGGATCCTTGAAACCACATTCTCAACTTGTTGAAACCTTGCGAGGTTGAGTGGTTTCACAACAATGAAACACTCTAGTGCAAAACTCAAAGCTTATACAAGGTGTGGTACCCTTCAAACCACATTCTAGACAAAAAATTCTAGAGGTGTGCAAGGATTCTACCCTCCGAGTGTAGATGTACCCAAGTTGGGAAACCACATAAAATTTGGATATTATTTTTGTGGTTGATCAATTTTATTTCAGGGAACATATTTAACCCCTCTTCTAAGTTCTTGATCCTCAAGTGGTGTCAGAGCCTAGTACTCTTTTGTTCAATGTCAACTTTCAAGAGCAAACTATGGAACATCTTACACAAAGATACCAATTTTCAATGGCTTTGAATTTGCCTATTGGAAGGCAAGGATGCAAGACTACTTCAAGTTTATGAAGTTTGAATTATGGGATTCCATCCTCAAAGGCTACACACCACCCGTTGATAGCACAACAAAGGCCATCAAGCCCTAGAGCAAGTGGACACAAGAAGAAAGAGATAACTTTATGCATGATTCTAAAGAAAAAAATTATTTATATTGTGCATTGAATAAATATGAATTTAATAGAGTAGATGGATGTAAAATAGATAAATAAATTTAGAAAAATTTAGAAGCTACTTATGAAGGGACATCAATAGTTAAGCAATCCAAACTTTTAGTTCTGCAAAGTGAGTATGATAAACTTAGAATGAGAGAAGAAGAAAAGATAAAAGATTATTTCTCCAAAGTAAATCATCTAGTTGTGGAAATCAAGGGCATTGGCCAGGCCTTGCCTAAAAGTGATGTAATAATAAAAATTACTAGGACTCTAAAATCAAAATTTAGACCTAAGGTTATAGCCACAGAAAAGATTAGAGATTTTTTAGTTCTAAAAATCAAAGAGCTTCAAACTACTCTTATTGCTTATGAAATGAACCTCACAACTGAAGGGCCTATAAAATAAAAGCCCATTTCCCTCAAATCTACCTCCAAGAAAAAGGAACTTGCTAAGCAAGATGTGAACAGTGAAGAAGAAATAGCACTTCTATCAAGAATACTGCAAAGGCTTATGGAAAAAAGAAGTAAGAGCTCCAATCAATAAAGATGCAATTAAGTCAAAGATAAGGAAAGAGGTAAGAATTTCAAAATTTCTAATTTTGATTCTTCTTCAATAGAATGTTGAGTATGCAGTGGAAGAGGCCATGTCATCTCCAAATGTCCTAGTAATGGAAAGTTGCAATGGAGGGACATAAGTGGTATCGATGCAAAAGAGACCAACTTCTAGACAAGTTGGGATGATGGAGAACAAAGTGAAGAAGAGGTGGAGGATGATGCAAAAGATTCACACCTCATTTTTATGCTCCTCATAGATGATGATGCTAGCACCACAAATGATGAATTTGAAAATAATGAAGAAAGGTATGAACTTTTGTGTAATGAAATTTTATATTTTCAAAATATTTGCATAAAGTTGAATAAACAACTAAAAATCAAGGATCACGATATTTCTTCATTAAATATAAATATTTCTAATCTCACAAAAGAAATCTTAGACCTTAAGGCTGAGAATAAATAGCTAACCAAGTCTTATGAGTAGATTAAGGAAGAACATGCAAATACCAAACTTGTAAATGAAAGCTTGGTCAAAGGAAAAGAGTCCCTTCGGATGGTTCTTGGATAAGGAATAACTCCACATGATAAAAGTGGACTAGGGTGTTTCTCACAAGAAGAAACATCTACATGAACTACATCCAAAAAAAAAGGATTCTCCAAAGATTGAAGTGTCAACAAGTACTACAGTTCAATAAAAGACAACTCCAAGGTTTGATTACTGTAACCACAATAGAAAGGTTAGATGTTATTACTGTAATAATTTTGGGCATAAATAATGAAATTTCAATTTAAAATATTATCACATAAACACCTAGTCATATCATAAGACTCCTTGGTCTTATCCAAAAATTCCTAGAAAGGAAATTATGCAAGACATTAAGGAAATGAGGGGAGCTAAAAAAGATGAATTAAGAAAATATGGAGGATCAAAAGGAAGGAACATGAGAATGAGAAGAATCTCTTTAGAAACTTTGTGAAAGGGAGAAAAGCCTTCAAATCAAAGAAGTTTGTGAGAGAAGAGAAACCTCTAAAGAGGAATCTCATTCTCAAACATACTAGGTACCTTCACTTTCATTAGCAAGGAGCGTAAGTAGAGGTAAGTTTTTAATTCATTGTAAGTATCTTTTAAGAGTTTAATCCTTGATAGCCATACCTATGCTTTATCTTGCAAAACTTCATCTTGTTGAGACATCTACCATGATATGTCTACTCCTAAAACAAGATGTCTACTTGAGTTTTCCTTTTACGTGAACAAGATGTCTACCTTGCAAAAGAGATGTCTACCTATAGTTTTAGGTGCAAAAGAGATGTTTATCTTTCAAAGGATACATCTAATTTTTCATTAAAAACCCTCATTTGATGCGATTATATAAACCCAAACCCTTCTTTTTGTTTTATTATCAATGAGACAATCAAGGGGAGATGACCAGGGCTTCATCTACAATAGCGATTCGAGCATCCATGGCCCACAAGAAGGTTGGAACATTAAGGGCACCACCAATGAAGAAGTCAAAGAGAGCATCCACCAACAATCCAAGCATCTACATCTCCTAGTCTAGTTCAATCAATGCCCAACATTGGTTTTCTATCATTTTAGAGCACTCTCTTTCCTTTTCTTAGCATAGGCAACAAGCATTGATGAGTTTCTTCCAAGTGTTAAATTGGGTTACCTTCATTTCCATGGATTTATATGTACCTAAAATTCTCATTTGGGAGCTTTATTATACAATTGTTATTACAAATGCTTCTATTGGAGCCTTTACTACCATGGTTGGGGGTTGGGTGATTAATGTGTCTCCTCAAGCAGTAATGCACTTCCTGGGATTTCTAGTGCTGATGTCTTCAAGGTTACCATTCATTCCATGAATGAAATTTTTATGAATGGTGTGATTCCAATTTCCAAGATGAATTTCATGATGCATTATTTGGGGAGTCAGTTTCTATTCATAGTGAAAGACTTTATAGTTATCAGATGGCATCAAATGCTTTCATCCTATCACTCACTATTCTATATAATATCATTGTACAAGGGTTAAGTTATAATTATTTGTTACCTACCAAGTCATTTATTTTGTACTAGCTTCTTACAAGATAGTCATTGGACTTGGACCATATTCTCTATTGTGACCATGTTGGGCTTATTCACCAAGGAGAGAATCCTTGGGTATCCTCACCTCATTAGTTTTTTGACTCAATAGTGGGGTGTTTCCATTGTTGAATTTTCTTAAAGTCAACAAGAGCCTCAGTGAGTATGTAGAGAAGATGAGCCTCCATGAGTATGCAAAGAAGAGGAGCTCCTCCCATGCTAATGAAGTAGGACTCAAAACTAGCTCACCTCAATCCCAGAAGAAGAAGAGATCAGCATCAGCATCCTAGGCCTCTCCTTAGTTGAGAACATCCAAATCAATTAGTGGACAAGTGAGATATTTCCTAAAGAAGCTACTTCAGCCATTTTCTCGTACTTTGAAAATGATTGGTAGGAATCTCTCATACCTTTGTAAGAGAATGGATGTAGTTAGAGTACCTCTTCCTCCTAATGGGTAGTAGTTTAGGAGATCATCACTCCTTCCATTTCAAATAATGAGGAGGACCTTCCTACTCCACTGAGACATTTGGTAGTAGCTGGACCTTCTTGGGCCTATGACTCAAGAAATAAGTCTAATTTAAAGGAGCCTGATGCACCACCAGCATGTGTCCAGGGAGAGCATCTTGATCCCATGCAACTTGGACCTAGTTCTCATCATCAGGATGATGCACCTAGGTCTTTTGAGTAGTAGGCCATGGAGAGCATCTTTGTAAATTTGTCCTAATGGAGGCCTAATGATCCCATCACCTATCAAATTAGGGGTGGTTCCTCATCCTCCTAGTTGACTCCATCTTAGCAAGATCCAACAACTACATCTCAATCTTGAATGAAGCTTTGTCCATGGAGAGCTCTTGTTCAAATACCATCTTTAGATGATGATGATGAGAATCATGCCTCTAGCACTAGTACCAATAGTGATGATGATGAGAATGACACTTACAAACCTTCTCATGCTACAACTACTTCAAATGAGGACTCTGAAGATGCCACAAAGGTTAGTGATTAGAGTCTTTGGGTCATCCCTCCTTTTTGTTGATGTCCAAAAAGGGGAAGAGATCTTTTGATGATTTATGGATAGTTTGATGATGTACACATATGTGGTTTTTATTGTGTACTTGCACATATGTGGTTTTTGTACATGATGAGGATGTTTTAGTGGTTGTATGTATTGTGGGCACTTTTTGTGGACAAATTATGCTATGAATAGATTATGATTCTATATCATGATTATGTGTTTTGTTGCATTATTATGAAGATAGGTTTTATCTTTGCATAGTATAGCTTCATTTTAGATTTCATGTGATCTTTACCCTATGCCTTGAGCTTTAAAGCCATTATCCTAGTTATAACCCTTTCTACCATTGGAGTATATATGTCTTAATATTTTTATTGGTAATTTTTATTTAGTTTGTTTATCACCTCATCCATTTTCTTAAGTCATGGACATCACCAAAAATAAGAAGATTATTAACCTTTTGGTATGTCAAAACCTTAAGAAAAATGAAGAACATCGAATGTTGTGGAATGTGATGATTTTGTAAGGCATGAATGAGAACTCAAGAAGTAAGATCTATGAAGATATGTCAAAGTAGAGACTACATGGGCAAAATAAGAGCATGGACAAGCATGGATAAAAATGAAGTCTATGAGTCAAATGAAGATGCTATAAGGATTGGAAAGAAGCCAAATCAACAAGAAAATGCCTCAAGAACCAAAGCTTAGAAATTGAGAAGACATCTCCAAGGAAGATAAGATGTCTTGGTCAAGGTGAAGTCTCTCATAGGAAGATGTCTCCCAAAAATAGGAGACATCTCCTTTGGAAAGAAGAAATCTCCCCAGAGACGTCCCATATTGAAAGGAGACATTTCCCCATAGTTAAACATGATTTCAAAGAGATGTCCCAATTTCAAAGAAGATGTCTACACTAGCTATTGGATAGTTGTTGCACAAATTCTAAGGTATTTTTAAAAATTCCAATGCTATAAGAAGACTTCAAACTCTTGAGTATTATAAAAAAAGCATCATCAACATTAGAGCAATCATTCTCTATTCTATTCTATTGAACATTTATCATACCATTTGTTTGATTGTTTGTAGAATTTTGCTTCAAATTACAAGGACCTATAATTTAAGTTACACTCTTTCCTTATGTTTTTGTTTCTCTCTTGTATCCCTATGGGGTTGATGTACTTTTTGCAAGAAGGAATCATAATTGAGCTTGTTGGGATCCTACGAGATTGAGTATTTTTGCAGCATCAAAACACTCTGGAATGGAGTTCAATTTTATAAAGATTGTAGAATCCTTGAAATCACATTCTGAGCTTGTTGGGACCTTGCAAGATTGAGTGGCTTTGCAATGACAAAACACTCCAGTGTAGACCTCAAATATTGTACAAGGTGTGGCATCCTTCAAATCACATTTTAGAGAAACAAGGCCAAAGATGTGCAAGGATTCTACCCTCCAAGTGTAGAAATACCCAAGTTGGAAAACCACATAAAATTTGGATGTAATTTTGTGGCTAATCAATTTTATTTTGGAGAACTTATTCAATCCTCCTTCTAAGTTCTCGATCCACAAAACCTACCTCCTGCAGTAATTTTAGCAATTAAAAATTTATCATTAGTTGAAGGAAAAATTTTTGAAAATTGATAGAAATGTTTTAAAAATCATCAAATAATGAAAAATTTGAAATAAATGTTTAGGCAGAAAATTTTTAAATATTGGAAGGTGAAAAAATTTTACAATTAATTCAAATTGACATGTTTGGAAAAAAGTGAGATAAAAATTCTATAATTAAACATGCTCCTCTGAGAGTAGTACTAGGATGGGTGACATCTTAGGAAGTCTCATTTTCTATGCCATAAGTCTCAGAATCTAGAAGTCATAAATGTTGATTCCATAAGCCTTTTTGGTAAAATAAGAGTTTTTTTCTATAGATTTTAACCTCTCAAACACAATGATGAAGTCTAATCTACCTAATAGAGCTTTGAAAATTAGTTGTTCCTCCTTGTTTAACATGATGTCGCAAAACCCTAAAGAGTAATTTTAGCATAACTTGGATATATGATGTCCATTTCTAACATCCTTTTTTGGCTTTTAAACTTAATGGTGAGTTTAGAATTATTATTTGAGTACCCAAAAATTAGATGATATCTTAAACTATGCCTTAAGAGGCCATAAATTATCTAGCTAATCAATCCTAATAATTTAATTATTTAAACTAACAATTTAACCTCTTAGGCCATCTTGGGACTTAGGATTAGACATTTAGCATATGCAGATAGATATTATTAGATTAATAACTCCAAGTATGTTGTTAGTTACACTACCAAAGTCAATTTTCTAAGGGAAATAGAAAGGTCATTAAGAGTCTAGGTAATGGAACCAAATTGTTATCAATCCAACGAATTGATAAATGAACATTAGTTGGTGAATTAGAATGATCATAAAGATATATACCAGTTTATCTTACAACAAAATTATGTAGAAGAACATCATGGAGATTCATAACCTTGTTCTGACAAGGTGTATGATATCCATGAAGAAAAATAAATTAGCAGAGAATCCAAGAATAAGAATGATGTCTTAGCCATTGAAAAACTATATTTGCTAGGTTGACCATGGATCTTGGACTAGCATGAGTATCATTACCCATTCATATTAGTAGATTTACAAGGTTTGAATGCTGATGTTTTGTATCTACAAGAAGTCTTACTATGAGAATTCCTTTACCAGCTCTAGCTAGATTGAAAAAAGATGGGATACATAGGCATGTATAAGCAAAACAATTTTCTTGTGGATGTTCTTCTTTCAAGACATACATATTAGCCTATTGCAAAAATCATAACATGAATAGTTACATGAGCTTTTATAAAGAAGCCATGTTTAAATAAGTTCAACCTTTGAATGAAAATTAGAAGATACAGTCTTTGAAATCCTAGAACTTCAAATCATGGGGAAGAAAGAATGGTTAAAGTTTCAAAGAAGCCACATAGCTTTATTTTTGATATTAAAAATCTAGTCAAAAAGACATTTTCATTCATCTTTGGTGGATAGATCAATATAAAAGTTAAAAATAGAATTAACAATTCATAAAATATGGATATGTAAAAGAATCCTATGGAAGTAGAATCCGATTTGAAGAAGATATCCTCATTAATTTAATATGCAATTCCATTGGCTAGTGCATATTCTACTTACCTTGAATTTTCAATAAATACGTCAAATCCAAGAATTCAGAGATAGATAATGTTGTTGGATAGAATTCATCAAGAATAATAGTTTACCGATTACACTATCATTGATTAATGAAGATGGATCACAGTTATTCTTCATTGAGACTCTAGATTATATTTAGTACAATGTCCAAGTCTTCCAAGTTATTAAGTTGTCAAATTTAAATTCTAAAGAAGAAGCTGAGAAAAGCAAGATAAAGCCCTACCATCCTAAACAAGACCATTCAATCATATACCCCTTATGGGAGAACTACAACTACTTTCATTAATTCTTGTGGTTGATCGAGATCAGGGGGTATATTGTCATTACTTTTATCTATAATCTTATTTTTTTATTATTTAATTTATATTTAAATTAGGTGAATAAAATATCTTAACACAATGTAAGTTAGGAATAAAGAATTTATCTTACTTTCACCTAGGTAACCAGATATGAGTTGCACTTTATGTGACCCTAGTTAGAACTAGTGATTCATGATTGGTAGATCTTTCATTCACCTCTTGTCACTATTTTAGAGAATGAGGTAAGCATTTATAAAGTAATGCTTAATTTCCCAATATTATTCTTACTTATATTTTATTTGTAGAATAAGCAAGAGAACATTAGGATATACAACTTCAACTCCAAAGGGAAAATCAAAATATTGGACCATAAGAGCATAAAAGAAGCATTTGAGTTGAAAAAAGATATTAAATGTGGACTCATTCTAGGATGAATGAAATTTAATGGGGGTATATTATAATATCCCCATTCCCAAATCATGCCATTGCATAACAAAGATGATATCTCTTCATAACTAATCTTGATATTAGTGTAATAAGATCCAAAAGGACAAGTTCTAATTAAGACTCGAAAGGGCATGTTGTAATAACAAACATGCCTCTCGAGGTGACCTAGGAATTAGAGGTTGTGTCAGCATGGAGTTGTGGAGCTAGAAAAGTTGAGTAATGGGAGCTAGATGAAGCAAGACAGGAAGAGGAAAAGCCATCTCTTCAATGATTATTAATCCCACTTCAATGTTAACATCCTTCAACATCTCAAATAAGTCATCTTCAAATCAAAGTTTTAATGTAAAGACTATCATGTGAATCCATGTTGTAATAGATAAGATTAAATTATATGTTCTTTTAAAGAAAAGAAAAAATTCTAGAAACCCCTTAATCTATTTACAAATTTTTAGGAACATGTTATGCAAAGCCCTATTAGCTTTAGTTTCTAATTTAAAATTGATTTTCCAATAAATGTACAAAGGCTTGGAACCTATATCCACTAAAGAAATGTAATATCATATTGAATCTTGTTGATCAATCCATCACTATTCTATTCAGGTAGATGAAATGCATGGTAATTATTATTAGCGAGTGGTTATACCTAGAAGATTTCCTAATAATTCATGTAAAGAATTACAAAAGGAAGTTTCACATCATCATGAAAAGAGCTTGGCTAAGTAAAATTGATGCCAAGTTTGGAATTAAAGATCTTCCCTTACAAATTTCCAAGGAAAATGAATACAAAGTCATTGAGAGATAAAGAGTTTCATGCATCACATAGAATGATACAAGGTGTGACTACATGAGAAAGTTTGGATTAATCAATACAAATGTAACCAATCATGTAGTTCATATGAAGAAGAAGTGTCTATACAAAGGTACATGTAGAGAAAAACCACTAACCAAGAAAGCATATAAGAGTTGCAATTCTTGCATTTACATGGAACTAAGAAAATCCCTCATAAATGCTTATGATAATAGGGTGGATAAAATGAAACATATTAAACAACAAATTTTTCAAGTAGAAACTAAGAAACAATAGGAGATGAATTGGAAAAAGTTGAAAATTCTAGAAATGATAGAGCTAGAGCTAAAAAAACGTAAAATGTTATTGAAATTCCTTGAGTATGTACTCCAAGAAAATGGTAAACTAATAGTTGTAAATAAACAAAGATCTAGTTCTTCATAGAGAAAAATGATGAAAATAAATCATGTAGCTAACCCCATTTTATTAGAACAAGGATAGGATGATGATGGTAGTTATAAATGTCTAACTCACAAGGGAAAAAATAGAATTTATTTGAAATTATCAACAAATGGCCAATAATATTTACCTTGTTATATGATGAAATAATTGTGGATCAAGAAGTTAGAAGGGGCTTGAATAAGTATTCCAATTTAAAATTTCTACAACCATAAAAGCACACCAATTTTACATGGTTTCTAAACTTGGGTACATCCATACTCAGAGGGTAGAATCCATGCACACATCCAAACTTTGTTTCTTCAAAATGTGGTTTGAAGGGCACCACACCCTATTTAAGCTTTAAGCTCTACTCTAGTGTTTCATTGTCATGAAACCACATAATCTTGCAAGGTCTCAACAAGCTCAAAATGTGATTTAGAGGATCCCACAACCTTTACAAAATTAAGCTCCACACCATAGTGTTTTGATGCTGCAAAACCACTCAATCCCATAGGATCCCAACAACCTCAATAAAGATTTCTTCTCAAAAGAAGCACATTAACCCTATAGGGATATAAGAAAGAAAGAGAAGAAATAATGGAAGAGTGTAACCAAATATACAAATCCTTGTACTTGAAGCTTAATACAATCAAAACAAGCAAATGATGTTACAAAGAAGAGCAAGAACAAAATCACTTAGAATAGCTAATGATGTGTCTTTAGATGAATAGTTCTTACATAATTCCAAATATTTTTACATTGTCTTATAGAATCAGAGTTTTCAAAAACTCCTCAAAATTCATGTAACTACTATCAAATAGCTAGTATAGACATCTACTTCAAAGTTTAGATGTCTATCTAAGATAGAACCCAATGCAAGAAAGATGTCTACATGGAAATATAGATGTCTACTATGAGATGTCTTTCTATTAATGTCTACTATTGATGAGCCATGATATCATGGCCTGCTCCAATGTCTATAAATAAGATGTGGCTTTCCTTGTTTTAGGCACTTAAACTTAGACCCTTATCCAAACTATAGCATTTTTACCATTCCAGAGTTAGAATAATTTCCATGTTCCCATAGTAGGAGTCTTAAAGTCAATAGATCTTTATTCGAGAAAATTGTACCTGAGCACATATTTGTGTACAACAATAAAGACAAACTTTCTGATAAACCTTGTGGCATGTGGACTAAGCTAAATAGGAATTAATTATTGTTAAATGTTTAATTACTTTCCTAGACAATTAATCTCTCTCAACCCTTGACTCTCCTAGTTAAGTGCACTCAGCACAACCGCTTCGAGCACATGTGTAACGCTTGGTAACCCAGTAACGAGTAGCGTTTGGTAATCCCAGCAGCGTTGCACTGGTTCAGGGTTTGTGCGGCAAGTGGGAATGGATACTAGTGCTAGGAAAATTAGAACTTAGTTAGTGAGTAGTTAATGAAAGTTAGTCACTTAGTTCTCTTCACCTTCCCTTATTAGCATAAGATGTTAAAAAGATAAAAGATATAAAAATCATATACCTCAAGCTTACTTAACCATACAACCATGACAATACAAGTAAGTTTGGGAAGACAGTGATTGATTAACCTTAAGTGTTCCATTAAGGTGCGTAAGCACTTAGTCCTTGGAGTTTGACCGGATCGCGCATGAGATGCTCGTATTCGTATGGTTGTGTGTAGGGGTACCTCACCACTCATCATTGGTACTATTGCCAGGGACATAGTTGTTTGTGCGCTACACAGAACATAGGAGATAATTCATATCGTTAGGACACTAGAATGAACCCTTAGGGTTGATCAAAAGGAAAAAATAAGATAACAATAAATAGCACACCGAACAAGACAAAAATATCTTCTTCTTCGCACAAAAGCACTTCACCACCTAGGAACAACACTAGAGACAGTTGGCGGCACAACGCATGTAACCAAGATCTGCTAGTTCCTCAACAATTCCATGTGGTATATATTCATCATGATGAATATGTACCCAACTTTACCTTTATTCTCCATTAAGATGAACAACTGCATTGGAGAGACTTGGAGGGTAACATAGTGTTGCCTCCAAACCGAGCAGTCCACAACATGCTCCTTCATGCCCTTGCATGAATAGGCATGTCATAGTTGTACGCAAAGTACATTACATGCAACCATGATACAAGGGAATACCATCCCACAGAAGCGCAACATCAAAGGGACTTACAACAGGAGAGATATCACACATCTTTGAAGGGTAAATGGCCCCATAATGTCCCGCACATTTTAAGCAAAGTTGGAGATGGTGAACCGGTTCCAACAGGTTCCCCATCAAATGATGTTCCCCCTCCTAACGATGATGAGTAGGTGGTGTATTAGAGCCTTCACTCCATGATTCACAACCCTGGTTTTGATCCCCACGAACACCAAGTGTTCAACGAGGGAACTCAAGCACATGATAATGGTGAGCATTTTGATCGTAATCACGATCGGGGCCAAGACCATTGAAGAGAAGGTAGGAAACATCATCATGGTGATGGTTCTCCTTCTTCTTCAGCTTCATCATCACATTCACCCTCTCCTTCAGTATCAGGATGCAGTCATAAGGAACCTAACCATGAGGATAAAGGTAAACAGAGTGAGAAACCTCGACGAGAGAGTCGAGAGCGAGGACAAGGGCACTCTAGAAAATCATGTCATGGAAAAAGGGAGACTAGGGAACTGCATAGACATCACAAATGCTATGAATGAAATGACCATGAAGAACCCCTACTCACTACCTGAAGCATGTTAGATATCATGGAGCCATAAGAATTTCCACAAGGCACCAAAAAGATAGCAGGATCAAAAGGTTAGACATGAATAACATCCCACGATTTGAGGGGGGATACAACGCTGATCCTCAAAACCACTTACAAGCATTTCATGATGCATGTGCCTTGCAGAACATTGAGAATGAATGGAAAAAATTAAATTTTTTCCCAAGGACACTGATGAAAGAAGCGAAAAGCTGGTACTGGTCCTTAGAACTAGAATCCATTCGAAGGTGGAGTACGATGCTAGAACTATTTAATGATAAATATCAAATGTACTCTTAGGTCACGAAAGAAAATCCAAGGATGGAAGCAAGGAAATCACAAACCCTTGGATGCTACCATGGGCCATTACTATGCACTATTACATCGTTGCCCACACCATGGTTATGCACAACAGGATCAACTATGTCATCTCGTAGATGGACTTAGGCATGAAACCAGGAGAACCCTTGGAACATATGCCCAAGGGAGACTATCAAAGCTTAGGTCCCATCAGGTTCATAGATTTTTGGAGCAAGTAGCTAAGGAAGAAGGGGAGGTATGTAAGAGAGAAAGTGTGGAAGAGTACAATCATGATCCTTCCCTCTGAAAAAGAGGAGTGAGATTCTGTGAGGAGGAGGAAGAGTCACCATTCAAAGAGATGGTAAATAGGAAAACCTTGCTACTTCAAAAGTTAACCACAGAAGTGTCGGCAAAGGTAGACCAAATGTGGAACTCCTTAGATAGTAGATTTGAAACTGTTCTTAAAATCTTAGAGGAGTCTAAGAAGCAAGGCAGTGACTATGACAAAAAGAAAAAGAGGGATTTGGACCATGCATGTAACAAAGGTAAGGGTAAAATGGCCATCACTGAAGAGGTTGTGGATTCTTATATGGACAATGATGGTGGATGTGAGATATTCTAGTATGACCATCCTAAGGGATGTTGCCCAGTAATCTCACATCTGCAAGAGTCTAGGTTGTATGCACTTAATCCATGACTTAACAAACAGCAAGCACCCCAATTTTCACCTTATCCCCAAGGTAACTAGAGGCAATTCCACCAACCATTAACGTATTATCCAAGTGGAAATCCACCACAACCTATTGAGCAACACTAGCAGTGGCAATACCCACAGTCATGGGGGATACCACTGCCAAGGAAATAATACCCTTACCGACAACCAGATCCATATGGCTACTACGTATAGCAACCAATCTCTCCATGTGACTTGGTTGGTCACATGACACCACAACGTCACTACCAAGCTTGGAAGTATTTTAGGACTCCTTCTCCTAGGAGAGACAACCCATAAACATACCACCCTCCAAATCCATCCGTAACTCTCACACCGATAACTCCATTACCACCCACTCCAACGATGCAAGAGGAACTCCCCACTCAACTGCAGCAGCGCACTGCTACAAGCACTATGAACCTTCAACCCACTATTGGTTCTGACAACCGTACAAAGAGAACACCTTTCTTTAGAACCAATAGTCCAACCAAGCTCTCACAACCACAAGCGGTTGAGCCTCTGAACGCTTCTCCATCAAATAAGGCTTCGAAAATTCCTTCAAACCAAAAACAGAGCTCAACGCACATGGTTATGTTAATACATGTTGTGACTGACTATATTAAGGAGGGCCACCTTTCCAAGAAATTATCTAATCCTAGAAGTCCTTTAATTTATCTCCCAGTCACTAGGAATGAACCATGTTAAGCTCTTCTGGACTCAAATTTCGGAGTCGACTTAATATCACAAGAGATGTATAAAGCTTAGAACCTACCTCTACTAAAGAAGAGCAATATTCTCTTAGAGTTGGCTGACCAGTCCATCATTATTCCCTTGGGACTGGTGGAGGACATCATTACCACTGTGTGTGGTTGGTCATACCCAACTAATTTCTTAGTGATACAAGTAAACAATGACAAAGGGAACTTCCCAATAATAATGGGGAGGGCATGGCTAAGTACCATAAATGCATGCCTTGGAATCCACGATCTTTCCCTAGAAATATCTAAGGAAAACACTTTTGGGAAGATCAAGAAGAAGAAAGTTCCATGCATCACATACAGTGATACAAGGGGTGATTATGTACAAGAATGTTTAGCATTGCCTGCATGCAACCAATGTGCCCAAGAAATTAACATACAAAAATGCCTGTATGTAGCAACCACACGACAAGAAGACACCCAGTGGTTGACAGCTAATCAAGAGAGCAACTCACCAACGTGCATGAAACTAACTAGGGGACCAACTTGTGCCCACGTAGAAGCCATAGATGCACTGGAGCAAGAGTGTCGCCAACTTCCAACCCTTAACCTAAAAACATCAATTGGGGGAAGTTGGAAACTTCTAAAGAAATTCAAATGAATGCTCCGATAGGAGAATACTAGTTGATGTGCAATAGACTAAACCTTACCATGAATCTAGAATGGTCAATGCACATAACACATCAAAGAAAGGATGACCTCACTCATTATTTCAGATCTTCCCCTTTCAATTCAGTCATTGGGGAGATGGCCACCTATGCTGATCAATCAAGGCCCTCAGTTCCTTTTTAAGTTTTTGTTTTAAATATTTTTGTTTTACAAATTTCTTTCACTTTTCTTATTTTTGTTTTGCAACATTGTTCATAATTTTTTGATTATTTGTGTGTGTGTTTATTTATTTTGTTAGGTTTGTCACCTAATAAGTGCTCCTGATGCTGGTATGAACTATATTCTATTGGTTGCCAATGTCTGGTTTTTACCTTTGAGTTATAATGTTGATACTAAGGTATGGTTCTTTTAATATAACAAGCAATGAGTCCATGTCATCCATGCATCCATGAATTTCTATGGTCTCTCTTGGATTGGAACTGTATAGTCCCTTTCTTTCAATAATAAGAACTATCAATGAATTGATAACTGTGCATTTCTCAAACTAAGGAAGGACTCAAGGATTGAGAAGGGTGTGACTTCAAGGGCATTTGATGCATTTGTGCTGGCCATTCTCTTGAGTGCTTGGATGCTTTCTTCATGAGTTTACCTTACCATTCTGACATTTCTCCATTATCAGGAAGCTGAGCTAATAAAAATAATAAGTCTTTGCATGGTGTGGTTCTCACTCAAACACAAAAAAAAAAGTGAGAATTCAAAGCACACCTCTTAGATGAAATAATCATCTAGGCTACAAGCACCGGTTATGGAACTAAACAAACATATTCCCTTTAACTAAGGTCCTTTCTTGCTTCCTACTATCTCCTTTTTTGTTTCATTGGAATGGTGGTGACTCTTTGATGGAGGCATTCGTGTTACTTCAGGTGGATGGATTGGCCAAATGTATTAATGCAAATTCATTGGATGTGGTTGGTTTGAGGCTGGATTTAGAATGAGATCTACTAAGTTACATTAACCATTAATACACAAGGGGCTGTGCACCACCTTGTTCTTGAGACTCCATTCCATTCTCTTCTTTCCATCCTTCTTTCTCCATTTCTCACCTCATTTCCAGTTGTATCAATAGTCCATATTTTGGTTGATGCATTGTTTTCTTTTTGGTAAATTCTTGTGGTTAAGACTTTAACTCTTACTTCCAAATGACATTTCCAAAGCCTACAAACTCTTTGAATGTGGGATTGTCAGGGCATTAAGGGCATGAGCCTGCTTTGGGGAGGACCCACTGACATTCCTATTTGGTGCATTAGTTAATTTCTTTCGCTTAAACATTTTTGCAATCAACTTTTATTTTGTTCATTTCCATCCCTGACATCCATTTTATTGGCACTGCCGTTGTTTCTTTTTCTCCATCTTTCTTATTCCTTATCTTTTTCCATTCTCCTGCTATCGGAGGTTCACTCTCAGTCACGGGGATCCTGGTCTAATTTTTTTGATTTTCTCTTAGCCCCTACACCTTGGCTAGTCACCAGTGTTATATCTCCAAAATCCACATCAGTCATATCACAACTCAACCAATGGACCTTACACTGAGGCAAGGTATCAACTACATTGTGATTCATTTACCCTTGCTAATATAAGATTGTGTTGTGTGTGAAAATGGCAATCATACAACAATGAATTGGATCTAGAGGGAACACTTGAAATGGACTAGTGCTAGAGCAGTTATGCAAGGAACAAGATTGATGGTGTGCTTATGGATGGACAACGAAAAGCGCAATCTTGGCATCGGTGGCAACAGTCTTCTTCTTTTCTCTCTCTCTCTTCTCTCTTCTCTCTCAGCTACCAAATAAGGCTAGATGTCAAATGTGTATAGTGTTCACTCTTTTTGTCATGAACACTAATTTTTTCATGTATTGTAATGATGATCCGTTCACATGTCACCCCATTCACCATTAGTATCATTCAAGTCAATAATCCCATACCTTCCCAATATTTTGTAAGGAACTCAAGGATGAGTTTTCATTCAGTCATGGGGGTATGATGAGCCACAATATTGCGTACACGATATCACATCTGCGATATTATGTCTACCCCCATGATATCGCATATGCGATATCACGGCCCGTTGCAATGTCTATAAATAAGAGGCAGCTTTCCCTATTTTAGGCACTTATACTTAGACCCTTAGCCAAACTATAGCAGTTTTATCATTCCAAAGTTAGAATAATTTCCATGTGCCTGCAATAGGAGTCTTAAAGTGAATGGATCTTTATTCGAGCAAATTTTACCTGAGCACACATTTGTGTACGAAAATAAAGACGAACTTTCTGATAAACCTTGCAGCATGTGGACTAAGCTAAATAGGAATTAATTATTGTTAAATGTTTAA
>MNCI01015397.1:550034-565649 GCA_015680685.1 Gnetum montanum
ATAGTTAATGAAAGTTAGTCACTTAGTTCTCTTCACCTTCCCTTATTAGCATAAGACATTAAAAAGATAAAAGATATAAAAATCATATACCTCAAGCTTACTTAACCATACAACCGTGACAATACAAGTTTGGGAAGACAGCAATTGATTAACCTTAAGTATTCCATTAAGGCGCATAAGAACTTAGTCCTTGGAGTTTGACCGAATCGTGTGTGAGACGCTCATCTTCATATGGTTAAGTGTAGGGGTACCTTGCCACTCATCAACTATGTAAGATAAATATCTGTTGTTTCTGAGAAATGTCAACTTTCTAGATACACTTTGAGATACGAAGCATTTGTATGATCCTTGGGCTTTTTGACAGTCCTTAGAGCATCTTCATTTAATTTGTAGACTTTATTTTCATCCATGCTCTCATCTTGTCCACTTAGTCTTCATTTTGTAATCTAATCATGGATCTCATTTTTGAAGTCCATTTCTCAAATTGATGTTCTTTGCTAATAAATTCTTTAATGATCCTATAAGATCACAATCACACACATCGAGTCCACATTATGTCATTTTCTCTAAGCTTTTTACATACCAAAAGGTCAACAATCTTCCCCTTTTTGGTAATTTTCAAAACTTAACAAAATGGATTAGTTTTTTCCATGATATATAAATTATTTAGCTAAGGATGATACAGAGATGAATGACTATAAAAAATACATCCTTTATACCATGTTCTAATCATCATATCATAACAAAACTTCTTCCCCTTTTTGGACATCGTCAAAAAGTGACTTAAGCCTTGAAAATACATACTGTGAAACTAATGCACAACTTATAGTTTCCAATAGAAGTGGTCGTTATGGAAGAAATTCAAGAGACCCTTGTCAACAAGTCTCTGTCTTTGGATCAACCAAAAGATTAGGTAAGATAATTTCATGATTGAAAGAGTAAACATCATTCAAATACTCCAAGTCTAAACATATCTAACCATAAGAGGGATCATGCTAGGAAACAAATTCACAAGACCAGTAAGGATAAACATCAAGACACATCATATCATATTTAAGTAAAAATTCATAAACTTATCACATTTCCCATATTTAAAGAAGAATAACTTATAAGAAATAGACTAAAATAGCATAGATTGTCAAACAAAAATTAACCAAGGGAACTCTACTCAAGATGTGTATGCCTCATCAACCAATTTTCAAGAGATCTTAGATGTGAGTATTGTTCAGCTCAAAATAGTACCAAAGAACTTAAGTACATTCTTAGCATATAAAAGATTAGACATGAAATCTTAACATAGTGCACAAATAGATTCTAGAAGCTTGCACAATAAGATTAAGTTTTTTCAAAAAAATAAATTTCTTTTTTACCTTCAAGACTTTACTTGAAATGAAATTAGAAATTGAAGGCTTATCTCCATGTATCATGCCTTAGAGAGAATCTCTATGGACTCACCCTACATTGATGCTTCAAAAGATGATAATCATTGATGAGAAGCAGACTCCCCCTACATATGTGCCTCAACTTCTTAATTCACTAGTTGTAAAGAGAGTTCTAATATTCCTTTTAACCTTTTTAAGATATGAATGCTATTTGATTACAACATTGATTTTCCCAAGAATATAGGATGAATCAGAAATATTTATTGAATAAAAATGCAAATATATTAATTCTTATAATAGCAGCATCAACAATCTTCAATTTTTATATTGGTTGAACATCTGTTCATGGCTCATTTTCCCATTATTCTCCTTTGAAGCTCATAAGTAACTACAATGTAATACTAAGATCAAGTATGAAGACTTTTTGTGTATCAAAGTCTCATGTTAGTAGTATCTTATGATAAAAGATAGAAATGATTTTCAACATAGATGCAATGCCTTTCTTTTGGATCTTTAATATAGAGTTTCTTTAATCATATCTATTTCTATAAAGATCTCAAACCACGAAAATAGAAAGAAACTTTTTTAAAAAAAAATTGACTTTTAAACAACTTAATAATCCAAAATATAATATAGAACATAAGATATAATCAGGCTAATGTGATCATTCTTTGAAACCTTTTTCTGTAGTACCACACCTTGGATGATTAAGATATATTTTCTTTGATAGCTAAATAATTCATAAAATATATGTATTTAAAAAAATTATCAAAAATAATTTCAAACAAAAATTGGCCTATATTAAGTCTATCAAGTAAGGAACTAAAGACTTAATATGACTTACCTTGCTTTTTGATATAAGAATGACTAATAGAGTTTGAGATGAGGCCCCCCATCATAGAGTACCTTCTTACCATTAAATTTTCTTTCAATAGCACTTTTTTTTATATCCTCAAACTTGTGTGAGATTCCTTCTTGGTCATATTTATGTTCTTCAAGATAGGAGGACTCATAATTTCTAATATTTTTTAGTCCCAATCCCTTCAATTTTGAAAGGTCTCTCCACCTTCTTGCTCATTCATTTTCCAAAGTATTGTACCCGGCAAGATATACTCACTAGATTCCTTTTGCCAAGACCAAGTATTCATGTTATTTTTTTCAATGTGAGGATAATGATAATCTTGTTCATGACCACAATTTTTACAAAAAAAAAATATAAAGTATCTCTAACTTGAATTGGATCATCAAACCTGATCTTGTTTGAAACTAAACTAGTACAATCATTCTTTTGAGAGGTTTCTTCCATGATTTTACTTTTATGTTGATTTTAAGGCTTCTCCTCATTTAAGTTAATCCTTTATTCATGTGTATTTCTACATTTCTACTCATCCAAAGGGGTTAGAAATTGAATCTTATCTTTTATGTAATATTTCTAAAATATTTTCATTTATGAGGACCATGTATATGAGATGTGAGTTCTTTGTAGTGTCATCAACCTCTTCCTCACTTTGTTCACCATTGTCCTAGCTAGTGTAGAAGTTTATCTTTCTAGAATATGCTTCATTTTTATCTTTCCATTGCAACCTACTAGCGCTAGGATATTTGGAGGGCACATGGCCTCTTCCACCACATATCCAATATTCTATGGATAATGCGTCAAATTTTGAATTAGTAAAATTTTTACTTTTCTCTTTACCTTTGGATTAACTAGGGCATGGTTGGTTAAAGCTTCTCCCTTTCCTTGCAAAAAGTCTTCAAACTCTTCTTGATAGAAGAGCTATTTTGTCATTACTATTTATTTCTTTTTTAACCAACTCTTTTTCTTTTGATTCTAATTTTGTGATGATAGGCTTTTATTTCATCATTCCTTCACTTATGAGATTCATCTCTTAAGCAATCAGAGGACTTTGAAGCTTCTTAAATTTTAGCATTGAAAAGTCTCTAATCTTAGTGAACTTGGATCTAAACTCAGGCTATAAATTTTTTATCATTTTTATAATTACATCACTTTCTAGCAAGTCCTTGCCCATTCCTCTAATTTCTATGATAAGATCGTTTTCCCTAGATAAGTAATCATTAATCTTTTCTCCTTCCTTTATTCTAAGCTTATCATATTTTCTTTGTAAGACTAAGAGCTTTTGATTGTTTAACTATACACATATGCTCATAAGTAGCCTCTAAGGTTTTCCATATTTCCTTAGTAGTCTTACACCTAGCTATACTATTAAACTTTGATTTATTCAATGCATAATATAAATAATTTTTGGCTTTAAAGTCATACATTAACTTATCTTTTTCTTCAGTAGTCCATTTGATTCATGGCTTGAGTGCTTTTGAGGTGCTATTGATGGGTGGTGTGTAGCCTTCAAGGATTGAATCCCATACTTCAAATTCCATAGACTTGAAGAAGCCTTGCATCCTTGCCTTCTATACTCTCACCCATCAAACATTGGTGGCTTCGTGTATGACATCCCCTCCATAGTTTACTCTTGAAATTTGAAGCATGGATTTGATAGTATCGAGCTCTGATACCACTTGTGGATCAAGAACTTAGAAGAGGGATTCAATAAGTAACCCAATTTAAAATTGATGTAGCCAAAAAAGACACATCACTTTTATGTGGTTCCCCAACTTGGATATGTCCACATTCGAAGGGTAAAATCCATGCACACCTCCAAACTTTCTTTCTTCAAAATATGATTTGAAGGACATCATACCCTATACAAGCTTTAAGCTCCACTCTAGAGTGTTTCATCATTACAAAACCACTCAATCCCAAAACATCCCAACAAGCTCAAAATGTAGTTTAGAGGATCCCACAACCTATACAAAATTGAGCTCCACACTAAAGTATTTAATCCTACAAAATCATTCAATCCTGCAAGATCCCAACAAGCTCAACAAAGATTTCATTTCACAAGAAGCACATCAACCCTACAAGGCTACAAGAAAGAAAGAAAATAAACAAGGAAAGAGTCTAACTAAATTTACAGATCCTTGTACTTGAAGCTTAATACAATCAAAACAAGCAAATGATATTACAATGAAGAGAAAAAAAATTACTTAGAGTAGGTAATGATGTGTCTTTAGATGAATAGTGCTTGCACATTCCCAAGATTTTTACATTGTTTTATAGCCTCAAAATTTTCAAAAACTCCTTGGAATTTATGCAACAGCTATCAAACGGCAAGTACAGACTTCTACTTCAAAGTTTAGATGTCTATTTGAAATAGGCCCCAATGCAGGAGAGACGTCTACTAGGAAATATAGATTTCTACTATTAGACATCTTCCTATTGACATCTACTATGCAAGATAAATGTCTATTATTTCTAAGAAACATTTACTTTCCAGAGACACTTTAAGATAAGGAGAATTTTTATGATCCTTGAGCTTCTTGACAATCCTTAGAGCATCTTCATTTGTTTTGTAGACTTCATTTCCATGCATGCTCTTATCTTGCCCACTTAGTCTTCATTTTGTTATCTGATCATGGATCTTGTTTGTAAAGTGCATTTCTTAGTTTGAAGTTATTTGCTAATAAATTCTTTAATGGCCCTACAAGATAACAATCACACACATACATTCTACATTCTCCATTTTCTCTAAGGTTTTGACATACCAAAAGGTCAACAATAACAAGAATAGATCCATGCATTTAACTACACAAAATCTACAAAGATCCAATCATTAAGCCAAACCATTAATCATAGTATAGGCTAAATCCCAAATTAAAGTATATTGTGAAGGAAAAAATTAAGAAACTCTTAAAGGTAGGATTCATGTACCCTATAGGAGACAATGAATGGATGAGCTCAATTGCTATTATGCCTAAAAACTAAGGCCACTGGAGGATCTACATTGATTTTAGGTTATTAAACATGGAAACTTTTAATGATCATTTTTCATTATCATTACTTGATCAAATATTAAATATAATTATAAGGCACAACTAATATACCTTTTTGGATGGATATAGTTGTTACAATCAAATTTAGATTACTCTAGAAAACTATGTCAAAATCATATTCAAAATTCTTTAGAGAATTTTCACATACAAAATACATCTTTTTGCTTGTACAATGTCCCTAAAGCCTTGTAATGTCTTATTCTTGGTATCTTTCAAAAGCAAATTAATAATGGAATAGAAGTCTCTATAAATGAATTTTCCACTCATGATTGAGATCTTGAATAGGCCTTAAAAAATTTTATGCAAGTATTAAAGCACTATGTAGAGAGAAATCTTAAGTGCAACTAGCAAAAATGCCACTTGATGTTTCAAGAGAATAATGTTCTTGGGTGTTTTGTGTCAAAAAGATCAATAGAGGCTAATTCAAAGAAAATTAAATTTATCCAAGAAATTACACAAATAGTGAAATATGTTAAATCACTTCATAGACATAATAGCTATTACATGTGCTTTCTCTAGGATCACTAAATTACTAGTGGAACTTAAAAAGAAGAATTCACCATTCAAGTAGACAAGTAGACCAATGAATTCAAACAAACATATGAACTTTTGAAGCAAAAACCTCTAGAAACACCAATTCTAAAAGTTTAAAATTAATCCAAACCATTCCAAATAATGAAAAATGCATTCAATTATGCATTCAATATTGTGTGTGTGTATTTGGACAATTAGAAACTGCCATATTAAATTTACTACATAAGCAAGGGCATTGTAATTACATAATCTAACTACATCACAACTAAAAAAGTATTAATGATAGTCATGTACTTGCTTAAGAAGTTCAGGCATTATGTACTCAGATATCCAATGTTTGTATAGAGAGAGCATAGTGAAATTAGGTTTCTCATGAATAGACTAGTGTTTAACCCTTATATAATATGATGGTTAGTGATCCTACAGGAATTTGACATTACAATGATTAATACGAAAGACACCAAGAATGTATTCACAGATCATCTATCTTAGTTGTGATGGGACAACAAGACTAATGAAGATTCTCTCTCTAATTAATTCCCAGATTATTATTATTTGTCAAAGCTACCATAGCTTCATTTGAAGTAGAAAAATCATGATATTATGAATACCTCACATATTTAACCATGCAAAATTTCCCTACTAAATGGGATAGGTGTAGAAAGTAATAATTCCTACATTAGGCCAAGTACTACATGAAGATAGAGGATAAGCTCTATAAATTTTATGTGGATGAACTAGTCTATTCATGTTAGTCTAAAGAGAATTAGTCAAAAGTTCTTAAAGATACTCATGAAGAGCCTTGTGTAGGCCATTATATGAGAAGATAAACAACTATTAAAATCCTTATCACTAGATACTTTTGGCCCATCCTCTTTAGGGATGTCCATCAATTTGTCAACTTGATCATGTTTACTCCACAAATAAATCACCTCCAAGTACTAAATCCAAATATTATGCAAAGATAATTTTTTTTCTAGGAAACAAGAACACTAGCTATCTTCAATTAATTTATTAGAAGATTACAATAGGATTGTCAAATTCCAAAAACATCCAAACTATATCACACTCAACCAATATTGCAAAGCATGAGGATCTACAACTACACAATGGCTACTCTCAGTGTAAGACATAACCAAAAGAAAATCTCTCCCATAACTCGAGACTGAGATCATGACTCATAAGACACAAGAGAATACAACACAAAGATCAGAACGTCACAAGTTGATCTTGAAGCTATAATCACCACTTTCACTCAATCAATGTACTCATCCACTCTCTCTTGCTCAACTCTCCATAATCAAGAGCTCTCTCTTACTCATTCACTTCAACTATGATGAATACAATAATATTTATGACAAACTGGAAGATAAGAAACCTACAAAACTTTCTTAAACTCAACTTGAATCTATTCAAATATTTTCCAAGTATTCTCACCTTCTCCCTAGCTATTTTCATCCTTTTCCATCCTATTTCAATTTTTTTCTTGAATTACAATGCATATTTTTAGAAGTTTTCCTAGTCATATGAGTCATCTCTAATCTTTGGAAAATGTATCCTATGGATTCCTAGCTCTTAGGGAAGACATCTCCTATTTTTCAAAGACATATCTTGCATAGGCAAGATGTCATACCCAAGACATCTTGTAGTTAGGAGATACCTTTTGTACCAGATGTCTCCTAGCTTGGAAAGACATCTCCCCAAAGATGTCTTCTTCTCAAACAATACATCTTTCCTGAGATGACTACTACTACAAGAAGATATCTCCGCTCTTTTTAAGATGTCTCTTATTAATCCCAAGCTTTAGCAAAGGCATTTTATAATCTTCCAAGACATATTCTTTAAGCTTGAAACCTAAAAAACATAAATGTAGAGAATATTAAGGGATTTAGAAGAGGTGTCCCTACACTATATTTACCACCCTTCAAAAAGTAAACTCAAGTGAACAAGGGAGTAGGGGTTGAAGTGAACTCCCACTCTTGAAGTTTGATCTGATGGATCCAAACAACATCATCAATGAACTGATTCTCCCAACAGATCAAATATTCACCCCTCTTAACTCCTTGAGTACTAGAAGCTTTCCTTCACTTAAGTATGATTTTCTTCCTCTCCATTGAAGGCTTGGACTAATAAATAACCCCCTTCAACTCATTGGTGCTACCTTGTATGCTCTCCTCATTAATTACTCCATGATAGTGCACAAGATCTAAAATATTAAACACAAAAAGGCATACCAATATTGTTCAATAAACTAATTTCAAAAGCATTATCATTGATCTTAGCCTTGTTTTTAAAATGCCTCATCTTCTTGGCTTTTAATTTGAAGAATTTAATGCCTCTTAATTGTGTATTCTTCAAGTGCACCCAACCCAAATTACCAACAACAAAATTTAGCTTCTGTTTGTTGTCATTCCTCTTGAGGACTCTCTCTTTAGCATTCTTCTCAAGATTTGATTTTAATTATGATTGGGAATCCCTCATCGCTTGCACAAAATCATCACTGAGTTAAGCTTCACCATCAAAGCTCTTCAAAGTATCCATCATATTTGGACAAAACCCATAGTTTACTCAAATGGGCTTTTTCTAATAGCAATATGAAAAGAATTATTATACAAAAACTCATCATGATACAACAAGGTTTTCCTCCTTTATTGCTATTCATCATAGAAACATTTTAATATGCTTAGCAAGGATTTATTCACCACCTCCATTTGGCCATCAAATTATAGATAAACTACACTAGAAAAAAACACCTTTATTCTTAAAATTTTCTAAATGGACCTCCAAAAATAACTTACAAACTTGAAGTCCCTGTTACTAACAATATTCAAAATAATATCATGTAACTTTAGACCATGCTCAAAAAATAAATTTGTAATGTAAGCATCTCTTACCTTGTTGCACATAATAAAATATGTCATCTTGGAAAACCTATCCAAAATAATAAATATTTCATCATTCCCACTCTTGGTCTTTGGAATATTACTTACAAAGTTCATTGACATACTTTCTCATGGACCTTTGGGAATTGACAAAGGAATATAGTATCCATCCATACCTTTACCTCCTTTGAACTTCTAATAGGTCAAGCACTCCTTCATAAATTTTGAAACTTCTATTATCATATTAGGTTAAAAATAGTACCTACCCATAAGTTCTAATGTTTTATCCCTACCCATATCACCTACCATGCTATTATAAATTCTTTTCAAACAAAATATTTTTCCTAAAATCAAAATTAAGAACACATACCTTTCCATGCTTAAATAATAGTTCATCTTGACTATGATGGTCCCTCCACTAGTCTATCCTACTCAACAATGACTCTTTGCAGCTTCTCCAAATGTGTCCAACATCATCATCATGCTAATATGAAGAAGCAAAGTCATTCATATCTTCCGCATGATGTATGCTGAAATTCACCATGTGCACCCTAGATAATACACTAGTCACCACATTGGCTTTCCCACTTTTGTGCTTCAACACAAAATTGAACTCTTGTAACTCTAGAACCCACTTCATATGCTTTCCACTCAACTTCTTTTTTGAGTTTAGAAATTTAAGTGCTTTATGATCTATTGTCAAAGTAAACTCCTTGGACAATAAGTAATGCCTCTAATGCTTGATTGCTTGAAGAATAGCATATAACTCCTTCTCATATATGTTATATTTCTACCTTAACTCATTCAAATTTTCTAAAAATAAATCAATAGGCATATCTTCTTGTGAAAGTACCCTACCAATGGCAAGTCCACTTGCATCCACCTTTGCCTAAAAGAGCTTCTGAAAATCTAAAATTGCAAGCACTAATTCACTAGTAATCTTTGCTTTCAACAAGTTAAATCTCCCTTGGGTTTTATTACTCATCTAAAATATTTATTTTTCTTCAACAAATAAAACATAGGTCATGAAATATCACTAAATTTTTTGATGAATCATCTATAAAATATTGCTAAATTAAGGATGATCTTATCTCCCCAACATTCTTACGAGTTGATCAATTCCTAATAGTCTTCACCTTGGTAGCTTCCATCTAAATTTGATTATTAAAAACCACATGTTCTAAATATGTGATTTCCTTCTTGAAGAAATGACTTTTCTTTACATTGATTACTAGTTGTGCTTCCACCAACTTAACACACACCATCCTCAAGTGATCCAAGTTCTCTTCTTTATTAAACTTATACACCAAAATATCATTAAAAAAAAAAGACAATATAGCGCTTACCAATCAAGTCCTTCATTACATGATGCATCAATGTCATGAATGTGGTAGGTCCATTCATGAGCCAAAATGGCATCATCAACCACTTAAACAATCCATATGGTGTCTTGAAATCTTTCTTCCACTCATTACAAAGCCTCATTTTGATTTGATGGTCTTCACTTTTCAAATCAATTTTGCTAAAAATCTCTGCATTAGTAAGGACATCAAGGATATTATTCATCCTTGGAATAGGAAACATGTACCTCATTGTTATATTGTTCACTATCCTAGAATCAATCCACATTTTTCATTCATCATTGTTCTTATATGGTACTAGCATCATTGGAACTACACATGGTAAAATGGATTTTCTCACAAAGCCATTTACAAGTAACTCCTCTACTTGCCTTTGCAATTCAACCCTCTAATTTTGTGCCATTTGGTAATCTTTATTATTTGGAATGGTAGCACTAGGAATAAATTCAATCTAATGTTGTACATTCCTCATCAATGGCAATCCATCCAATTCCCCCTTGAATACCTTGGAAAACATCTTCTTCAAGCCTAGCACACTTTTAAGAAGTTTAACTAGCACAAAATCATGGTTAGTAGTAATTGTTATCATAATAGTAAAACCAAAACCATTTTCATCATGTTTCTTAATATATTCCCTCTCTTCTAGAAGAATTAAGAAATCATTAAGTGAGTTTTGTTGCCTCACTTGTTTAGCAATCATAGGAACCAGATCATCGATTTCATTAGGTCTAACTACATTCCATATATTTCTTGATCCATCAAACTAAGCACCATTGTCAAAATTCCAAGGTCTACCAAGAATTATATCATCGAAATCTATTGAAAGCACATGGCACTTCACTACATCATGAAAACCTCCAATTTTAAATCTTAAAATACATATGATGAAGCACTATATAGTCTATGCATCGACTAGGCCGTGTATATGGGGCCCCGTATACACGGTCGTGTCAACGCGGCCCCGTCGACACATCCCTCCATGCGTCGATGTGGCCTCGTTTACGCAGGGCCTATTTTAGCCTATAAATAAGAGGGCCTTCCACCTCATTTAGGAAACCTTTCTAGTAGTTGTAGCGAAGCCCTTGCATTTTGATTCCATAGAAGTTAGATTATTTTCCCACTTCATGCCCGCAGTGTGATGCTTGTAATTGTGCGGTACCTTTATTCGAGTGTGACGTACTTGGACGCGCACATGACCGAAAATAAAGATCGAGATTACTTCATCATTGCAGCATTTACTTAGTTTAAATTTTTTAATTATTATTATTAATTACTATTTTTTTTTATTTTCTTAGTTAATATTTCTTTATCATAATTTACTATTCATATTGTTGAATGCAGAATGAGTATGACTTAATCATGAGCATTTAAGTGTGACTACTTGGTAACCCAGTAGCGTACCTAGGATCTACGCTTGGTAATCCCAGTAGTAGTCATGCACGAGGTCCAAGATGTGTACGGATGATTAAGGAATGGATGCTCATCACACTTAGGCTATCTTAGACTCATTTCCTATTGCTCATTAGTTTAATCAAGATTATTTTCCATTGTCTCTAGGAGTAGCACTAGTCTAGGATCACATCATACACCTCACTCTAGACCAAACCATACGTGACAAAGAAAATACTAGTCCAAGTGGGAAGACAGCGAACTGCGATCAACATGTAACTATCTAGATACCACAACTAGCCTATCCACAAAGTTCAACCAGATTGTGCATGAACGCTCGTATTCGTATGGTTGAGTGTAGGGGTACCTAGCTGCTCATCATTGGCATCATTTCCGAGGATGGTGCTAGCTATTTAGATTAGTTATATCATACAAGGTCACTGTATATAAATTAATGATACATCTTTTAGCAAGAAACAATTATAAAAAGGTCACATCTAAATTCACACACAGTTTCACAACAATGCCTCTCCTACAAGAGTACGATAATGCCACACTTAGTGAGGAAATTCATTGGAGAACCAACGAACTATATGATAATGAAGATTGGATTATGCAACCTGAGGTGGGGGTTTCTATAAACATAAACAAAGACAACATCATCCCAACGCACGAAGGTATAACTTACCCAATGACAATGAACCCCCACTGGCCACTACAAGCTTAACGCAAATACAGGAGGTTGTTCGAATCTCACGTAGGCATCGTAAAGAGAGCCATCTACCCAAGCTCTATTTAAACAACTTTTTCAATTTTTTAGGAGGCTATGACTTAGATCCGCATCAACATTTACAAGCCTTCTATGATGCCTACACATGGAATAATATTGATAATGGGTGGAAAAAACTTAAGCTCTTTCCCATGACACTCATTGGCCAAGAAAAAGTATGGTATAGATCATTAAAACCAAATTCAATACAACGTTGGTCAACAATGGTAGAAGTATTTAACGAAAAATATCAAACCTACGCAAGAGTACCAACCTTGAGGAAACAAATCCAAGGGTCGAAACAAGCATAACATGAACCCTTGGACATGGCCTTAGAAAGATATTATGCACTGTTAAACAACTGTCCAAGCCATGGGTTTTCCAAGGAAAGGCTAATGTATCATATCATTGATGGGCTTCTTGATGCAATAAGAGAAATCCTAGGGATGTATGCCCAAAGTCAACTACACGAACTATAAACCCATCAAGTCCAAGATCTTATTAAGTAGGTAACAAAAGAAGAAGGAGATATGGCTAGATGGGAGAGTGTTGAAAAACATCAATGGGACCAAAATCTCAACTTAACAAAGATCCATAATCATAAAAATGAGAAATCAACCAATCTCAAGGTGGAAACATCATCTTTGCCAACACAACAAACATTAGAAGAAGTCAAGGAAAATATCAATAATATGTTGGAATACACGTATCAAAAGTGTGGAGAATTTATCAACATTATTGGAGATAGAGTTTTGACAACCTAGGAAGTAGGAAAAAACATTAGACAATCGGAAAGAAGGGATAAGGAAAATAAGGGCTCAACTGCCAATCATACATATGAATGTGACATATGCCTGTATGATCACCCCAAGGGCCAATGCCCAATATTATTACATTTACATGAGCATTGGGGAAATACGTTACATCTAGAGTTCATACAGAGATACTGTGTTCGATCACAGTGGCAACAATCTCAGTCGTGGTGGAGACCATCACTAAACTGGAGACACCCTTCGTATTATCCAAACCCAAACGCTTATCTTGTTCAACATCCTATTTCTCCAACTAGGCCAACGTACTCTATCTCACCATAGTACCATTCTCCTCCATACTATCAACCCATGCCTCCAACACAACCACCGCCTTGTGCATCCTACACTTCTCCTAACTTTCAACATTCTCATCCTTTTCCTCCTTATACATCATCACCAACTGTTCCTACGGTGTCTGCACCACAGCAACAACCCACGAACATTACTTGTGCTACTACTACCAATAGCAGTGAGAGGCCTCCTCAACATTAAAATCTTCCCTTCTTTAAACATGACCATAAGAAAGGACAACACAATTTCGAGGCCACCGCATCCTCCAACTCAACACAAGTCCCACACTGTGGTGCACCCTTATCTTCAAACCCAACGCCTCATGTTACTTCATCAGGGCCACCAATTAACACTCCAACAATCATACAGCCTAATGAACATAGGAATGGAGAGTGAGAAACCGATCCTTGCATACCATCTTCCGGTCACAAACATCATAGTGGGTCAACTCGCTATCCGAGAACCACATCTTATAAATTTCCCCANTTGTCTTTTTTATCTTTTTATGCTTTTATAAGTAATCTCATCTACGAATAAAACACTCATGTGGCTCATTGGTTGAGGTGTGTTCTATGTTATCGAGTCTCGAGTGATCAATTATTTGGACAATGAGCCCATTACATCCACTCATCCATTCTACAAATAAGAGGTTCTCTTCAAGGGTACAGTGATATTCTTGACATTTCTTGAACCTTAAAATTAATTTTCTATTCATTGTACCCATAGTGAAGAATGATGGACTAAGAGGGAATGACTAGGGTGTGACATCAAGGGAACTTATGGATTCTTTTTGGTGACATCTGTAGGTGCTATCATGCAACTTGGTTGTACTAAGATCCTTGTAGATCTAATGAAAAATGGGAGCAAGAGTATTAAAGGCACCCAATAAAAAAACAAAAACAAAAAGGAGAGAGAGAGAGAGAGAGAGAAGAGAGGGAGAAGAAAGTATGCCAAAGCAGCCAAACAAAAAGTATGCTGCAAAGAAGTTCCAAGTTGCTCCTCCCTTGCACAAAATGCCAAGTGATCGTACACCTTCCTGTCATGGTGCTCTTATGGTTTTCCATCATTGGATGAAATGATACGATGTCACTGATCAGAGGAATGGACTTAGTCTTGATCTTGGAACGACAAGTTAATGAACCTTGATCATGATTTACACGCAAGATTCATTGTGCCCTAAATCAGTTACCTCACGTCCCAATCTCTGTAATCCCTTATCTAATTTGTCTCATCTCGCTGTTCTTGTAATTATGACTTGTGTCTTGTATTGCATTGAATTCATATCTCATCATGATGGTATTAACATGTGTGTGGTTTGTTGCATCGATATAGATTACATTTAACCCTTCTAGTGCCTATGGACATCTTAAGGTGTGGTTACGCAAGGGCATATAGGTTGGAGCCTGCTTTGGGGAGGATCCACTTGTGTGAATTTTGTAATTTGTACTTAGTACACACCACCACATCATCTTATACCCTCCAAGTATTTCATTGTCAATTCTATTCTTTCCTTTTTCATCATTTTATCAAATGTTCCTCAAAACTAGGTCCGACATTAAACTGTTAGGGAAACTTCCTTGAAAAACTTCTAACTCTAAAATCATACTAAGTAACGAATGAAACATTAATTAAAGGCAATGAGTAAGGTATGAAATCATTGAAATTTTTTCAATAACCTTACTAACAATTGATCTTTGTGTGATTATAGATGGCCCCTAAAAGAAGACAACAAGGAGGACCTTCTCAAGGTGCAACCAAATGACCTGGGGGAGGCAAAGGCCAAGGACCCCATGCAAAACATGTAGAGTAGGAAGCATAATCATTCAGCATCCATCAGGGACCTCTTGTTGCTACACAAGCTAGCCAAGCAAAAGGTGGAGAGGTCGGGGCCCAAGCCTATGAAGAGGAACGACGGCTATCTATGGCATGGCATGTCAAGGCCAATCAAGTATTCCTATAGCTACCATATCCATGAAAAGTGCTGACTCCATCAAACATTGGAACATCAACATCAATGGCTCATAATCCTCAAATAGAAGAGAAGAAATGTCAGGTGCTTCTTCAATGGTATCAATCTTAGAAGCCTGGCACACAAAACAAAGGAAAGGCACCCATGGAGGAGCCACCACTACCAAGAACCCCATGAGTTCCACAAATTTTGTCATTTTGTGTCTGTGTCCTAATTTTTTCATATCCACTGCAGCATGAATAAATTTCTAGTTAGTCAATAATCCCATACCTATCCACTGTGTATTCAATCGAGCTTGTTCCTCACTTTCTTTGACT
>MNCI01015397.1:583130-615196 GCA_015680685.1 Gnetum montanum
CATTTCTCGTGAGATTAAGTTGACTCCGAAACCTGAGTCAAGAAGAGCCTTATGAGGTTCATTCCCAATGACTTGGAGGTAGATTAAGGGACTTCCAGGGTCAAAGAGTTTCTTGGGAAGGTGGCCTACCTTGATCTAGTCGATAATGGTATGTGTTAACATAACCATATGCATTAAGCCCTGTTGTTGGTTTGAAGGGAGCTCTGTAGCCTTGTGTGTTGGAGGTGTGTACACAGACTCAATCGCTTGTGGTTGTGAAAGCTTGTTTGGGATTTTGGTTCTAAAGAAAGGTCTTCTCTTCTTGCGGTTGTCAGAACTAGTAGCAAGTTGAAGGTTTACGACTCTTGTAGCATAAAGTTGCTGCGATTGAGTGGGGAGTTCCCCTTGCATTGTTGGAGCATGTGGTAGTGGAACTACCAGCGTAAGAGTGGTGGCTGGATTTGGAGGATGGTACATGTGTGGTATGTCTTTTGTAGGAGAAGGAGTCCTAAAATACTCCCGAACTTGGCACTGATGTTTTGGGGTTGCATGACCCATAGAGTCACTTGGAGAAACCAGCTACTACACGTAGTAGCCATACAGGTCTGGTTGCCAGTAAAGGTATTGTTGTCTACGTGGTGGCATCCCCCATGACTGTGGGTGTTGCCACTACTACTATTACTTGATAAGTTGTGGCAGAGTTCCACTTGGATAATATGTTAACAGTTGGTGGAACTACCTTGGGTTACCTTGGGGATAAGGTAACTAATGGGGTGCCTACCATCCGTTAAGTCTTGGTTTGAGTGCATACACCCCAGACTCTTGTAGATGTGAGATTATTGGGCAACATTCCTTAGGATGGTCATATTGGTAGATCTCACATCCACCATCATTGTCTATGTCAGAATCCACAACTTCATCGATGATAGTCATTTTTCCCTTACCCTTATCACATGCATGGCCTGAATCTCTCTGCTTTTTTTTATCATGGTCACTACTTCATTTCTCCTTAGACTCCTCTATGATTTTCAAGATAGTTTCAATTTTACTATCTAAGAAGCTTCATATTTCATCTACCTTAGCTGACACTTCTGTTCTTAGCTTTTGAAGTGGCAAGGTTTTTCTATTCACCAACTCTTCAAGTGGTGACTCATCCTCTTCATCGTAAAATCTCACTTCCTTCTTTCGGAGGGAAGGATCACAATTATATTCTTCCACGCTTTCTCTTTTTTGTAGCTCCCCTTCTTCTTTAGCTACTTTCTCCAACAATCTATAAATTTCATGGGACCTAAGTTCAGATAATCTCCCTTGGGCATATGTTCCAAGGGTTCTCCTGGTTTCATGTCTTAGCCCATCTATGAGGTGGCAGAGTTGATCCTGTTGTGCATAACCATCGCTTGGGCAATGATGTAACAATGCATAATACAGGCCCATGGTAGCATCCAAGGGTTTGTGATTACCCTGCTTCCATCCTTGGATCTGTTTACGCAAGTTGGACACTCTGGAGTACATTTGGTATTTATCGTTAAACAATTCTAACATCGTATTCCATCTCCTAATGGTTTCTGGTTCCAAGGACTAGTACCAGCTTTCCACTTCTTTTATGAGTGTCCTAGGAAAAAACTTTAACCTCTGCCACTCGTTTTCAATATTCTGCAAGGTATAGGCATCTTGGAATGCCTGTAAGTGATTCTGCAGATTAGCATTGTATCCCCCCTCAAATCGTGGGATGTTATTCATATCCAATCTCTTGATTTGAGCATCTTTTTGGTGCCTTGTAGGTATTCTAACTGCCTCTGTAATGTCTAACATACTTCAGGTGGCAAGTAGGGGTTTGTCATGATCAATTCTCTCATGACATCTATGATCACCTCTCTCATGATGTCTATGATGCCTACATGGTTCCCTACTTTCCCTTCTTTCATGCCCTGACTCTCTAGAATTCCCTCGTCCTCGCTCTTGACTCTCTCGTTGAGGTCTCTCATTTTTCTTACCCTTATCCTCACTATTGTGCTCTTTATGACTACATCCTGATGTGGAAGGAGAGGGTGAATGGTGTGATGAAGGGGAAGAAGAAGGAGAGCCATCGCCATGGCAATGTCTCCTGCCCTCTCTTCGGTGATCCCGACCCTAATCGTGATGACAATCAGAACGCTCACCCTTATCTTGTGTTTGTGGCCCCTCATTGAACACTTGGTGTTTGTGGGCATCAGAACTAGGGTTGTGTATCATGGAGCAAAGGTTCTAATACTCTACCTCCTCACCATCGTTAGGAGGGGAAACATCAATTGATAGAGAACCATTTATAACGGGTTCACCATCTCCAATTTCGCTTAGGACATGTGGGACCCCTTTGCCCTTCAACAATGTATGGTGGCTCTCCTGCCGCGAGTCCCTTAAATGTTGCACCGCTGTGGGATGGTAATCCCTTGTGTTGAAATCTCCTACAACGTATTCAGCGTATAGCTATGTCATGCCTATCTGTGCAAGAGCACGAAGGAGCATGTTGGGGACTGCACAATCTAGGGGTAACACTATGTTACCTTGAAAATTACACCAATGTACTTGTTCATCCTGATGGAGGATAAAAGTAAAATTAGGTATATACTCATCAGGATGAGTATATACCACCCGATATTGTTGAGGAACTGGCGGTTCTCGATTATGCATGTTGGATTGCCGACTGTTTCTTGTATGATCCCTAGGTGGAAGTGCTTTTATGAGAAGAAGAAGACATTGTTATCTTACTTGGTATGCTAATTAACCGTTATATAATTTTTTTCATTTAATTAACCCTAAGGTTTGTTAATCTCCCAACAATGTGAGTGATTTCCTATGTTCTACTTAGCACACAAAAAACTTAGTCCCAACAACGGTGCCAATGATGAGTGGTGAGGTACCCCTACACTCAACCATACGAATACAAGCATTACACTCCTTATGGTTAAGGTTAATCATTTGTTTTCCTCCTAGACTTACTTGTACTTGTCATGGTTGTATGGTTAAGTAAGTCTAAGGTATATGATTTTTATATATTTTTTGTTTTATCTCCTATGCTAATGAGGTGAAGGGTGAAGAGACTAATTAACTAACTAACTAAGCCTTAATTAACCTAGCATTAGTATCTGTTCCCACTTACCGTTAACACCCTGAACCAATGCAACCTTTGGGCTTACCAAATGCTATTCGTTGCTGGGATTACCAAGCGTAACGCACGTGCTAGAAGCGGTCGTACTAAATGCACTTAACTATGGGAGAAGGGCTGAGAGAGATTTAACTAACTAATAAAGCATTTAAATGATAAATAATAAATAACATTAATTAAAATCCTATTTAGCCTATTCCATGCACTGCAAGGTTTATCCAAGAAGTTCGTCTTTATTTCCGTACACATACTTGTGTTCAAGTACAATATTTGCTCGAATAAAGATGCGTTCACTATGGAGCTCCTACTGCAGGCACATGGAAATTATTCTATCTTTGGAGAGGAAAAATTGCTAGACTTTCACTATGGTCTAGGCCTAGATTGAGAAACAAGGGAGAGCTGCCTCTTATTTATAGATTTGGCGACGCACCGCGATATTGCAGGGGAAGATACAATATCGCGGGGGATGCAATATTGCGGTGTACACGATATCACGTAAGCGATATCGTCGCCCATGTGATATTGCATCCCATCACTAGTGTAGCTTTCAAAGTCTATTTGCTATTTATAGCACTCAATGTAGTTTTGATGGCCTAGGTGTATCAAACTTACCATAAGTGGAAAACTATGCTAGAATTGATAGCCTACTACACTTGCAATTTACACCAATTGATCAAAAATCATGGTTGAAATTTGTAGTGCCAAATCAATAATAGTATGGCCTATAAAAACAAATTTCAAACAAATTGAATAGGTTCCACAACTTTTGCAACCTTTCACACTTGAAATCTTTGGCATTTGTGAGACCTTTTGGAGCAACTTGGTAATTGGCTGAGCATTGAAGACTCTCAGCATAATTCCATAGCATCAAAAGGTACAACATAGTATCCACCACTTCATAACCAATGCTACAAATCCAACCTAAGAACCAATAAGAAGTTTTGGCAATCAAAGTTGGGAAGTACCTAGATCATGATGCTAACTACAGAACATGACCTACCAATTTCTACATGCTTCAAGCTTAATCTATGTAACTCCCTCTACATTTGGATAGAAAATTTATACACATTTTGAACTTTATACTATGAATATTTTATTATTGTAATAAAATTTATAGTTTATTTGTTATGCAATTTTGTACTACAATTAATTTTTGTGCTTTCTCTTGGATCGGATCTACATTCCTATTTAAATGATTTACCCCATTGATACTTCTCAAGTCCCTAGGTGATCAACAAGACCATCCAAGGTATCTTGGATCCTCTCTACTGGAGGTCCTTGGTTCCAAGGTCAAATTTGTTTCATCAAGAACTTTTGATTTTCTAGCAACTGAATTTTTTCAGTTTAATAGTTTCTTGTGCTAGAAGGAGGGCCTTTGCCTAAGTTCTTCGCTATGTCTAATCTTTCCTTTTGAAGCCAATTTTTGCAACTTTAAATGCTTCAAAACCCATATCAAAAATCTACCAAGAAAGCAAATGCTGCTACCCATTTTCTTGCAATTAATACTCAATGTATCAATTGTAGGTGGTTTGGGTGCTTCCAAAATTTTTACAATAGTTACTAGACTTCCCAAAGCTAGCATAGTTTCCTAACAAAACCTACCACTTTCCCTTGTTGAAACCTACCTTTGGTGTGCCTCCTCAAAGTCTAATGTTGTTTTCCACTCAATTACCCAACTCCCTACTGTGAAATTTTGTGAGAAAGTCTAACATGGTTCTTCCCAAGATTCCAACATAGTTTTGGGAAAATCAACACTTCATAGGTACCTTTTAAAAACTAGTGCACATTTTCAAGGGGGGAGTATTCCCAACATAGTTTTACTAGGTAAGGAAATCATTTATTAACTACTGTCCAACATAGTTCTTGCTGGCAAAGCCAACATAATTATTTTCACCAACATTAAAATTGCCATATTTTGTCAAGTGTAGTGCATACCACTATTCCTACAACCTACACTACACTTGCAATTGCATTCCCAGCTATTTTATAGCTACAACTATTTATACATCAAGAAATTTCACTTGTTGGAATTTTTAATTAAAAATATAGTTAAGTACCTTATCAATGCCTTTCAGTAAATCAATGATACTTCCCATCAACTTGACAAACATGGTCCATAACCAAGACATCATGAGAGTCTATGATCCAAAAGACCTAACTATGGCTACGCATAAGCAATCACTCAGATAAAGGGGGCAAAACCAAAATTTTACCATAATAAATGAAGAACACTATAACTTTATTTATGCCAAAATCTAAGCTAGCATGCTCATTCCACATGTGAGAGTTGAATCCAAATGTGTGTATGAGTTGATTTACCAAAATGGAAAGGAGTACATACCCTCCTCCTATGACAAAATACTATTGAATGATATCCATACACATATATTTTCCCAAATAATTGAGATGGATGAGCAAAGTGATGAGGCCAATTCAGAGAGCCAACATGAAGAACCATCATGAGTTTGAGGCTAAACCCAAACCTGATAATTTCATTGGGATTCTTTTCCAATAGGGAGCTCCCCAGGCCACCACACCCAATTCAGCATCTTCTACCTCTTTCATAGGGTAGGTCCCTCAACCCTCTTCTCCTATTTATCCAACTATGTTTGGGCCAACACCCATCATAGCAACCCACCAAACACAATCTGTGCTCCAATCTACCTCCATTTTCTCATCCATGCCTTTTTCCATGTAGCCTCGATCTGCACTACCATCACCTATGGTTTTCACTGTAGCATATCCCTTTTTCATCCCAGTGGGCCCCTTAATGGAATCCCAAGAAACTTAGACATCTCACACACCACTTCCCCCTTTTATCCCTCAATTGCTTGCTCTAACATCATTTTCACTATTTGCCCTCCCTACAACCATGATAACCCAACCTCTTCCCTCTATGTCGCAATCCATTGTGAGGCCACAAGCCTCCCACTTTACTCCATAACCATTTGTTCACACCTCACATCCTATGGGAATGCCTCAAGGCTTGGATTAGGCCTTCCAAATGATCCAAGATCTTATAGAAGTGTTACAAAAAGTTAAAGTATCAACTACATAAAAAGTTAATATTATCGACTTTTATTAAAATGATCCTATTAGTCTAGTTATCTCCCAAATACCTCTTCTACTAGGCATTCCCATACCCCAATTCACCAAGTACAATGGCAAGGACGACCCCAACACTCATCTCATCACTTTTTTCTCTAAGTGTCTATTGATACAAGCTTGGCCTCATACCATAATGAGAATCTTCCCTATGTCTCTTATAGGGAAGGCCTTAGATTGGTACCATGTGTTTCCTCAAGGATCTATAGCCTTCCTTAAATACTTGATATCACAATTTGTGAACTATTTCAAGTACAACTTAAAACCAAATACCATCCTAGACTAATTGATGAAAATCAACTAGGGGCTCCTTAAAACAATTCAAAAGTTTATCTAAAGATGGAATGCCCTACTGAATGAGATTCTTAAACCCATAGTTGAAATTCATTTTCTAGCCATCTTCAAGGGGGTGGTTATCAACTTCATCAAGTCTAAAATTTATTACCTAGACCCATAGTTAGTCAATCAGGCCTTCTCAAAGACCAAGAACATAGAGGATATTTTTGAGGCCAACCATTTTCCTACCTACATGGCATATAAAAATCAACATACATGGAAGGATAAGGAGAAGGAGAGGCAAAATCATGCAACCATGGCCACCATGGCCAAAGACAACAAAACCACGCAGGGGCCAAGAACAAACCAATCCAAGGCCCCTACCATAAACAACCAATCATTAACATTCGAGGCCTCTACATCAAGCAACACAAGGTCTAACTTTAAGAGGAAAGATTAGTCAAAGTACATTAGATTACCTTTGAAATCATCTGAACACCTTGATCAATTGCTTAAGAGTGGATGAATCCAATACAAAAAAATGATAGAGAATGCTTGTAATAGGCATGATCAATTATGCAAGATTGCAGAGGACCCCACTCTAGTAGCCAAGGATGGCCCACTAGTACCAAATTACTTTAAACTTGACTAATTCTGCCATTATCATCAGCTGCTATGTCATAATACCAACTTTTTCCTAGCCCTAAAGGATGACCTACAAAGGATGATAGACAATGAAGAGCTAATTCTTAATGCCTCTAACATGATTAGGCTACAAAACTAGTTGATGTAGGTCTACAAAGACCTATTGAATGCCAACAACAACTGTTACATCATAGTTGCATTCAACGTAACAACCCAAGACCTGCGTGAGAGCTATTCATGATTTGAGTACCTCCTTGCAACAAAAGGGGTCTTTAACTTCATTTAGTTGGATCTCTATTGGTTTCATGCATAATATAAAACTAGTATGACTATCTATGGTTAACCACTAAGTATCTTCTTATTTTGTGATTTTCACAAACAAGCATCTTTGAACACTAGTGGATTCAACACATATTTTATAGGTTTAAACGTTTATCCTTTTGATTATACATATCTTTTGTATGAAATTGCACCCTATGTTGTTGTACAAAATGCATGAAACCATCTTCCTCTTAATTTTACCAAATTCATTTTTTCTTACAGATTTCTAAGGATAGCTCTTTAATTTCCAACTTAGCATCAATGGTACTAAGCCAATCCCTACTAATAATGATAAGGAATTCACCCTTATAATTATCCACATAAATCACTAGAAAATATATTAGATATGAACACCCACTGGCAATATTCATAATGTTCTCTACCAATCCTAATGGAATATTAATGAATTAATCAATAGGTTATAACTTGATATTACAGTTCTTAGGTGGAGGTAGGTTTCATATCTTGTACATTTTCACATTGAAACTTGAATCTAATAGAGCTTTACATGAGTCATTTCTACAATCTGTAAATAAATCAAGGGATTTCTAGGATCAGTTCTTTTTATAGAAAGGTGTTCTACTTTTATCCAATTTGTTACACCATGGGTTAACATGGTAATTTGCACATTCTGAGGTTTTTAGTTTGAAGGTGGCTTGATAGATATTCCTAGGGGAGTTTGAGAGGATTCTATAGCTACAAATAACTATGATGATTTGGGTGGATTTTTAGATTAGAAAAACTATTTCTTCCTAGGTTTACACTCAAAACCACTTGAATTATCATCCACTTGCAAGTTTATCATCCTTGTGACAATCCATTGTTGAGGCTATAGAGGGATTTCACCTTGTATTGGTGGTATAGGTGGTAAGGAAGTGAAGGTATGAGATGCATGGTATTGCAAGTGGTAAATATATGTGGAGGGAAATTTAGCTTGAGGAGTAGCATGTCTATGATATTTAGGGAAATAGTAATGATGGGAAGATGTGTGGATAGTAGAGCCACTTAGTGACATTGGCTATTGGATGTAGTACTTGAAAGGATCTTGCTATTAGAAAAGGCACTACTACCTTAGTGGTATTATCCCCTATGATTGCAGGTTATTCCATTGTTGATAGTAGTCTTGAGGCTGAGATGGCATTCCACTTAAATAGTATTATTATTGGTGGAACTAATGCTTATAATTACCTTGACAATAAGGCAACCTCCTGGGTGCTTTCCTTTTGATGAATTTTGGGTTTAAGATGTACATCCCAAACTCCTGCAAGTATGATATAATTGAGCAACAACCCTTTGGATTTTTGTATTAGTATATGTCACATTCTTCATCATTTGAATTAGAATCTACAACCCCTTCTACTACAACTTTACTCTTTTGAAGGTAATAGTTCTTTTCTATGTTTTTTCATAGAGATGGATATCCCCTTCAGGTTGACAAGGATGGATATCTTTTTTATAGATGAAGAAGTTTCTACTCTATTCCTCTATACTTTTTCTTTTCTTTAATTCTCTTTCTTCCTTTTCTACTTGATCAATCAGTCTTTAGATCCAATGGATCCTCATTTCTAATAATCTCTCTTAGGCATAAACCCTAAGAGTTTCCTTGATCTTGTTTCTGAGCCCATCTATGATGTGGTGGAGCTACTTCCACTAAGAGAAATCATGGCCTAGGCATTAGTGTAGAAAAGAATAGTATCTTCCTATGGCTATATCAAGAGATTCATGATTATCTTGTTTTCATGCTTGAATTTTTTTCCTCAAGTTGGACATCTTGAAGTATGTTTGATGCTTATTAATGAACAACTCTTGCATCTTACTCCATCTGCAAATAGATTTTTGCTTCCAAGGACTAGTACCAACTTTCAACTTTCTTTAGAAGTACCCTAGGAAATAATTTAATCTCCTGTCAATCATTTTTGATGTTTTGCAAGGAGAAAGCATCATGGAAAATTTTCACATGATATTATGGATCAAGATTATAACCTTCCTCAAACTTAGGAATATTATTCATATCAAGTCGTTTGATCTGGCTATTCCTTTGATGCTCGATGGTGATGTAAATTGCCTTATGAATGTTGATCATGCTTCTTGCAACAAGTAATGATTCATCATAAATATCTATTTCATCATGGCCTATGTCATGGTCATGTCTCCTATGGTGTGGCTTACTATGCCTTTCTTCTTGATGGTGCCCCTCTTCTTCTTGCTCTTATCTACGTTCCTTTTTTCCATCCCTCCAATGGGGTCTTCTAACATCTCCACCTTACATTTGATTATTTCCCCTTTGAGCTGATCATGTTCTTCCTCATCAAAGCTAGACAATAAGAAAGATGATGACTAGGAGAGTTATGTTGGCTTGCTCTTCTTCTTCAATCCCTTAGTTGTTCTCTTGCTTGGTGACTAGAAGACCTTGGCCTTAAGGTTTTCTTGTTTCTAGGTTTAGCTCTCCCTTTGCCTTGATTGCTTGCTAAGATTGAATGTAATCATTAGTGAGTCATGTTATCTTCATCAAAGAGTAGAGGATGTTGGTGTTGAGATCTACCTGATGAGGATTATGTGTTCTTCTTTTCTAATTATAATGCTAATGTGATCGAAACCTTTTTGTCCTTGGAGGCTTCATGGTAGGGATCCATGAATTTATATTTTCTAAGTTGGGCTTCTACAGGTTCATAATCTCTAGAGAGGTGATATATCACTTGGCATTCCAAGGCTACAACTTCAAGCCCAACTTTGTCAATGCTAGTATGAACATTGATGAAATGGCACAATTAGGTGGCAACATAATGTTGTTCTCTAGGTCTCTCCATCATAGCTACTCATCTTGGTAGAGAATGAAAGTAAATTCTAGATAGTATGGATTATATGGACATAGACCACTTTGAGTTATTAGGGTACTTCATTCAAGTTATTCTTTGATCTATCATGAGTTCTTGTATTACCATCTCTAGGTGAAAAATCAGTCATGTAAGAAGAAGACATCTTTTAGTTTATTTTCAAGTATGCCTTAAATGGAATATTATTATTTTTCTTATAATGGTTTGTTATGTTTATATAATGATCTTTGTATGATTTAATTATCTAGAACATTTAGTGTATAACAAGTTTCTCGACAACAATGCCAATGATGAATACTTAGTATCCCTTATGCCCAACCATATGAATCACAAGTGCATACGCATGATCTGGTCAAATTCTCTAGAACTCTTGGCTAGAAAAATTCTAGATAACTAAGCATTAGGCTACTGGTTGTTGTCTTTCCAATCATCACTTGTGCTACCTCAATTTGTATGGTTAAGTATGACTAAGACATAAGTTATTTTCATTATTATTATTATTATTATTTATTAAAATATTAAAATAATGAAGTATTTTAGGTATTAAAATATTAAACTAATGATGAACTTGAAGGTAATCTAAACTATCTTAACCATAGAACATCCATTTCCACCTTCTGTACCCATCATGAACCTATATTAACATTGCTAGATTACCAAGTGGCTACTGTTTGGTGTGCCAAGTATCTACTACTGGGATCACCAAATGTTAATATATCATGCTTGAAGTGGTCATACTCACTCAGTTATAGAATAAAATATGAAATTGTCGAGTATTGAAAAGTCAAGTGCATTAAGAGTAAAATACTAAAAATAAACTAAGTGCTAGTCCAAGTACTACAATGAAAGTAATCAATTTTGATTTTATTACTATCATGGATAAGTGTTCATATACATCATGCACTTAAATAAAACTCCATACAATCAATTCAATCCACACTGAAGGTACCTAGAAAGGACAACTTCTAACTTGTAAAGAATGAAATTATAAGAGCTTCTTTGCTAGAATGATCTAAGATGCCATAAATGCAAATGGTACATGCATTTATATAGGAAAAATATCATATTATGTTAGTGTATATGCATCAACACATTTTTGTCAATGCATGGTCATTGAAACAACAAACTTATTGACTCTTCATCAAATATCTTGGCTAACTACCAATATAAAATTTTAGGCCTAAATAATTATGGATCGTAGAACTTGGAGGGGAGGGGGAGGGATGAATAAGTTTCCAAAATCAAAACCTTTATAACACAAAGCACACATACATGAATTTACGTGGTTCCCCAACTTGGGTACTCCACACTCAAAGGATATATTGCAAGCACACGTTTAGACTTTCTTGCTCCCAAAATGTGATTGAAGGATCCACAATCTGTATAGTCATCAAGCCTCACTCTAGAGTGTTATACCATAGCACTAATCACTCAACCCTGGAAGGTCTTTTCAAGCTTGAAAATGTGGTTTTAAGGCTTCCACAACATTTACAACCTTGAGCTCCATACTAGATTATTATACCATAGCACCAAAAACTCCATCTCGTAGGATCCGACAAGCTTAAGAAACTCAACCCCGTAGGGCAACAAGAACAAGAATTACAAGGAATGATTGCAACTTAATTTTCTTATCATTGTACAGTTAGGTACAACACACTTTACAAATCCAAAGTAATAAGACAATGAAGAGCAATAGAGAATTCAATTATTATAGATGATTGTATAATGAATACAACAAAGCTTGCACTTTTCCCAAGGCACATCAAGTCTTCTTATAGTTTCCGTCTTGCTAAATCCTTCTTGAAACTCATGTAATGGCTAGCTAATGATCACTAATGGTCATGGGAGACATATTTCTCACATCTGAGACATCTCTTTGAATTTTCCTTCAAATCTAGAAAGATCTCTTTGTTTCTTGAAAGACATCTTATTGAAGTCTCCATCCTAGAAGACATCTTTGCTCAATGAAAAACATATTTCTATATTTGTTCTACATTCTGTAAAGACTTCTTTACCTCATGAAAGATGTATTTGGCTAGGGAAATACATCTTGTTGTTTCTAAATACATCTTTCTAAATTTTCTCTAAGTTCACCCCAAATCTACCAAGGCATCTATTGCTTCCCAAAGATGTCTTTCTTCACCTTCTCTTGCATGATGAATGCGTCATTCCTTATCCATAACCTTCATCTTTTGTATGCTTTAATGATGTCCACTTTTCTTTTACAATATCAAGTCTTTGTCCACATTCTTTGGATGTTCATTTGAAGACATGTGGGTGACCTCCTCCTTTGAGCTATAGGATAGTTTTTTCCTTATCTTCTTTAGTTCATCTTGGTTTCCCATGCACGTAGTCCTACAAACACAATAACCATACAAATAAATTTTTTCTCCATTTTACTTAATGTGTTGAACATACCAAAACACACCAAAAGGTCCACAATCTCCCCCTTTTTGGTTATGTTCAAAACTTAAGAAAATGGGTTAGTGATGATACAAATATAACCATACTACTCTTCTCCTTTTTGAATAGCAAAAAAAAAAAGGATAAGGTGCACAAATGTAGATAGAAAAATAGAAAAGAACAATAATATCCACTTAATATGGAGAAACAGGTATCACTCATAATCCTAAAAGATATACAAAGTATGTATTTATTAGGTCCATGAATAGGTGCCCAAGATTTTGCAAGAGTAGAATAAACCTTCCAAGTGAAATTCAATCTTGAAGTTGAAGCAAAGGCTTAAGCAACCTATCTCTAAAACAATAAGTCATTAATAGTGCAAGGTGCTTGGAATTTAGAGAATCTTCATTTTCATACAACATTAACAAATGGGCATATCTTAATGATGAGGCAAATATAGCCATACAACTTCACAATGGAAAAACATTGTTTTTAGATTAATACATTCCCATAGAATAATCATGTTTTTGCTCAAAATAATGAGAAATGTACTACATCCTCCCCTTAAGGCATGATTGTGAAAATTGAGAATTGCTCTTTTGATGTCAAAACAAGGAGTTGCAATTAATTCAATAAGAACCATCAACATTAAATTTTAAAGGTCAAAGGTATGAACAAGACATGCATACTCCAATGTTTATTCAAGGCAATGCAACATCCAAAACCATTGATAAAAAAATAATACATGCTGATAAATATACATTCATACACTTCTCTCCTAATGTAAATATGATCATGTAAAAATAGTCTATTTATACAAAATATCAAAGATAGAGCATATAGAAAGATGTGTTTTATCAAGTATCATAAATAGGAAAGCAAGAATATTACAAGTGTTGCCACACATATATCAAGAACTGATCCAAGATTTTCAACCAATATTAAAGCTTGAAGTGAAGTGTGACCATTGAATAGCAAGTAATCTATCTTCAAAATAAACAATTAGTATGGATCTTCATCTTGGTAAGTGAGCATATAGCAATCTACAACTTGAAACTAGCCATGCCAAATTCCCAAAATCTACATCTCAAAGCAAATTGTTCAATGGATAACTTGATCAAAAGCACAAATAACCAAAAATGATCATGCCCTTTCTCATAATATCAACTACTTACTATATAGAAACATATACTTCATGATTAAGCTTATGATTGAACATTGGATAGGTGGGTTGTCAGTTTAAAATCCATGAGGACCAATAAAGATTGATGCTAAAGATAACTAATCTAACACATAGCATCATGTAATCCTAGATTCAACCAAAAGAATTTATCAAAAGAATATGAAAGTCATGCATGTTTTACAAGTCAATACAACAATCACAATCATTTACAAACAATAGATGTTGATAAGGAACTACATATTCATATATGATTAAGTACCTTTTAAAGTCAACCATTCAAGACTTTGCCATCCCAATAAATACCTCTCGAAGTTCTTTTCTTGCTCATTATGTATTTTGGCTAAAGTCTCCATGGACTCCCCCTACATTGATGGCCCCCAAGATGATTGAGATGTAGGCTCCCCCTACATATGTGCTACTTATCTTGGGTTTTTAAGGGCAATGTGCAAAAATCACAAACATACTATAATTGTAGATCAACATTAAGCTTAATTTGTGGAGATCTAGATTTTCAACCAGCAATATTGATAGAGGTTTTTCTCATCTTACAAATGGAAAAAATCATTCCAAAGACTATGAGCATAGAAACAGATCATTACAAGAATTTCAGATTGAGCAAGATAAGAAATCAAACCAAGGGAAATCGTTACAAGTACTATTATAAGTCTTCACAAAATCAATTAATATAAGAAATTCTCTAAACACTTATTCCACCATATATGATCTAGACATAGATAAGTTAAGACTTATCATATACTATCTTTATTAACTAGCAAGTAAAGAGATAGAGAATTACCTTGACTTACCTTGCTTGCCAAATAATTGAGAAGATTAATAGAGTTTGAGATGAGGTCCCCTATCATTGAGTACTTTCCCATCCTTAGGTTCTCTTTCATTAGTTCATGTATGTGATGTTTCTATTTGTTCATTTTCCTTATGATAGAGCTTTGAATAAATTTTTGCATTATTTTCAAAACTCCATGTCTCTTCATTCTCACTTATTAGTACCTGCATAATTTCCTTACCAAAGCCCTTTTGACAAGACCAAGCATTAATCTCATTTTGATCATCTTGGTTGAGAGTTTATATAAAACCACAATTTTTAAATATAAAAGTAGTACTATCCTTAAGATCAGAATTATCAAACCTTACTATGCTTGGGCTTGAGCTTGCATTTTCATGTGTTGCATCCTCTAAATTCTTTACCTAATTTTTGGGAATCTCTTCATCTTTAATCTTGCTACAATCCTTGTTATAAGAGGTTAGTGGTTGAATCTTAGCTTTTATGTTTGAGATCTCTTCTTTCGTTTCAACATGAATGGCATTTAACTTAGAAAGCACTAGTTTCTTTGCCTTCCTAACAAATTGATGTAAGAGAAAAATTTCTTCTTTAAATTCACTATACCTCTCATCACACTTACCATGTTGTTCAACTATATGTGAGGAAGATTCATTAGTAAGCACCATGCAGATGAGATGAGAATATTTAGGAGAATTGCATGCTTCTTCTTCACTTTTCTCACCATCATCCCAACTTGTATAAAAGTTGGTCTTTTTTGGTTCCTCATCATTCGATCTATTCTTTGGCTGAACTTTGCTATCATTTGGATCACTAGGACATTCAAAGGTCATATGGCCTCTTCCTCCACAAACCCAACACTCTATGGAAGAGAAATCTAGATTAGAAGAATTTAAAAATTTTCTACCTCTTTCTCTACCTTTGAAGAAATTGGGCCTCTTTTGTTGATGAGATGTCCTTTTGTTTCTTCTTCTAAGAAATTGTTGTAGTCTTCTTGAGAGAAGAGCAATCTCATCTTCATTTCCCTCATCATGCTCATTGACCTCCTTCTCCTAGGAGGTAGTCTTTAGAGCAATAGGTTTCTCTTGAATTGCTCCTTTGCTTATGAGATTCATTTCATAGGCAATGAGAGCACTTTGAAGTTCTTCAAATCTTAGAGTTGAGAAGTGTCTAATTTCCTTCATGGCTATGATCTTAGCCCTGGACTCCAGTTGTAGAGTTCTGATCATTTTCATGATGACATCACTTTCAAGCAAGTCTTTTTCTATTCCTCTAATGGCTATAATAAGATCGTTAGCTCTAGAAAAATAATCCTTGATTTTATCACATGCTTGCATTTTGAGTTTATCATATCCACTTTGTAGAACTAACAATTTCAATTACTTAACAATAGAGGTTCCTTCATAAGTAGCTTTCAAAGTTTGCCAAATTTATTTGGCTGCTTTACATCCTGCTACCCTATTGAATTCAGATTTATTCAATGCAAAATATAAATAATTTTTTTCTTTTGAAGCAAACATGAATGTATCCTTTTCCTCTTGAGACCATTTGTTGTGAGGCTTGATGATGCTAGTGGTGCCATTAATGGAAGACGTGTAGCCTTCCAATATTGGCTCCTAGATTCAAACTCCATGGATTTGAAGAACCCTTGCATTCTAGCTTTCCAATAGGCAAAGTCGAATCCATTGGACATGGGTGGCTTTGTGCAAGAAGTCCCCTCCATTGTTTACTATTGAAGTTGATGATGAAAAACTAATGTAAAACTATTACCTAAACCATCACGGGGTATGGATTGGCCTATAAATATAGCACTTGGATGCATGGTTTAGGTAATAGTTTTACATTAGTTTTTCATCATTTTGTCAATAGAGTAGCTAAATTCTTGTAATTTTATTCCATAATCTTAGAGAACGATTAGTGAGTACCCATAGAGTGGATCTAAGTTAGTTGTATGAAGTCTTATTCAACTAGAAATGTACTTGAATGTATTCCATGAACAGAAATAAGATCGAAATTGATTCTTATTCATTATAGCACTTTGATTTAGATTAAATTTACTTTCCATGAAATTTACTTTTCATGTACTTAGTTAATATTTACATTTTAATGCATGTTAATTAATTAAGCACATAAGTACAATTGCTTCAAGCATGCATATGACTCTTGGTAATCCCAACAATGCTTAATGTTTGGTAACCCAATAGTGTTATATGTGTTTAGGATGTGCATAGAAAGTGGATCAGATACTTATGTTAGGTAGTTGATTATTAATTAGCAATTAGATTAGTTGAGTTGATTATAAATTGAGTTTTAACCTATTGTTAATCATAGAACAATAAAATATAAAATAATAAAAATCATATGCCTCACTCTAAACTAAACCATACATGACAAAGCAACCACTAGTCCAAGTGGGAAGATAGTGAACTACAATTAGAGCATAGTGATATAGATTCCACAACTAGTCCCATCCATAGAATTCGACCAGATTGTGCATGAATGCTTGTGATTCGTATGGTTAGGCATAGGGGTACCTCACTGCTCATCATTGGCACCATTGCCGGGGATGGTGCTAATTATCTAGATTAGTTATTTATACACAATTTCTGTAAAGGTATTAACAATATATCTTTTACAAAACATTAATATTTTAAATCATACACATTATCAAGCATGTCTTCTTCACACAAGACCAATAATGCATCATATGATGAGAACACTCATAAGAGAAATGATAGGATATATACTAAGGAAAATTGGAGTGAACAACCTCAAACAAGGATCTCCTATGCTCATTTAGATCCTTACTACACTCAAAGACTAGATTCAACTAGTGTAGAATATCATAGAGGAGATGGAGTAAGTTCTAGATTAAGGAGGGCCTCAAGGCCTAGGACCTTCTCTAAACCTAGATAAGATAAATCAAGGGACCATGGGAAGAACTATAGAATCCATGGCAATTTTCCCAATTCCTCATCTTTCTCTTCCTCTTAAATGTCTATTTCTAATGAAGATGAATGTAGGTAGAAAGAAAAATCTCCACTACATGGTTAAGACAAAGATAGAAATCGAACCCAAGGGCAAAATCAAAGACATCACCATGAGCTTAGACAAGATCATCACAATAAAATGAACAAAAATAGAAATTTTCATCACAACCACTAAGAGCCTGATGCAAATCATGGAGGTAGTTAAGATACCTCACAGGAATCGCAAGGACGATCACTTATCCAAGCTTGATATAAACGATATCCCTAAATTTGCAGGAGGCTACAACTTAGATCCACAACATCATATACAAGCCTTCCATGATGCCTATGCCTCATACAACATTGAGAATGGATGGCAAAAGCTTAAGCTCTTTCTTAAGACACTAATTAAAGAAGCATAAAGTTGGTATAGCTCATTGGAACCAAGTTCCATTCACCAGTGGTCCACAATGCTAGAACTTTTCAATGAAAAATACCAAACCTATGCAAGGGTGTCCAACCTAAGGAGACAAATCCAAGAGTGGAAGTAAGAAAATCATGAACCCTTGGATGTGGCCTTGGATAAATACTATTCGCTACTACATAGATGCCCCGGCCATGGTTTCTTTGAGGAAAGGCAACTTTCCACATCATAAATGGGCTTTGTGATGAAACAAGGGATACCCTTGGGATTTATGCTTTAGGTCAATTATATGAGCTATGAACCCATCAAATATGAGAGTTGATCGAGCGTGTGGCAAAAGAAGAAGGAGAGCTATGCAAATGAGAGAATGTAGAGGAAAACAACTAGGATCCAACTCTTCAAAAGAAAAGGGTTCATATCTATGATGAGGAAAAAGAGACAACTCTTGATGAGATGATTTTACAACCAACCTTGTCAATACAAAATTTTATCAATGAGCTTGAAGCAAAGCTAGGTGAGATGTTGGAAGGGATGAATGAGAAAGTTAAAACTTACGTATAAACCATAGAGGAGAGAATGACATAAAGAAAATCAAGTGATCACAACAAAAGGAGGAAAAAGAACCAAGAAATAGCTAGGAACACTTATCAACAAATAGGAAAAATGGCTGAAGAAAGTGAGGCTATAGACTCAACCACAGACAAAGATAATGGATGTGACATTTGCTTTTATATGATCATCCAAAGGTGCCTTTGCCCGATCTTGTTGCATCTACATAAGAGCTAGGTAGGGGCATTAAATCCAAATTTTATATAGAAGTACATGCCCAAGAGATTTCCTCTTCCACACAATAATTTTAGACAACCCCAAAACCAATCGTACTATCCTGGGAGGACTTATTACCAGCCTCAACACTAGCATCAACTATAGTGGCAACAACCACAATCATGGGGAAGGCCACCACCAAACCAACCCTATCCTTCCTACCAACCAAACCCACATGGATGTTGTGTTTAACACCCTATTTCACCAACTAGTTTTACTGCCTCTACTTCAAATCACTATTACCACTCTCCCAAATATCATTATCCCACAACATATTATATGAGATCACCACCTCACACCTTTTACCCTACATCATATCCTCAATATTCTCATACTCACCTTCACCATATGTCACCTCCAAAAACACAACAAGGTTTAGCATCACAACATCAATGAGACAATGCTACTTGTGCTGTGAACATACACATAAATGATAATGCTAGTAGATCTCAACCACAGCATCAAAAGCATCCCTTCTGGAGGAAAGGCTGTAAGCTGAGGCAAAACACTCATGGACCTAATACATCACTTGAACCAGCACAAGGCCAATCTAATGTAACAATTTTCCTTACAAAAATGATGTCTCCTAATCATATGCAAAAGCCAACAACCATTACCACTCCAGCACAAGACATAAACGATAAACCTATCATTATGGAGAGACATAAGAATCTATGCATCACCAATAATTTTAAAGGGTGCAGTTGTGGGCTAGAAGTTTGAAATATTAACACAACCCCTATACCGACCCATCATAAATTTCAGGAGCAAGTGTGTGAGCAAAAGCCAGTCTATGCAAGAGCCACAAAAGAAGAAGACACCCAATGGCTTGAAGATGAGAATATAAAATTGTTTCAAAGATGCATGGAAGTAACTAATTTGCTTATTAATTGTAGAATTTTCTAATTCTTCATATGTTTTTCATTTTTAATATTTTTTCTTTTCTTTATATTTTTCTCTTTTCTTGAGTCATTCTCCTTATGTTTTTTGAATGTATTTCATGTTTTTATTATTAAAATTGCCAAGTCATGATGCAGAATTCAATGCTATATGTTGGATTTTTTTATTTTTTTTTTGCTATGTTATTAAGATGATTAAGTAAATAATGGTGTAAGGTAGTGAGACCACCTCATCCATCCCTCCAATTCTTTGAATAAAAGGTCTTTTTCATGGAAACAATTTGGTTTTTCTTTTATGAAAAAAAATTAATCAATGATCATTGTACCTTGAAGAAAGAGGGAATGACCAAGTGGTAATGACAAAGGGTGTGACCTCAAGGGGACTTGTTGGGTTTTCTTCTTGAGTTCCTTCATGTGGTTTATGACTTGTCACATCCAAAAATGTCAGTGGCTAGAACACCAAGAAGTCAGTGGGCATATAGCCTAACCCTGAATCCATGTAAGGGCTATGCAAGAAAATGGAAATGAGCTACCCTAAATAGTCTAGTCGTTTAGATAGGGACTTATGTAGTGTTAGAATGACTGTATGTAAGAAGGGTTTATACTGCGTTACACACGGACACTGGAACTGGCTAAGCTAGAGTGTAGCAGGGTGTCCCGGCCAAAAAATAGTGATGTAAATGTGCAAATACGTATGAACAAGCAAGAAAATACAAGTGTTATGTTGAATACCAAAGAGAAATGCTTGAGAAATGTAATNATTAGCACTTAGCTCCATGGGTGAATGAGACTTAGAGCATACCACATCGACAAAGAGGCATAGTTACATTGCATGGTACACCATAGCCTTATTGCAGCCCTACAGAACATTGCATGGTACACCATGGTGACCAACCTGGCAGACATAGTTCATCACAACAAGCACTAGACTTCATGGCCTGACACTACTGAGACTGTGACTACACTTCCACTACACTTGTTGTACACTATGTACCTTTTGAGACCCTTTTGGAATTAGCTACTCTTTCCCTTTTGGGGAAAGTGCACTTCTGTTCTCAAATTTTATTACATTTCTCAAGCATTTCTCTTTGGTATTCAACATAACACTTGTATTTTCTTGCTTGTTCATACGTATTTGCACATTTACATCACTATTTTTTGGCCGGGACACCCTGCTACACTCTAGCTTAGCCAGTTCCAGTGTCCNCAGGAGGGGTGGCCTCAAGAGTTAGAAAATCTACAAAATGCCTCTTCCATGTTGGGCTAGCTTAACAACTTCTGGCTTGGCACTTAGGCAAAACTTGTCACTAAAAAGTGTGCTATGCTGGCTACGCTCTAAAGCATAGTAGGGACAATGGGAGCATAGCACAACACTTAGAAAATTCTACAAAATTGGCCATTTGTGTGTTGGGTACACTTGCCATGCTCTAGAGCGTAGCAACTACAATGTTGAGAATAACAACTATAGTGTCACTATAGAGTATAATAGCTATAGTGCCAAGCATAGCACAACACTTAGAAAAATTTCTGTAGCTTCTGTTGACACTTAGAAAATTTTGCAAAATAAGCCTTCATGCACACTATGCTGGCTACACTGGGAAGTGTAGCACCAATACTTATAAAAATTTTTCAAGTTTTGACACTTAGAAAAACTTGCAAAAAGTGCCATCATTCTAACACTTTAAAAAATTGCAAATCTAGTAATTGGAGCTAACTACACTTAACACTTAGAAAAATTTGGGCAAAGTTCCACCATTTTGACACTTAGCCAAATTTGCAATCAAGATGCCAAGACTTGAAATTCTGTGGTGTTTCAATGGCTCCTCTTTGTTGATGTCTAAAGGAGTGGCCTAAGAGATGTCAACAAAGAATTACAAAATACCATAGCAAACATGGCACCAACATTGCTCATCGATACAAGATAGGGTATCGTTCAACCACGTTCAAGAGTGATGTGGATAAAGATGTGTTGGGGCAAAGTGTGTAAGCAATGTGCTAGGGAGATGAAATGCAAGCAAATGAAAAAAAATCCAAATAGTGTATTCTTATGCAAGATGCAAAGTCAACATAGTTGATGGTGACCATGGCATGAAGTAGTTAGCCCCTGAAACATTGACTTCTCATTGGAGTACTCATGAGAGAGTCAAAGTCGATCCAAGGCTGGGCCAGTTAGGAAGCTGCAGTGTTGTCAATTTTCTTGGGGATGTGTTTTTCCCCATTCTCCTTTTTTTCTTTTCTTCTTTTCATTTTTTGCTTTTTTTTTTCTTTTTCTTCTTTGGTTTGCTATAAGGTGAACCCTCATTGGGTTCAGCTTACTATTGATTACTAGCTATAAGGTGTGGGCCATCATGTAGATGGGATTTGTTTGATGTAATTGCATTATGTCTGTAGGATAGGTGTTTCCTCCCCAAGATGAGTTGTGATGAGTGGCTAGGTACCCCTACACTCAACCATACAAATACGAGCATTCACACATGATCCAGTCAAACTCTGCAAATAGACTAGTTGTGGCATCTAGATAGTTACACATTGATCGCAATTCGTTGTCTTCCCACCTGGACTAGTATTTGCTTTGTCAAATATGGTTTAGTCTAGAGTGAGGTGTATGATATGACTCTAACACTAGGATACTCCTAGAGACAATGGAAAATAATCTGAATTGAATTACCAAGCAATAGGAAATGAAGTCTAAGCTAGCCTAAGTGCAATGAGCATCCATCCTTAATCATCTGTGTGCCTCTTGGACCTCGTGTACTACTTCCAGGATTACCAAGTATATGTTACTTAAGCACTCCTACATACACTACTAGGTTACCAAGTAGTTACACTTAAATGTTCATAATTAAGTCGTACTCATTCCGCAATTAACAATGGGAATAGTAAATGATGGTAAAGAAATATCAATTAAGAAAACAATAAATAATAATAACAATTAAGCAATTAAAACTAAGTGAATGCTACAATGATGGAGTAATCTTGATCTTTATTGTTGATCATGTACATGTCCAAGTACGTCACACTCAAATAAAGGCTTCGTACAATTACAATCATCACACTACGGGCATGCACTGGGGAAAGAATTGAAATGAACTAAAAATGAACAAAAAGACTCTACTCCTATACTTACTTACTCCCCCCTTCTTGTGCATCCAAATGTCTATTTATAGGCTTACATAGGAATCAAGATATCGTGTATTTGATATCATTATCTAGGCTATGTACCCGATATCAAGGGTTTGATATCAAGGGTCCAATATCAAGGGTCTGATGTCAAGGGTCCGATATTAGCACTTGGTTATCAAGGGTCTGATATCAGCACATGGCAAACCATGATTCATCATACCCCCATGAATAAATAACAACTCATCCTTGAGTCAAAAAAAGTGAGGAACAAGTTCATTCAATTATAAATAGAGGATAGGTATGAGATTATTGAATGACCATGAACTGTTTCATGCCACAATGTGGGACTAAACAACATTTGGACATAGACACAAAAGATAAAACTTATGGAACTCATGGGATTCCCAATGGTGGTGGCTTCTCCATGGGTGCCTTCCCTTTGTTTTGTGCTCTAGGCTTTTGAGATTAATACTATTGAACAAGCACCTAACATTTATCCTCTTCTATCTAAGGATTATGAGCCATCCATACTAATGTTCCAATGATTGATGGAGTCGGCACTTCCCATGGACATGGCAACTACGAGAACACTTGATTGGCCTTGACATGCCATGCCGCAAATAGCCATCATTCCTCTTCGTAAGCTTGGACATCGACCTCTCTACCTTTTGCTTAGCTAGATTGTGTAGTGATAGGAGTTCCTTGATGGATGCTAAATGATTGTGCCTCCTACTCTACATGTTCTGCATGAGGTCCTTGGCCTCTGCCTCCCCCTGGGCATTTAGTTGCACCTTGAAAAGGTCCTCCTTATTGTCCTCTTTTAGTGGCCATCTATAATGACACAAAGATCAATTGTTAGTAAGGTTATTGAAAGAAGTTCAATTATTTCATACCTTACTCATTGCCTTTAATAAATGTTGAATACTTTGCTTAGTGTGATTTTAGAGTTAGAAACTTTTTCAAGGAAGTTTCCCTAAAAGTTTAATGTCAGACCTAATTTGTTTAGGTGACACATAAAAAGATATGTAATGGTTTTGAGGAACGTTTGATAAAATGATGACAAAGGAAAGAATAGATTTGGCAATGAAGTACTCAGAGGGTATAAAATGATGTGGTGGTGTGCAACAAGTACAAATTACAAAAGTCACGTAAGTGGGTCCTCCCCAAAGTAGGTTCCAACCTATAATGCCTTTGCATCACCACACCTAAAAATGTCTATAGACACTAAAAGGATTAAATGTAATCCACACTAGTTCCACAAAACACACACATGTAGATACCACTGTGATGAAGTATGAATTCAATGTTACACAAGACATGGGTTACAAATACATGAACAACAAGATGGAATGAATCATAGAAGCGATTGCAAAGATTGGGGTATGAGGTAATTGACCCAAGATATGATGAATCCTGAGTGTAGGACATGATTAAGGTGTCATTAGTCCATTGCTCCAAAATGAAGACCAAGTCCATTCCTCTAATCAGTGACCTCGCATTGCTTCATCCAATGATAGGCAACCATAAGAGCACCACGATAGCAAGGAGTACGATCACTTGGCATTTTGTCCAAGGAAGGAGTTATTTGGAATTTCTCTGCAGCACACACACTTTTTTTTTCTTTTGATCTTTTCTTGTGTTGTTTCTTTTTTCTCTTTTTTTTCTTCCAACAATGAACCAAAGAAGCCACCAACCTTCAATCATGGATGCATGTCTTTCTAGTGGGACCCCCAAAATAGCATTGAGTTTTTATTGAGTGCCTTTATTACTCTTACTCCCATTTTTCGTTAGATCTACAAGGATCTTAGTACAACCAGGCTACATGACAACACCTTACAGATGTCACCAAAGAGAATCCACAAGTTCCCTTGATGTCACACCCTGGCCATTCCCTCCTAGTCCATCATTTTTTACTCTAGGCATAATGAGCATAAAATTACATTTAAGTTTTCATGATGACAAGAATATCATCATACCTAGAGTAGAACCTGTTATTAATAGAATGGTGGGGTGGATGTTGTGAGCTCCCTATCCAAATAATTAGTTACCTGAGACTTGATAGCATAGAACAACACCTCAACTAATGAGTCACATGAGTGTTTTACTCATAGATGAGATTACCCATAAAAAGATAAAACAATAAATAAAAAGATGAACCAACCAATAAAAAGATAAAATAACAAATTGAAAGATGAAAAACTAGAAAAAAATTGTAAAATTAAAGAAAAGAAAAAACATTTAATAATTCTGCTTGTTAGAATGGAGGATATCCCCCATAACTAAACCTTTCTCCTTCACCTCATGTTCCTTGCACTTCTGCTTGTTAGAATCTGGGAGAGGACATGGGTTGATAGTATTTAGGAGAATGATAACGATGTGGTAAGATAGAGGATGTTGACCCAGTTGGGGAAATAATATGCTAAACATAATAAGTGCTTGGATTCGAATGGTAGGAAGGGTGTGACCAGTTTGACGGTGGCCTCCCCCATGACTAGGTTTATAGTCCTTGAAGAACCAACACAGAAATAAACTTCAATGAATTACGTTATTATCTTGGTAGACCATGATGTGTTAGTTTATAGTCCTAGCAGACTACTAGGTGCTAGTTTAATGTCGTAGCAGATGGTGGATGTTGTGCCAATTTAATGTCATGACCCAAGGATGATCTATGTCAGTTTATAGTCATAGTGGACTGCTACACCAGTTTATAGTCATAGTGGACTGTCTATGCTAGTTTTTTGCATCATGGTAGATGAGTGCTTACCTTGCTTATGTGAGGTGTGATGTTGTAATGCATAGTCATGTTGTGTGCCTACAAGATCCTCAAAAATCAACTAGAAAAACAACATCAACCAACACCTATCGTAAACAAAGTTAAAATGCACGAATGAAAAGAAAGCAATGCAAAAAGTGACAGTTTAAGGTCGTTCCAGGCCATGGGCTATTTTAAGGCCTTTTTAGGCCATATGCTTTTGTAGTTTTATGATTTTTTTTTATTTTGATTTTTATATTGTTTTGATGTTTTTCAAATGCAATGTATAAGCTAAGTGGATGGATGTGTAAACAAAGCAAAGCAGTGTATAAGTAGGTGAAATGTACATGCATGAACAAATGTAACACAAGAAAAAACCAAAAATGCATGGCCCATGGAGGTAAGGGGTAAGCAAGCACTTAGCACATTTTTGGACAAGGAAAAGTCTTGATCATGTAGTTGCTTCCTGATCTAGTTTGGGTTAGGGGACGTGTGGGCCCTAGGGTCCTCTAGAAGGCTATTGTCTTTAACCACTCATTCGGGTGTGTTAGCCTTAGGTGTTGTGTTGGTTGCCATAGGTGTACCACCAAGAAACTCCACCTCCGAAACTTACTCCATGTCTATGTTATGGGTAGCTAGAGGAGGGACATTATCACTGTGGATGATAACTTGACCACCTTCGCATGGAAGGTGGATTTCTTGATGGATGGGAGAGGAGACGATCCATAGTTGGGCTAGCCAAGGCCTACCTAAGATTAGGTTGAAGCTTAGCATCTCCTCTATGACAGTGAAATTTATGCTAGTGGGCAATTTCTCTCATTCCATGAAGGTAAAGTTGATTGTACCCTTGACAGTGATGCATGATCTATTGAAGGATTTTAGACATGTGGTTTTGGTTGGCATGATTTCATGTACCAGGCCTAGCTTGTCAATGATAGAGTACAGGACTATGTTTGTTGCTACACCATCATTGACATGCACTCTATAGATTGGACATTGCCCAACATGTATGCTAATGGATAGTGAAGTTGTAGTGACCTCCCCTCATTTGGGGTTGATCTTGACTGCATCGTTGCAAAATGCTAGGAATGTTAAACTCAATTCTTGTGGTGTAGGGGGCAACCTTATTTCATGGATGGATGCCTCATCTACAGGGATCTCCTTTGTAACAAGAATGAAGGCCAACATTTGGCCCAATTCTTGGTGATGAGTATATAAGGTTATGACCAGGTCGTACAAGCTCAACATTGTGTTCTTTTGCTTGAGCATTTGTTTCACTTGGGTTAGTGCAGCTATGAAGTCCTTGTTATTAGTTGTTGTGTTGACCTTGACTTCCTCCATGTGGCTTGAGAGACAAATCGCTCATAGAGGGGACTTGGGCTTAGCTTGCTTGGGGGCAGGGGTCCTAATGTTCAGTTGTTGCTTACTAGTTATGGCCTTTTCTTCATCCATGGGGGTTGCGAGGCACTCGTTCATCCTCTTGTGTCACCATTTGGTAGGCCTACCTAGGTTACTAAGGGGATCAACCCTTGAAGCAGGAGGGACAAAGATGTTACCCACTATTGGGCTTTAGGTAGGTGAGGGGCCATCACGTTGTGGTACCCTTATGACAAATGGTGGTTTAGGAGTTGTTGTGGGGCCAACTTGTTATGGCAACTTGATGACAAAAGGTTGCTTAGTAGTTTTTGTTGCTGCATCATGCCAATTTAACATCTTAGCATATGATTGCTATGGGACCTTAACCATAAAGGATGTTGTGGGTTCCCAAGGTGGCACTTTGATAACAAAGGGAGGCCTCTTGCTTATGGAGGCTGAGGGGATCCTTACCTTGTTAAGAGGCACATAGATCACAAAATTTTGTTGCACAGGTTTGGACTTGCCACTTATGCTAATGGATTTTATGACATAGGGGTTGTCATCTACATTCGATTGGCTCATTGTGTCAAGCACCAGTTGGCCCTGTTCTATCATTCTTTGTAGGTTATCCTGCAAAGCACAACAGTTTTCTGTATTATGACCAGACATTTGGTGGTAATGACAGTATTGGTCTACTTGGAAATGTTGTGGGACTAGGGGCTCATTTGGTACTGCTAAGGCAGGGTTCCTTAGTAGTTCAAAATACTTGTCATGTTTTTGGTAGGCAATCTCTGATACATGTTTGTGTTGGATTTGTCCAACTTTCAAGAGTTGCTCTAGTAGTTCAAAGGATTTCATCGATAGTGGTGTATACTTTGAGTGATCCTTGCACTCAAAGCTGGACCTGGGGGCAACCTATGCTGATGTAGGTGAGTTGACACTAGAGTTGGTGGCTTTGTGAGCTGGAGCCTTAGGCTGCTTAGCTATCGGGCCCTGGTTGGTTGCTTTTGTGCTTGTGGCCACTATTGCCACTATTGTGTTTTTCTTGCATGCATGTTGGTTTCTATAGGCCACATAGGCTAGGTCATTGCTAGCTTGCACTACCTCTTCTATGCCTTTTGTTTGGGCAAAGGCTTAGCTGAGAGACTTCAGGGCTAGGTAATACAGTTTAGACTTGATGAAGTAGTTCATTGCATCATTGAAGATGGCCAATAGGTGCATCTCTGCTAGGGGTTCACTCATTTTTCTCAATGCAGCACTCCAATGTTGGAGCAATTCTAGCATGGGCTCTAGGGGCCCCTCCTTGACCTACATGAGCTCATCAAGGGTTGCTTCAAGCTTTATGTTATACCTAAAGTGTATCACGAACTAGCTGAGGAGGTCCTCTAAGAAGGAGATTGAGGCCCTAGGTAACACATGGTACTGGTCTAAGGCCTTGCCAGTGAGTGACATGGGGAACATGTGCATGATGGCATGTGGCTAGGCTTGAAGGAGTAGGCACTTGGACCAAAATGTGACCAAGTATGCATTGGGATCCCCTTCACCATTGTACTTGGTGAGTTAAGGCAACTGGACCCCAGTTGGGAGAGTTAGAGGTGGTATCGTAGGACTTATGGGATCATCCTAGCAAAAGTTCACCACATTGACAGTGTCAAAGGAGGGAGCCTTGAGTTGGTTGATCTCCTTTGTCAAGCTTTGGATCAGCTAGAATGCCTAATCCAAGCTTGGGAATGTGCCAACTGGTTGCATTGGTTGGGCTTGTGTTGGGTGTACAGCATAGGGTCGGATTGTTGGTTGTGAAGTTTACTAGTTTAACATCATAGAAAATTGTTGTTACTAATTTAACATCGTAGAGGATGGGTTTAGTTAATGTGTTAGATGAGGGATGGATGTGGTGACTAAGGTGGGCCACACATGATTGGGTTGGATGGACATTGTGAACATCGATGAGACAAGTGAGACGTAGGATGCCCGAGTTGTCTAGGGCTGGGAGGTGGCCCCTATGTGAGCATAGGGTTGGGAAAATGGAGTGACTACTTGTAAGGAAGGCTGAATTGGCATGGTCACCATCTTGGAGAGGACAGGTGGATCAAACCAAGGAGGGGCTATACTAGGGAGTGGTTGTTGGAAGACAGTGTAGAGGGGGCTATCACATTCGAAGCAAGCCTTGAACTCATCTTGTTCCTCCTATGAGGCTTCCTCATAGGTTGTCCTTGCATCATGCTTGTTTTCATGGATGAGTAGGGACAACAGCTAGTGGTAGGACTCTATGAGTGGGATTATGTCAAACAAGAAAGAGTTGTACTCTCGTCCATCTCGGTGGAGTCGTTTATGGTCCTATTTTACCTCCAAGTCAAGGCAATCCACTAGTAACCCTACTTGGATTTTAGCACAAATAAAATTGTATTGTTCATGGCATAGTGCGGAACACTTTAGGTGGATCCTAGTGTCAAATGTATTAGACACTAACATGGAAGGTTGATCTAGATTCATGTTCATAGATTGGATAGTGAGCGTTGTTGTTTGCAAAAAATGGCTAACTCTGAAAACTACAAAAAAATGACTAAGTTTGCTAGTAGCAAAAAAATGGCTAAGTATAAAAATGTAGAAAAATGGCTAAGTATGGAAACTATTAAAAATTGACTAAGTGTAAAATTGTAGAAAATTTGGCTAAGTATGAAAATGCAGAAAAAATGCTAAGTATAAAAGCTGCTAAAAATGACTAACTCTAGTACTATGCTCACTACACTGGCGCTTGCTATGCTTGCTACGTTAGAGCTTGCCATGCTTGCTACGTTGGAGCTTGCTACGCTTTGAGAACTTGTTACGCTCTCTAGAGCATCCAGAGTTTTGGTTAAGTGCCAATCAAAAATGTAGAAGAAAATGGCAAGGGCCTCCTTCTAGCACCAAAAAATGTGACATCCAAAAATGTCAGTGGCTGGAACACCGAGAGGTCAACGAGCATACAACCTAACCCTGAATCCATGTGAGGGTCATGCTAGGAAACAAAAAAGAGGTGTCTTGAATGTTCTGGCTGATTAGACAAGGACTTATGTAGTGTTAGAATGACTGTATGTAAGAAGGGTTTATACTGTGTTATACATGGACACCAAGACTAGATAAGCCAGAGCAAGGCAGGGTGTCCTAGCCTAAAAATAATTATGTAAATGTGCAAATACATATGAAAAAGTGAAAAAATACAAGTTTTACATTAAATACCAAAGAGAAATGCAATAGAATTTGAGAACAGAAGTGCACCGCCCTAAAAAAGGGAGTGTAGCTAATTCCAAAAGGGTCTTAAAAGGTACACAATGTACAATGGGCGCAATGGGAGTAGGGTCACAGTCTTGGTGGTGTCGAGTTGTGAAGTCTAGTGCTCGTTGTGATGAACTTTGCTTACTAGGTTGGTCGCCACGATGTACTGTGCGATGTTCTACAAAGCTACAATGGGGCTACGATGTACTGTGTAGTGTAGCTATGCCTCTCTATTCATGTGCTATGCTCTAGGTCTCGTTCGCCCACAGAGCTAAGTGCTAATATAAGTGTCAAATGCCAAATGAAAGTGTCAATTTCCCTACTAGTGAAAAATGGAAGCCAACCCCCAAAACATTGGGGCACACAGGATGAGTGTAGCAGCCAACATCCTACACATAACTTACTATGCTTGTCCCATGTTATGTGCGGGACACGGGATGTTGGCTACTACACTCATCCCATGTTACATGCAGGACATGAGATGCTAGATGGGAACAAGGTGTAACATGGACACTTAGAAGAATCTAGTAAAGATTTTAATCCTTATTCTTGTTACACTAGCTATGCTCTAGAGCATAGTAGGAGGGATGGCTTCAAGAGTTAGAAAATCTGCCAAGTGTCTCTTCCATGCTGAGCTAGCTTGATAGCTTCTGGCTTGACACTTAGGCAAAACTTGTCACTGAAAAGTGTGCTATGTTGGCTACACTCTTAAGCATAGTAGGGGCAATGGGAGCATAGTACAACACTTAGAAAATTTTGCAAAATTAGCCATTTGTGTGTTAGCTACGCTTGCCACACTCTAGAGCATAGCAGCTACAATGTCGAGCATAACAGCTACAGTGTCACTGTAGAGAGTAATAGCTACAGTATCAAGTGTAAAAACTATAGTGCCAGGCATAGCACAACACTTAGAAAAATTTCTACAACTGCTATTGACACTTAGAAAATTTTGTGAAACATGCCTTCAAGCATACTACGCTAGGGAGCATAGCACCAACACTTAGAAAAATTTGTCAAGTTTTGACACTTAGATATATTTGTAGAAAGTGCCATCATTTTGACACTTAGAAAAAATTTGCAAATCTAGCAGTTGGAGCTGACTACACTCAACACTTAGAAAAATTTGGGCAAAGTGCCACCATTTTGACACTTAGCCAAATTTGCAGTCAAGATGCTGAGACCCGAAATTTTTTGGTATTTCATAACTCCTCTTGGAATGTATCATCACTCCCCTGTCAACCAATAAAAAGGAAGGTCCATCTTTGCATGGTGTGATTCCCATAAAAAACAAAAATAATAATGGGAATTCAAAGCACACCCCTTAGACACAATCATGAGCTACAAGCACTGGTTACGAGGCTAGAAAGACATGTTACCCATGCGTGAAGGCACCCCTCTAACTAAGGCCCTTCCTTCCTTCTTCTTTTTCTTCTCTTTTTGGAGTGATGATTTTTCTTTGAGATGGTTGTGGACTCATGATGGTTGGCAAGATGGAACACAATAATGCGAGGTCACTATTCATAGTATGAACTTGGTTTAAACTTGGACGTATAGGTATGTTGATAATTTTAATCACACTTGTTACAAGAACCTGTTGTGGACATGGTCAAGTACCTTACATCCTGATCTCTGCAATCCCTTCTCATCCCATTGTTCACCTCACTGCTACATGCAATTATGAGCCTTTTTGGTTTTGTGTAGTATAGTGTGACATCCTAACCATGGCAATTGTATGTTGTTTGGAACAAAGGCATGGTCTACATTTAACTTCTC
>MNCI01015397.1:618697-637683 GCA_015680685.1 Gnetum montanum
TTAGATCTACAAGGATCTTAGTACAACCAAGCTACATGATAGCACCTACAGATGTCACCAAAAAGAATCCATAAGTTCCCTTGATGTCACACCCTGGTCATTCCCTATTAGTCCATCATTCTTCACTCTAGGCACAATGAACACAAACTTAATTTTAAGTTTCAAGAAATGTCAAGAATATCACTGTACCCTCAAACAAAACCTCTTATTTGTAGAATGGATGAGTGGGTGTAATGGGCTCACTGTCCAAATAATTGATCACTCAAGACTTGATAACATAGAACACACCTCAACCAACGAGCCACATGAGTGTTTTATTCATAGATGAGATTACTTATAAAAGCATAAAAATATAAAAACGACAAAACGAGAAAATAAGAAATTGAAAACTGAAAAACTAGAAAACAAAAAGTTGTAAAATTAAAGAAAATAAAAAGTGGTTATTAATCCTTCTTGTTACTAGAATGGGGGATATCCCCCATAACTAAATGGTTGAGGATGGTAAGGATTAATAAATGGAAGATGAGGATCCTTGCATGTTAGAAATATTGAAACTCAGTCATACATACCCCATCGGGGTTCACACACTTGATTATAGTAAGCATGGTGGGGCAATTTATAAGATGTGGTTCCCAGATAATGAGTTGACCCACTATGATGTTTGTGACTAGAAGATGGTATGTAAGGATCAGTTTATCGCTCTCCATTCCTGTGTTCATTGGGCCGTATGATTGTTGGAGTGTTAATTGGTGGCCATGATGAAGTAACATGAGGCGTTGGGTTTGAAGATAAGGGTGCACCACAGTGTGGGACTTGTGCTGAGTTAGAGGATGCAGTGGCCTCGAAATTGTGTTCTCCTTTCTTACGATCATGTTTAAAGAAGGGACACTTTCGATGTTGAGGCCTCTCATTGTTGTTGGTAGTAGTAGCACAAGTAATGTTCGTGGGTTGTTGTTGTGGTGTAGACACCTTAGGAACAGTTGGTGGTGTTGTATAAGGAGGAAAAGGATGAGAATGTTGAAATTTAGGAGAAGTGTAGGATGCACAAGGCGGTGGTTGTGTTGGAGGCATGAGTTGATAGTATGGAGGAGAATGGTACTGTGGTGAGATAGAGTATGTTGTCCTAGTTGGAGAAATAGGATGTTGAACAAGATAAGCATTTGGGTTCGGATAATATGAAGGGTGTCTCCAGTTTTGTGGTGGTCTCCTCCATGAGTAGGATTGTTGCCACTGTGATCAAACACAGTATCTCTTTACGAACTCTGGATGTAACATATTTCCCCAATGCTCATGTAAATGTAACAATATTGGGCATTGGCCCTTGGGGTGATTGTACAGGCATATGTCGCATTCATATATATGATCGGCAGTTGAGCCCTTATTTTCCTTATCCCTTCTTTTCAATTGTCTAATGTTTTTTCTTGCTTCCTAGGTTGTCAAAACTCTATCTCCAATAATGTTGATAAATTCTCCACACTTTTGATATGTCCATTCCAACATCTTATTGATCTTTCCCTTGACTTCTTCTAATGTTTGTTGTGCTGGCAAAGATGATGTTTCCACCTTGAGATTGGTTGATTTCTCCTTTTTATGATTATGGACCTCTGTTAAGTTGAGATTTTGGGCCTGTTGATGTTTTTCAACACTCTCCCATCTAGCCATATCTCCTTCTTCTTTTGCTACCCGCTTAATAAGCTCTTGGACTTGATGGGTTCGTAGTTCATATAGTTGACCTTGGGCATACATCCCTAGGGTTTGTCTTGTTGCATCACGAAGCCCATTAATGATATGATACATTAGCCTTTCCTTAGAAAACCAATGGCCTGGACAATTGTTTAACAGTGCATAATAACTTTCTAAGGCCATGTCCAAGGGTTTTCTACCATTGTTGACCAACATCGTATTGAATTTGGTTTTAATGATCTATACCATACTTTTGCTTGGCCAATGAGTGTCATAGGAAAGAGCTTAAGTTTTTTCCACCTGTTATTAATATTATTCCATGTGCAGGCATCATAGAAGGCTTGTAAATGTTGTTGCAGATCTAAGTCATAGCCTCCTGAAAATTTAGGAAAGTTGTTTAAATCGAGCTTAGGTAGACGACTCTCTTTACGATGCCTATGTGAGATTTGAATAGCTTCTTGTCTTTGCGTTAAGCTTGTAGTAGCTAGTAGGGGTTCATCGTCATCAGGTAAGTTATGTTTTTTTGCGTTGGGATGACGTTGCTTTCATTCATGTTTATAAGAAATCCCCACCTCGGGTTACATACTCCAGTCTTCATTATCATATAGTTCGTTGGTTCTCCAATGAACTTCCTCACTAAGTGTGGTATTATCGTACTCTTGTAGGAGAGGCATTGTTGTGAAACTGTGTGTGAATTTAGATGTGACTTTTTTATAATTGTTTCTTGCTAAAAGATGTATCATTAATTTCTATACAACAACCTTGTATGATATAACTAATCTAAATAGCTAACATCGTCCCCAGCAACGGCGCCAATGATGAGTGGCTAGGTACCCCTATACTCAAACATACGAATACGAGTATTCACGCACGATCTGGTCGAACTCCGTGGATAGGCTAGTTGTGGTATCTAGATAGTTACACATTGATTGCAGTTTGTTGTCTTCCCACCAAGACTAGTATTTACTTTGTCACATATGGTTTAGTCCAGAGTGAGGTGTATGATGTGATCCTAAACTAGTGCTACTCCTAGAGACAATGGAAAATAATCTTGATTAAACTAATGAGCAATAGGAAATGAGTCTAAGCTAGCCTAAGTGNTAACAATTGAATAATTAAACTAATTGAATGCTGCAATTATGAAGTAATCTCGATCTTTATTTCCGGTTATGTGCGCGTCCAAGTACGTCACACTTGAATAAAGGTGTCGTACAATTACAAGCATCACACTGCGGACATGCACTGGGAAAATAATCTAACTCCTACGGAAACAAAATGCAAAGGCTTTGCTACAACTACTAGAAGGATTACCTAAATGAGGTGGAAGGCCCTCTTATTTATAGGCTAAAACAAGCCCTGCATAAACGGGGCCACGTCGACGCATGGAGGGATGCATCGACAGGGTCGTGTTGACGCAGCTGTGTATATGGGGCCCCATATATGCGGCCTCGTCGACGCATCGACTATATAGCGCTTCATCACCTTCCATGCAATTTACTTTTCATGTACTTAGTTAATATTTACATTTTAATGCATGTTAATTAATTAAGCACATAAGTATGATTACTTCAAGCATGCATATGAATTTTGGGAATCCTAGCAACACTTAACTTTTGGTAACCCAACAACACTATATGTGTTTAGGATGTACATGGAAAGTGGGATCAGATACTTATGTTAGGGTAGTTGATTATTAATTAGCAATTAGATTAGTTTAGTTGATTATAAATTGAGTTTCAACCTATTGTTAATAATAGAACAATAAAATATAAAATAATAAAAATCATATGCCTCACTCTAGACTAAACCATACGTGACAAAGCTACCACTAGTCCAAGTGGGAAGATAGCGAACTGCGATTAGAGCATAGTGATTTAGATGCCACATCTAGTCCCATCTATGGAATTCAACTGGATCATGCGTGAATGCTTGTGATTCGTATGGTTGGGAGTAGGGTTACCTCACCACTCATCACTCATGAAAGATGTCTTTAGCTGGGAAAAGATGTCTTGCTATTTCTAAAGACATCTTTTTGAATTTTCTCTAAGTTCATCCCAAATCTGTCAAGATGTATGTTGCTTCCTAGAAACATCTTTCTTGACTTTCTTTTGCATGATGAATGCATCATTCTTTGTCTGCAACCTTGATCTTTTGTATGCTTTAATGATGTCCACTTTGCTTGTACAATATCAGATCCTTGTCCATGTTCTTTGGATGTTCATTTGAAGACTTGTGGGTTTTTTCGATTCCTTTTTCTAATCCCTTTTCTATTCCTTTTTCTATTCCAAAGGGAAGGTTTTTTTAGGATTGGCTATAAGGTTAAAAACCTTAAAAGGCATTCCCAAAACTGCTAGACTCTTTCTTTTTATTGTTTTAGAGTTTCTCCTCTACTTCTTTGCTATTGTGCTTTGAATTTTTATTTTTAATATATTTATTTTTAGGATCTAACACCCTATAAAATTCTAATTGGACTATATTTCTGGGGGTGTACTTATGTTACAATTATTTTAAGGTTCTAACACCACTAGTATTGAGTTTCCATACTAATATTTTATTAACCATGATTATATTTTGAGAATAACTCAACTTAAGTTTGTTTCTTTGTATGTAGCAAGTTAATAATGGTTTGGAGTTGTTTCTTTGTATGTAGCAAGTTAAAATCAAAATCAATTCATGTTAAATCAATCTTGGGATTTCATTAATTCCAAAAAGAAAAAAAAAATTATGTTGTTAAATTAGTAATGACCATCATTTGGAGTGATGGTAAGGTACTTGTTTCTCAAATTGAAGACTTGGGTTTAAGGCTAGGTGTAGCCCCTTGAAGAGATTAGACCTTCACTCATCCACCATCAATGCTCCCGATGATGATCCTTTTGATATAGCTAAAATAGTTTAGTTTCCAATTTTTGTAATAATATTTTATTAACCATAATTATATTTAAAGCATAACTCACTTAAGTTTGTTTCTTTATATGCAGTAAGTTATGGATTCAAATTTTATTTAATATGTTTAACTTTGAACGAAGCATTATATTAACCATGAGGTGTTGGAACCCAAAGAAATAATTGAAATATAAGAACACTCCAAGAAATATAAACCAATTAAAATTTTATAACTCGCATTGTCATAACTTAAATTTTCGAGATAAAAAATCTTACCATATCGGACCAGTTTTAGATTTTCCAAACCTGAAGTGTTACCATTATCATCTTTAACTCATCTATAAAAGTCGATCATGATATCGGCATCAACATGTCTAAGAACTCACGTTTACGCTTTAACAGAATCGAAATTAGAAATAGCTCCTACCCAAAAACATGCTGCACTGACCAGGGAACAAGTCTATATTTGTTCGTGCTATCCCGTGCGCGGGGATGGAAATAAACAATGCTTGTGGCACTTGTTTTACGCCGCATCTTGTTGCGTTGACAAATGAAGATTAATGGCGCTTGTTTTACGCCGCGCCTTGTTGCGTTGACAAATGAAGATTAACCCCATTTTTGATCCGGATCGGTTTTTCTTTTGTTACTGAAGCGCTGAGAAGCCGAAGCTTGCAGAAGCCTCGGCTCGGAGGAGAGCGGCATCCTTTTGGTGTGCAATTCGCTGGAAATATATTCCGGAAGTTCAATTTGCAGAGCGAGAGAGAGATCTGGTTGTAGCATGGCATAAAAGGTTGTTGCTTGCCCAAGGCGAAAAGGCAATTCCGTGTTTTCCTTTTTCAAGCATTCGGGATTTTTGAATACATTAGGAGGCGCATCATGGGATGCACATTTTCGGGCCTGAATGCCCTTTACGATGCGGTTAATGGCGGAGGCGATGTCTGGATCAATGAGAGGAGGTTCCGGATCGTCAGACAGCTCGGCGAAGGAGGGTTTTCTTACGTTTATCTTGTTAAGGAGCAGACAGGCGTTGCCCCTACAAAGCAGCCTGAAAAAGACGATCTTCTCTCGTCAGGTCGATACATTGCTTGACCTTTTCGTTTCTATCTGAATTGGCTGCCTGTTCTGAGCTTTCACCATACGCGAGGATTTGGAATTATGCCGTAATTGTGCAAGGATATTTGTTCATTTACTAAAATTTAAGTCGAATTGTTCTAGATTTTCTTTTTATGTTTACTTTTGCCATGAGATCTAATATCTCGAGCATCTTCTGCTGTTAGTAAAGCTTAACTAGAGTTAATTCTGAACTTCATTTTACAATTACTGATGGCCGGGATCTAATTAAGACGATCTGCTTTTAAGAATTCATGTAAGAGGTTGCACAATTTCTTCTTTTAGATCTCTGTATTTATAAAGTTTTGTGCCCATCCATGTTTATCATTTTACAAATGTGATCCAGTCCTCTTATTGGGAAGGTTGGACAGGGCCGGGACCAACCTACTGTTGCCGGTAATATAAGGGCTAGTAACCAAGGGTGAGAACAATAAAAAATTTTGTTTTTTGTTTTACTTCTCAGAGAACTAATATATAGCCTATACAGGAACAGATGTAACAAAGATTATTATTAAGTCAGTCAATCAAGCTAACCGAGGAAGCAACAGAGCCTGTATCACTTATTTTTATTTTTATACAGTCAATGTGAAAGAAAAGAATAGCTGTTTTCACAGCACTGGATTGGTTGTGTGCTCACAGCACAAAAGTAGCAACTATAAGGATATATTAAGGAGAAATAATATTTGGGCACACAAAATAAAAAAATTCAACCAATCAGAAAATCAACTAATCAAATTAGCGTTTCTCTACATCACAAACGTCAATGTAGCAACTATAAGGATATATTACGGAGAAATAATATCTGGGCACACAAGATTAAAAAATTCAACCAATTCAAAAAATCAACCGATCAAATTAGCCTTTCTCTACATCACAAACGTCAATGTAATTCAATCTTTCTTTACACCATAAGCCTCAATATGCTAAAGTAGAGCATCAATTGCAGTTTCTTCTCCATGAGTGGACCTCCTCCAAATAAATTCATGAAGGTAAGACTCAAACCATTTTGGACTGGTACCACATTTTAGTAGAAGTGCATTGATGGCTCTCTAATTACTTTTGATTGTGTGGGTGTGAACATTTGTAGTTAGATCTTTAAACTGCTTGGAGTGATTTACAATTTTGTGTGTATAATTCTGCTGGAGGTATTCCAAATCATATGCTTTCTGCATATCATGATAAATTCATTGGCTCAATTCTCTTGTAGATTAAATTCACTAAGGTTTTGGTAGTTCTGTTTGGCACAAATTCAAGAAATAAATTTTTTGGGAAGATTGTTTAATGACTCCAAATATCCATCTACTATTCATTTTTTCCTTCTATGATACTTGCATTTTCCAAATTTACTTTTTTGATCTCACCAAATTTACTGGCTCCTCTAATTTTCTCCTCATTTTTAAGACTACATCAGAACATATTTATCTACAAAAGTTGTACTAATCATTAATGATATGTTCAGAAACATTTGTATTAAAAGCATAGTATTTTAGTAGCAGCTTCCATGACCAATCAAATAGAATTCTTAATAGTTGTTGAATTGATAGCTTTGAATCCTTGAACCATGTGACACTGCTTACAGATCTTTTTATTTTGCATTTTATATCTATAAATCTGCAGTTTTCTTTCTTTGAAGAATCTTTCTCTTTTACCTTAATATATTTGCATTTTGGGCATTTTTTTGTAGCATTAAACAATCCAAGGTCTTCAGCAAATCAGATGCAATCCTTTGTAAATCTTGTTTTGGAAATAAATAATTTTTTTTGGTTAATTCTCCTTTGCCTTTGCATTTCTATTTGGCAGAATTTTTTTATTAGCATCATCCTCCTCATCTTCACTGTCCTCTCCAAGAAGTTTCAGAATTAGTTGAATGTGTTTCTTCATCAATTTCCTTATCTTTAGCTGAAGGTATTTTTGCTTGCTTTTCCTTTTCCATGATTGACTTGCAAATATTACTTATCATGCTATTTCACTTCAGTGTTAACAATTAGCGGAAGTTTAAACTTGCTGAAAGATAGAAAAATAGTGAATCACTCTACTGAATTAGAATAAAAATAGATCTTACACTATAACTACACTGTTTGAAAAACATACCTGGAAGAAAATGAAAACTGAAAACGATACTAGATAGAAATTAGAATCAATGTGTTTCTAGAAAGGAACCTGTACATTGAAGATTCAAAGTATCATCTATCTTTTTGAATTCAGTAAAACCAGATCAAATTTTAATCTATTCATAGCCTAAGAAAGAATGAAAATTCTCCGAGTAAAGCTACAAAACAAATGGAAGCTGAGAATTATTATCCAAGAGCATTCCTTCTGTAATTGAAACACCATTAATCAAGAATGGAATAAAGAATAAATTGGATTTCAAGCTAGAAATTGAAGAAAAAAGTTGAAAACAATGATGTGCTTCTTTATTTTGGTTTCATTGAGAGAAGAATGTGCTCCGCCAGATCATGATTAAGAAATGTTTTTTTTATGCAACATGCAGAGTTGCTAGGACAGAAAATAGCGCTAGAGTTTTGATGGAAAGAATCAATGCTCTGCAAAAGCTTATCAAACTGCGACTTTCTGTAAAAGTTCATCAAATGGCTACTCTCTGCAAAAGCTCTTTGATGGATATAAGTTTGTGGCCAAGAGCTTTGTCGATGTTACTTTATAATTTTTAACTTTGGTGACCGGTTGGAACGGTTATGAATAATTATCAAACTGGTTATCATTGGTTGCAAGTACCCCATCCTCCTATTTTTCAACCTTCCCCTCGTATTTTCACAATCATCAACATCATTATTATATGGTCTACAGAATGAATTCCTTTGTATGATTCAGTTCATTGATATCCAAATATGGTTGTCTTTCTTTATGCTTGCAAATCATTTATGTTTATGTCTACTTCAATGCTGTTTTCAGACAACTTTATAGATTTTAATAAAGCAACCTCTTCTAACATGTACATTCTCTGGTCTTCTTATAACATGACCAACCATTTGAGATAACTTTCTTTAATCTTCTCATCTGTAATGTCACTCACAAGCTTCTTCTAATAAGCAAGTTGTTGATTCTACCTTTCTTGATCACAACCAACTTCCACCTTAGCATTCACATCTCTGTTGCATGTGTATGTTAAGCTTAATGCTTTTTGATATAAAGGATCACAAGTTTTGACAGCATTTCTGTAGAACTTTCCCTTAAATCTAGCAAGGATTCCTCTATCACAAAGTACAGCACTAGATTCTTGCTATTTCATCCATACTGTTTCAATTTGTTTGTTACAACACTATTAATCTCATCTTCTGTTTGAACAAGCAAGCTTTGAATCGCCTACATTGAGTACCTTCTTGATTTTGACTTTCAATATTCATGTCTCTATTATTTTCTTTTCCTCTAAAAATGCACTCCATGCATACCATTTTACTTCTACTGATCCTCATATTTTCTCAATCATTTTCCCAGTTACATTGAAATATTGAGGGATGTTTCTCTTAGCTTGCTCCATCATTGCCATCATAGTCTGTTGATGAATTATGGTGTTCCAAGTGTTTTAGAATGTCCTTTTAAATGTCTTTGCATGGCTGTTATCCGCTTTTGATCAGAACACTAATTCTGTCATAATGGTGGACTACCATAGATTGTTTTGTATAATAAGATCCAGGGCATTCAACTATACTTCCTCTTACACATATATTGTATGTTAACATATAAAGAGAGATCGTCAGTTTGCTGTTGTTATGGAATATGAAATGTGCTATAGCAATTTTAAACCCAGATATAGAGAGATAAACAAATCTTTAAAGATTCATTTACACCAAGCATTATTTTCTTCTTCATGCTTACTTTGTATTTATGGTAGTTGTCTGTCATTAGTGGTGCTACCCAGGTAAATGGCTTTACTACTTACTAGGCTAGGGATCCATAATTACTAATGCCAATAATAGACATGCTCACATGGTCTATTGACTTTTATCAATGACGTTGTAGGAAGGAAACTTGGTTAAAACAACATGTGTTGTGTGAATGGGAATTTATAGACCTTAAAGATTCAAAACTGGCTAGTGAAATACTGGAAGGATGCTGGAACTGATTCTAGAAATCTCATAGTAAAATGCTTGAAATTTGCATTATATTGCACAATATTGAGTGGCAACATGTTTAACAAAAATATTTGTTTTAGTCTTATTTTATTATTACAATGTCGGCAAAGTGATGTTAATAAGATCTGTTGGCGATATGCATGTTCTTGAAGAGCTTAAACATCTTGCCTTAAATACTTAATTCCAGTCACTGAAAACTCTTACCTTGGATATGTCTTGCCTAATCAGTTAATTTACATGCAAAGATTAAGGAACTTAAAAAGAACAAAAATGAGGCAATAGATAATGGGCAGATTTATGTTGTTGCTAACAAAGGCATGAAATTTTCTTGACATGGATATTTAATTTTTTGCCAATTTGAAAATAGCTTAAATGTTATTTCAAGAAGCATTTTGTGTGTCTTCACGTTACTATCAACATTGATAATGGTTTTCATCTCTAATTACTGCAATTATTGTTGTGTTATTGAATGCAGTTTTGTTGATTGATACTCTTTCAACAACTCTTAACACAAATAAGTGCTATCTCATGTCTATGCTATAACATCAGGATTGTACCAGTTATTCTTATTTGGTAGCATTATATGCTATTTTTAGTGATGCTGCTTTTTTGGGTTGCAGACGATGGAGTATATGCAATGAAGAAGGTACTAATCCAAACAAACGAGCAGATGGAGTTGGTGAAACAAGAAATACACGTTTCCTCTCTCTTTAACCATCCAAACCTTCTTCCCCTTCTAGACCATTCAATTATTAAAGTGAAGGTATGAATTTCATCTGCCTTGATTCATAATATATCTGATCAAAATTGACTATATGATAGTTTCCAGAAGCAGTTGGTCCATTTGACATCATGTAATACTGCATGACAATCCTAAATTATTTTGAAAATTTTATCTTGTTAAGAAGATGTACAATTGTAAAATGTATATGTGAAACCGTTGAGGCTCCAGGTGATGATCCTTTTTATATGTAAAACCCTCGTGATGTTTGTGAACTATCAGGGTAAGGCTTCAGCATCTAATGTTTACCACACCCTAATGCCCTCTGAGTAATAGAAGTTATAACTATTTCTGTCATAATGGGCAGCTGCAATTTCCCTCTATTTAGTATAAACTAATCACTATCATTGACCATGTTTCATGGAAAGCTAGAAATATTTTTGGTACGCAACCAGAAATCTTTTTGGTATGCTGGGTCTTCTTGTATTTGAGCGTAGTAGACTTTGTACGAGCAATTTTTTGTTATAAAATCTTGCTCCCAGTAGTGAGGAATATTTCTACATTCATAACTATCTAGGAACTCATTCCGGACATGGGAACATGAAAGTGGTATGGCATATAATGTATGCTAACTGAGAAGAACTGTTATAGTTGTACACTAGTTCAAATGACTCCAGCTCTGGCCGTTCTCTACATTCATGGAGAGTTTATTATAGCTTTTCTTAGAATTCTGACTTTGAAGAATGGATATATACACCTGCAAAATCAGTCCAGTATATGTTATGTTGTATTTTATACATATAAAAATCCAAGATAACCAAATGTGTTCAGAAATGTGTTCCAAGACTCCCAAATTTTGTGAAATATAGGAGTGCAGCGATCAGATTTTCACAAATCTAGATATTTAATGACCCATAGCTTGAGTAGGTTGTTACGATTTCCCATGACAAAGGCCTAGGATTCGTGGTCTCATTATTTAAAATATAAGTCTACTGTCAAAAAAAAAAAGGACAAGTTGGAATGGCTTAAACAGTAATAGGAAAATACATCTGTACAATGATGATCTTTTCTAAGAGAAGCTCCTCATTGTTAATAGCAGATGTTGATGCTCTGTGCACACCAGAACCTGTCATAGTAGCACTTCTTTCTATATTAAGGATAAAATACTAATTTACTGGATAAACCTGTTGCTGGACTCTGTGGCTCATCACTCAAACCCATAATTTCTTGGCAATCACAGAATTTGCTTTATATCTCTTCACAGCATCAAATATTGAGCAGTTCATTTTAAGATTCTATTTTTATCAGGGAATCAGGAATTCTGGATGCTGAATTGATAATTTTTGTTGCAATGATTTGTAATCCGATGATCAGTTGCATGCATAATAATACAGGTCTTGCTTGGTTATCTTTGGTTTATATATATGCATTTGCTAATACCATGACTAAGATCTAGTGCGTGTTTTTTCTGACCTTTTTGATGCTGAGATATTCCTCTGGTATGCGTTAAAGCCTCTTTGATTCATTTAGCAAATAAATACAATGTGTTATTTGGTAGCATAATGTTTATAACGAATGGGAAAGATGATTTGAGTGTTATACAATACGAAGTTGCGTTCATTCTAAGAACCGTGTCGTTTGGAAGGTGCATTTTATCATCTTTCTTCATTGTGTCAGGGAACGACAGATGGGAGCACAAATCAGGAAGCATATATGTTGTTTCCTGCTTGTTTGGATGGCACTTTGTTAGACATTGGACAGAGAATGAAATCAAAGAATGAATCCTTCTCTCCTACCACTGTTCTTCACATTTTTCAACAGGTAATTTTTTTCACTACTTTATAAATTATACAAATACGATAAATATCTTTTTGTCACAAGGCTATCCAATCTTCCACCGAAAGATGCTGCTAGACTATCAATTGATTTTGTGACTCTTTTCTACATGATTTTTTTCATCCATGTCTTGGTTATTGGTTTTTCATATGTTTTACTAGCAGACTGGGGAAGGAAAATAAAAGGAAAACAAAAGAAAATGTAAGATAAATTATGTAGATATGAACCATTTTTTTTTGTTTGGATGGCCACAAATAAGGGAAAATGATCTTGAAAGTTTAAAAACATGTTATGTAACACAATCTAAGCCAATTATGACCACAAAATTCGACAGGATGATATACACTAAGGGCTGTTAGTAATTGTGCTAGTTATATGGATTCTGAACATTGCATATGATCCTACAGAAGAATATTTCTTATCTTGAACATTCATTCTGAACAAAAAATATTCACAGAACTGAACAAATTAATAATAATGTTCAGCGAAGCTTATTTGTTCCTCTGTGAAAAACAGTTATGTGCAGGTTTGAAGCACATGCATGGTTTTGATCCACCGTATGCCCACAATGATGTGAAACCAGGCAATATATTGATAAAAAGGAGGAAAGGTCAGCTACCCAATACCATTTTAATGGACTTTGGAAGCGCTTCTCCAGCCAGAAAGGAAATTAAATCTCGTGCTGAAGCATTGAAAATACAGGTATTGTTGTTTTCAGATACTAATTATTTCTGAAATTGATTTTTATTTTAGTTACAATTATTCTCTGCCTTTTAGATTAGTGTGTCATGGTGAATATTTTTCTTGTTTGTTACAACTAAACAGATATTTTCTGTTGAGATCTTTTTATAGTTTAACAATAATTTGAAGAATTTTATAAGCACAAACATTGAGCTGCAGTAATATCATGGATATGAAGCATTTTCGCTTCTGACATGCTTTGATGATAAAAGAACCACAACAAAGCTTATCTTTGCAACAAAATGTAACCCCCCATTATCTGGTGATAAATTTAAGACACTCTTCCTAGCTTATACAAAACCCATTGGTTCTTCTTGGATGCAGCCGCGGGATACATCTTGTTGCCAGGCTTTGTTATCGTTAATATTGGTAGTGTCAAAGATATGCTAGCTTACAGGGTAGAAGTAAATAAATCAAATAAATGACAATACTGAATTTCGTTCAGAGTTAGAAACAGTTCCATAAGCTTGAATGATTTCAGAAGGAAGAAGTTGTGAAAGATAAACAAAGCCTTACACATGAAGTCATTACCTTCTCCAAACACTCACGATCAAGCTGCCATTGCCTTTCAACATTAATCGCTACTGGGGATCCTGTAATCAACAACTGTTTCTTAAGGTGGACGTTCTCTCCTAGAGTATTTCTACATGTATCACAATGTTCCAGATGGCAAGTATTATGTTTCAGTGTAAAAGGGTACCTTTCTATCTTTTGAGTTAGTTTGATATTGGTCTGGAGGCTATCATCAACCAGTAAATATGTATTACCACATAACTTATTGTCAAGCAGAGTATCGATTCTTAATGTTCTAGTAAATACCAGATGTCGAAAAATGTATCATTATTTGAATCTCCTTGGAGGCACAAACTAATTTTTATCAGTTCATAGGCATGGAATGCGGGTGGACATTTGGTTGGGTGATCAGTTTGAAGGTGCTAACATGAAAATGGTTACCAAGCCTACACATATCATTATGATGAATAATTAGCAGTCCAAACCAGAGTTTTTCTGAGTTGGCTACCTGCAGGATTCTCTTTCTTTTGTTTTTTCCCATTTTACTAACCATGGATGGTCTTGTCATTATAGTTCTCTGATATGTTAGCTTGAAAACTATTTATATATTAAGGTATAAAAACCTAAAATAAAACCTACACCTTAAGTTTTCAGATTTTTGAAGGGTTCTCGGTTAATTTCTATAATGGGTGGCCATCAACAGGGAATTTTCAATTTTTTGTCTGGGTTTTTTACAGAGACATAAAATATACAATAGAGAAAGAGTATCCCAGAGGGTTCCATGACTAGCAAGGCCAATACTCCTTGTATACATTTGCGACATTTGAAGCATAGGACTTCTATTTTGTTTGTAATTGGGATCAAGTAGAGTTGGATGTTGCTCTTTTGTTTGAATTATTGCCTTTACATTTGATCACTGATGATCTTGAACCTACAAACCTTAATGAGCTTTATTCAAGTAGTAGAGGTCTTCATAACAATGATCGACGTAGCGCTTTTGCACGCAGGGAAAAATTGATCAATGTTCCGCGTCTGTGAGCATTGTGATTTAGAATTAGGGGATATTCAAGGGGAGCAATTTTGGAAACTTGTAATAATTTTGCATCTCGAAAGTTCAGTTGTCAGAAGAGCTAATTAATAAGAAATTTGACACAAACGGTTCATGTGTAGAGTACTAGATCTTAACATAGCTGTAGTGCCAAGTTTAGGATCATTGAAGACATTTTTTTCCCATATATTATAGGTTGTAAGAATTTATATTTTAAATCTTTGTCAGGTGAACTTAATGGTGAAAATTAGCAAGTCATGATTCTTTTTCTCTATGAGAACTTTTACTCTGGAAACATTTTTAGTGCAGGAATGCATGCCCAATGTTCCTCCCTCTGGATGTTTGGTGGATGGAACAGGGATAGGAGAATTTTCTTGAAATATCAAATGCCAAAACCGAAACTGAAATTTTTTACTTACTTCCAGGCCCTTTGGATCTATCAGACTAGTTTCAGAGTTCATTTTATGGATTTTTTATAAAAAGTTTATGACTCAGTGTTTCCAGTGGAATCGAACATGTGATCTGAGGTTACCAAGTCAAGACTCTTACCACTAAGCAAAAACTCATAGTTACAATTAAAGCTTATTAAAGTATTTATGTACCAAACAAATATAGATGATTTTATAATTCTTATAATACTTCTGTGAATTGCATTATGTTTGACTTTATAACAATCAAGGTGTGTGATTTATTGGTTAAGGCATGCAATTTCTATCCTCATGTGATAGGTTCAATCCGAATATGCTGCATCATGAAATATACAAACATCATGCAAAATTTGTTGAAACTGAAGTGGACCAATTGATCCATAGGATCTGGACGTAATTAAAAACGTTTTCATTTTCAGTTTCATTATGGCAGTATGCTTTTTCAAATACACTTAAGTGCTATTTTCACAATTAATCCAGTAGTTGCTTTCATTTCTTTATGGCTTATTGACCACTGTTTTTCAATTTTTAATGTATTTTTAAAGCACATTTTCACTTTTGTTAAATGTCTTGCTGTATGAAATTGACATTTTATAATTTTTTCAGAGTAGCAATTCTGGTGCAATTTAATTTCTAAATTACTAAAATTTTACATTCCTATCATTATTTTCTTTGCAGGAATGGGCAGCTGAACATTGCTCAGCACCATACCGAGCTCCTGAGCTTTGGGATTGTCCAAGCCAATGCGTCATTGATGAAAGGACAGATATCTGGTCCCTTGGTTGCACTCTGTATGCTTTAATGTATGTTGGCTACAATTTTTAATAATTATCAAAATTTTAATGTCAGTTGCATCTATATTACATATTTCGTTGGTGCTGCAAATTAGATGACAGTGGCATTAGACGTAACAATTATTACCACTATATTAGAAATTTAGAATATAGCTTATTTCCTTTGTCCGTTGAAATGTAATAAAAACAGTCGCCCTTGGGATGAAATACAATTCACTTCAGAAGCACGAATCTTTGATACTTGAATCAGAGTAATGAATTTAAACCATACATTTAGGAAAACAGTAAAATAATAAACGAGACCTGAAATTGAGAGAATGTCGGTTTGTCTGACAGCAGTGGTCAATATTACTAAATTTTCTTTTACGCACTATAAGTATTTTTATTACAAGGTTGAGTTTTAGTCAAAGAGGATTTTTTGGAAAGATAAATACAATGCAAGTGAAGGATTTAATTGCACATCTTTTCATAATGAATATTTTTATGATATTTGCCTATGAATTTTGATTTTCAGTTTTGATATCTAGAATATGGACAGTACTTCTAGCTATATGAATATTCCATTTTCAAACTGAAAAACTGCATACAACTTGTTTTACTCTAGGATAACATAATTTCAAGGATGTCCTGTTTTCATGGAACTAACTTCTAGTGCTTGTTCTTGGAAGGATCATCATCGTCACAGTTGTCATTATCCCAGCATGGGCTAACGGCTAACCCATTACTTTAGATGGATGATTTGATGAAAATTTTTACATCTGGCTGTCTACTATAATTTTCCCATACCTCCAAGTGGTATGTATATTAGCTTAAACATTAGAATTAAACCTGGGACCTAAACAATCACAAGCCATATGCACTAACCAATTGAGCTAAGCTGCATTGACATCTTGTGCGAAGAATAATTTTTGAAAATGGAACAATCTGCTAGTTGTGTGATAAATTCTAAAGCATGTTGGTTAGATTTTGGACTTAATCTTACAGGTTACAGTCTCAATTTCGGATACTTTATATACCGAGGTAAAAAGAAATTCCGTAAAGTGAAATGTTTGGCATCTGAATTTTGTACAATAGATCCCAATAATCTTTGCATGAGCATAAAAATAAACTATTTGTTTTGGTTTCAGTTAATTCTGAACATTTCATTTTGTCAATTTAGTAATGTACTGTATTCTAATAGCTTGAAACCCATGTCCTATGATATTTTCTTCACCGTTTTTACTCCAATTGTTCAGGTATGGTGTGTCACCATTTGAGTACTCTCTTGGCGAATCTGGTGGAAGTTTGCAGTTAGCGGCAATGAATGGGCAAATAAAATGGCCCACAGGACCGTCTTCCCCATACCCTGACTCATTGCACCAATTTGTGACATGGATGTTGCAGCCACAGCTTATCTTGCGACCTGGTATTGATGATGTCATTATCCATGTGGACAAATTATTGGCCAAGTTTTCTTCTTGATATCCTGATTCTCTCTTTAGTGAGAGGCTATTAGTTAATATTATTCTTTCTGTTCTCCAATGTGTTTTTCCCCAAATTTTTTTTTGTCATACGAGAGAATATTGATATAGCTGCTCATCTTATTAGATGAAGTAACTCTATTTTAGGTATGAAGATATATCTGGACCTAATTTAAAGCTTAATTGCAAAGCTTTTTTGTGTAGGCGTAGTTCATCAAAGCATTTTCAGTTCCATTGATTGCCATTTCAACCGTTGTTGAGCCAAAGATTAATTTGATGATTTATTTTTTTAATTTTTGTTGGAATCTTCTTATTCAAAAGCTTTTGGCGTATTTTAGGATTCTCTGTTCAAATGCCTTTTTCTTTGAAGCATGACTAAGATATCTGGTTGATTTTGTTAAGTTGATCTATTGTGCGTGCCAACTTGTTAAGATTCATTTCAATTAGGATGATGATTTTTTTTTTTTTTTTTGATCTTCTTTGCCCAAAAGCTTTTGGCGTATTTTAGGATTCTGTTTTCAAATGCCTTTTTCTTTGGAGCATGAATAAGATATCTGGTTGATTTCGTGAAGTTGATCACTTAGCGTTCCATCTTTAATTTATTTTTATTTTAGGTTTCTGACGTTTTTAGCTTCTGACTTAGAGTTTTCAGCTCATAGGTTTCTTCCCCACTCCTCAATCATAGCTACCTCCCACATCCATTCTGTTCCGATTCAAGCCAAAGAGTTTCTTGGGCTATTTTTTCCTCCTCCCATAGACCCTTTGGGGTTTGCTCTATTTATGCTCCAAATGACTCCATGGAATGGGCTAACTTATGGCAGGAACTAACCTATTCTCTTCCTTCCGTTCCTTGGATTTTTGGCGGAGATTTTAATATGATTGAATTCCCTCATGATAAACTTGGCGGAGTCCCTTTTCGACTTCCTCCACATGAATTTCAACCTTGGTATGACTTTAAAAAATAATTTTATCTTCTTGATGGAGTCAAGGATAACTCAAGTAGACCTCTCAATAGATTTACTTGGAGTAACCTTCGTCTGGGTCAGGCTCGAATATATAGTCGGCTAGATCGATTTTACTTCTCCACACTATCCTTTTGGCAGGCAATCTCCACCACTACGGTTCACCAACATGCTACATTATCTGACCATTATCTCATCGTCATTTCCATGCAAATCTCTGGTACTTCACATAGGACCAGACTCCACCTCTTTCGCCTACACTCTAATTTATTCTCTTCTCCTTCGTCTCAACAACTTCTTTCTAATCTTTGGAATGTCGAACCTAGGCCCATAGATCAGGTGGGTTGGATCCAATGGTGGCTGCGAACCACTAGTAGGGTGAGGAACTTTGCTCGGAAGTTTGGCAAGGAAGTGGCCTTTCATTCTAGACAAGAGTACAACAACATTTGTTCAACTATTAATAATCTTACGGAAAGGTTATCCATAGAACCCTTTAATACCCACATTCATGAAGAACTTGCGAAAGTTCGCTCCACTTTCCAATATTGGGAAGTCCACAAGGCCCACAGTGCCTTAATCAAAAGTAGACTTACTTGGTTGAAGATTCAAGATGAGCAATGTAAGGAATTTTTTAAATATCTTAACAGCTCTCCTTCCATTCCATCTCCATATACTCTCTCTAGGGATGGTGTTATTATCATTGATCATGATAGTAT
>MNCI01015397.1:639095-679769 GCA_015680685.1 Gnetum montanum
CATAGTTTTCTACACCATTTGGCCTTTTTCCTCTTTCTTCCACCTTTGTTCTCATTCGACAATCCACATCCTGGAAAAGATACACACATTTCAGCGAATGGTTGATCTCTGGAATGCATTTCCACACCTTGTGGAATGCTAAGTTTAACATGTTTCCTATATAATAGTCTCAGTCAACATGGTTTCTCTTCCTCCTTTCCTCAATCTATATGTCTTGAAGTAGCTTATGTACTAAATTTTGTTTTCTATTAATAAAATTCTCTTTCTGGGGTCTGACACCCCCCCATAATCTTTTCGTTGGTGACGGACTTGAGCGTTTTTATACACGTGTCCCCGTAGATCGTTTTACATCTCTACCATCAACTTCCAGAAAGTTATTACCTCTTCCTTATGAATGCTTGAAGGCCTCCCAACATTATGAATGCTTGAAGGCCTTCACACGTAAGGACCTTTAGGTTAGGTTACAGTTACTAAAACACCTTCTGAAACATGGTAGAGGAAACAATTCTCAATTGATAACGAATGTTAACAGTTAAGTTGGAGGAATGGAACGTCATATGCATCGATCTTAATGCTTTGCTTAATTTTTGCCTGTAACAATCTTATATTAAGTTACCTTGTTTGTAAAGGCATCGTAATTGTAAATATTTCCCGTAACATGACATTTAAAATGAGTATCAATGGTGAAGGGCAGCATGTTATATTAAGACTTATTAAGTTCAGTTTTAGTGGCTTTTTTAGATGATTTTAGTAAATAAATTTGACTATTAGATAATCATTAGACAAAATTCTATTATGTAGACTTGAGTAGAAATGGTGCTTATGTTTTGATTGTTATAAAATTATATGAAAATTTTGTAGGTTCATTGTAATTCACTTAAGATTTCTTAGCAAATTAACATTTTAGATTCAAGAGTAGTAATGTTAGGTATCTATGAATGTAAAGTTTTTGGTTATTCACAATGCAAAGATTGTTTTAAATAATCTTTTTCAAATCTTGATCTAAAAAACTTTGTGAGGGTGCAAGTAGAATCTAGACTCATTTAAAATACCATAGTTATGATAAGAATTTTTTATGAGAATAAATATTTTTGTTATTTAGATTTGCTTCATCAATGTTTTCATCTTAGCTTTATCCTAATCATGAAGTCAATTTGAGTTCTTTTTTCTATTCACATTTGTTAAGAGTTAAATTATTGCTAATTCCTAATTCATAAACATTTTCTTTTGTTATTATTCTAAGAACCATCATATTTAATTGATGGTTAAATTATATATTAAAAAACTATTGAATGATATTAGGTAGATAGTTGGTTATAGTATGTTGATGTCAAATCACTTGGTTATCTTAATGGTAACGATATGTTATCTAAGTGGTAGGACTCTTGAATTGGAAATCCTAAGTCATCGGTTCAATTCTAGAGGGTAACATTGAATTATACAAGTTCTAAACTTTCATGTTGGCTATATGTTATGAGGTACATATAGTCTTCTAGTGCATCTTGACTTAGCTTTGGTGTAATCGGATTCTATAGTTGGTTAAGATTAATTGTGATGCTTCTTTAAAACTTTTTCTAACAATAAAATGTTAGTCTAGCAATAAAACTTGAATTTGAACTTTTTCAATTTAATAGTGTCAAACCAAGGTTATGGTTAAATTGGGATTTATGACCACTTATTTTAGGCCTTATAAAGTTCATTAACTCATAAGAACATTTCACATGGTTAAGAAATTAAATGTTTACTTAACCAAAAGATGGGAAACTTCTTTACAAGGTAACATGCAATGATTTGCCAATCAATTTTGTTGATGTTATACTTGGATGATCATTGAGTTTTGATAATCAAATGAAACTAAAAACATTTCGATAGATACCTTATAAATAATGATATCTACAATTTACATTCATTGATGCCTAAACAAATTGATTTGGTTATTAATGTTAATTTAGCTCTTAGTAAAAGTAAATGAAGTAAAAGAATTCATATATAACTTGATCCCATGTAGTTTGGATATTGCTAGGATGATGATGCTAATAATGAGATCTTAAATAGAAAATGTATGCATATGTTAGTAAGAACACTATAGTTTTCTTAATGATATTTTCAAAACTCATGGTGTATATATTTCTACTAGCTAATAGATAATAGATCTAAGGGGTCTATGTATGTAATAAAATTTCAGTTTCAGTTTCAATGTCAATTTTAGAATTATTTCACCACTCATTCTTTTCTATTTTCTAGTGAAATTTATCTTATAAAACATGTTGAGATAGGGTAGGCTTTATTATATTGTAATTACTTTAGTGAAGCTCTTTGGAAGCCTCGATGGGAATAACTTTTTACCCTCAATGCATAGAGATGCCTATTGTTATATAAAAATGGTATTTCTGTAAAAACATTTACAAAGAATCATAGTTAGTTCATAATTACGACTCTCTAAACAACCCACCCCCTTTCTCCTAGAGTGCAGGTTGTATCTAAGTAGGAGGAAATACTTCTACAAAATGACAAGTCTAGATAAGGCATATTTTGTGTTGATCATAATGAACTTTGTAATTCATTATTGTTACAATAGTCCTATGGAGTACAGTAAGTAGTGTGTGCATCACGAGTCCCTTGTCATTAGAAGTAGCCTAGTCGGGTGCCATGTTGCTTAAGGTTTACTAAGACAAAGTTGGATTATGAGTTAAAGCATCACCTATATTTGGTATTAGGGTTTGGCTCAATCCTTTCTCATTTAACCTTCTCAAATGGCAAGGCCTTTCCTTATTAGTTGGCCTTACAAATAGGTTCATCCTTATACTGTATAATATTGGCCCATTAGTATATAATATCTAAATTTTCCCATACTTTATCCTTCATTCATTTATTGAATTCCCATACCCTATACCTAAAAACAAAGTGAAATCCTTTGAAAATGCAATTGAATTTTTAGTTGAGATTAAGCCTTTGATGAAGGGGCTACGTGTAAGAAAGCATGCCTTGTTGATGGTTCAAAGGTTGTTTCTCTTTGAATCAAGAATCAAAGAAGTGTAAAGGTCTTTATAGGTTCCATGCTATCATAATTATCATTAACTCCCATGAAACTACATTGCCCTAATTCCTTGTAAACAATGTTACAAGGATATGTAGGCTACTAGGGCTTTGGTTTTTTGGCTTGGGCACCATCCATCCTCTTTGGAGGGGGGACATATGGTTAGATGTGCACAATGTAGGATCAATTCTTGTTGTCTTGTTATGGTGTCTTGCATCACATTGTATTGTGGTGAGTCTTGTATGTGTGTCTCCTAGGTCCTTATGCATGTGTGATGCCTAAGGCATACTTGCTATGCTTCTAATTAATATCTAACAAGTGCTAGAACTTTTTACTATGTTTGTAGGTGCTTTTCAAGGGTTACATCATAACATTACCATTTGGAGTGATGGTAATGTGTTTGTTTCTCAAGTGGTAAGTTATGGGTTTGAGTCTAGGTATAGCCACTTGAAAAGAGGTTAAACTTTAGCTCATCTATTGATCTTTTAAGCCTATAGGTAATTGAATGTTTTATAATAGAATTTTCTACTATCTTCAAAGGAAAATTGCAAGGCTTGCAACTAATGATGAAATCACAATTTCCTAATATATTGACCTTATTTTAGAAGATGCTATTTCAAATGAGAAATCATAATTAATGACTTTTTAACAAAGGGAAAAATTTAGAAACTGGTTTCTTCTCATGTTGTACTAATTGTGCTAGTTTCAAATAAATATATGATAAATTAAGAATGTGCTAGAATTACTAAATAATATAACTTTCTTATTTCTAGAATGGAGTACTTTTTAAATGTTCTTTCAAATGTTGGTAGGTGGGGGTGGGATGAGTGAGGGATGGGTGGTGTATGTATATGTGGATATTGGACTCCTACAATTAAAAAAATTTAGAGTGCATCATACTATCAACATAAAAGAGAGTCTAAAGAAAAAAACCAAATGATTTTAAGATGCCTTTTCAGGTTTTTATCTTTACAATAAATCTTGAAAAATACCCTCTTTGGGGTAGGAAAAGGATTAGGCCTTGGCTTCATTTAGAAGTGCTCTTATGAGCCTTTGCTTCTTATTAAAGAATTTCTTGTAAAAAGAAGAAAAATACTCTCTCCAAAGAAAAAGGAATATAACAATTAGAAATAAGAAACAAATTACAACAAAGCTTGATAGCTTTACTAGCTTAAGCCCACAAAACAAAAAGGAATTAATATTGTAAGGAATGAATTAATTATTTAACCTTCACTAGAAGCTGTTTTGCCTTAAGATGTAATTGAATAGCAATGTCTTTGAGAATATGATATTTAACTCCTAAAGATAGTTCATAGTTATGCTCTTGCTACTTTAAAATAATTGCATAACAGAGCTTTCAAATTGAATAGAAAATAAGTAGCTAAAGATACCTCGAAATACAAGGAATGGAGATAGACAAAGTAGGTTGGTCACCAAGAATGAAATTATTGATCTTTGGTTGAAAGTTGTTGCAAATTCTAGATGTTCATTTTTAAGCATAATATGTAAGATGACACTTAAAAATACATGTGAAAATGAGTCTTTTCATTTACAAAGAGGACAATGGGAAGAATTAATTTCCATATGTTGAAGATGATGAACCAATAGGAAGACCTTGATGTATTAAATAGCATAAACAAATTCAAATATTTGGAAAAGTGAGAATTTTCTAAATCTCTCATTTTTCTCATCAAAAAGTGTTGTGATAATTGCATTCTCTATGTCTTGTTAAATTTGTTATAAATAAGATTATTCTTGGTAATTATCTCATATGTAACTTTGGAGCTATAATTTAAAATAGATTTACCATCCTTTTAAAAAATATCTAGAAAGGTTTAATACAAACTATTGTTAACTTTAAATAAATTATCAAGATTTAAAATCAAAATTTCAAAAATTTATCCCCTCATTCTATTTAGACTATAGAGGCTAGAAGCCTTCTTCTATGTAATCCATCTATCATGAATATGTAAACATCAAACATGAATATGTAAAAAATTTGGATTTGGGGGTGTAGGATGCAAGGCATGGGGGGAGGGGATTGGTTGTTAAGGTGAACTGAAATTCATAGAAAAGATAATTCACACAAACAAAAAATATTAATAAGCCTAAGGGTTACAATGTGATCCCCCAAGTCACTTATAATAAAGAAATAACAAAGAAAATCACAACCCTCATGATGAGGGTTACTAAAACTTAAAGACTCTAATAACTCACAATCTAGATGAATGAGAAGCCTAAGCCCCTTCACTAAAAGGAAGCCACCATAGACTAATTTGCTTTAGCATATGTTCTTAGAAAATAAATTTGGATTTATGCCAAGGAGATCTACTATAGAGGCTATTTTTTTGAGATGACAATTAATGAAGAAATTCAGAAAGCATGGAAAAAATCTACATATGGTCTTCATTGATTTGGAAAAAGCATATAATAGAGTGCATAAAGACATTATTTGGTGGGCCTTGTGGAGGAAAAACATCCCTAATAAATATATTAACATAATTTAAGACATGTATGAAGGAGCTACCATTAAAATTAGAACACTTTTGGAATAGCATATGATATTTCAATCACAATAGGTCTACATTAAGGGTTTACATGTAGCTTGTACTTATTTACTATTATTATGGATGAATTAACAAAGGAAATACAAGATGAAATCTCTTGGTGTATACTATTTGTAGATGATATTGTGTTGGTGGATACATCTTAAGAAAATATTGTTACTAAAATAAGGAAGTGGAGACATGCTCTAGAATCAAAAGGCTTAAAAATTAGCAAAAGTAAGAAAAAGTATATGGACTACAATTTTAATGATAGGATAAATAGTGATGAAATAGAAGTCACTATTCAAGACAAAAGAGTCCCTCATTACAAATAGTTTCACTACCTAGGATTAAGCTTCCAATTAGATGGTGAAATTGATAAAGATATTAGAAATAGAATTGAGGAAAGATGGTCAAAATGAAGACATGCTAGTGGTATTCTATGTGATAAAAGAATACGAATAAAATTAAAGAGAAAATTTTACAGGATAACTATTAGGCTTGCTATCTTATATGGTGCTAAATGTTGGGTAGTAGAAAACAGGCATGAACAACAAATCAGTGTGGTAGAAATGTGTATATTTCAATGGATTTTCAATGTTACTAGAAGAGATAGACTACATAATATAGACATCAAAGAAAGACTTGGAGTCGCTTCTATTTCAAATAAGCTACAAGAATGATGGCTTTGATGGTTTGGACATGTGCAAAGAAGATCAAACAATGAACCTACAAGTAAAGATTGCTACATCATTATTCTAGGAAAGCCATTGAAAGGAAGACCAAAGAAGATATGGAAAAAATGATTGAAGATGATTTAAAGAAACTACAAATATAAAAAAAAGATTCAACTTTTCATAGAGGTGAATGACAAAAAATAAATCATGCAGCTAATGCCATTTTTGGGACAAAGCTAGGATGATGATGATGATGATATATTCTGAAACCATAATACCATTATAGTTGATGAGCAACGAGGTATCCCTACGCCCAACCATACGAATCATAGGCATTCACGTGCAATCTAGTTGAATTTCGTAGACTTTAATTACCAAGTACGCTAGAGCTAAATGGTGAGTTTGTGTTGTTCATTCGTTGTCTTCCTAGTCACTTGTGAAATGCAAGTGTATGGTTAAGTGCGACTGAGGCATAAGATTTTTACTATTTTATGTTTTATCAATTGATCTCCTAAAACAAGAATAAATATCAGAGTAATTAAGTGCTAATTAAACTATTATCTAATTTATCCTAACACAAGTAACCATCCCCACTTCCTGGATACATCCTAAACTTTGTGTAAACACTGTAGGGTTGTCAAACGCTAACTGTTTCTAAGCTACCAAGCGTCACATGTATGTTCGAATGGGTCATGCTTGTGTATTCTAATTAGTGTCTTAATTAATAAAAATTAATTACTATATGAATAAAATTAATGTAAATTGCATGAAATCACGATATGTAAATGCATAAAGAAAGAAAGTCTTAAGTGCTGCAAGGATGAATCAAAGAACTCATTTTTATTGCCAACACAATGGTGTGTTCAGGTACATCAATGCTTGAATAAAGATTCGATCACACTTAGACCTCTTGTTGTGGGAACTTGGAAAATATTCTAACTCTCAAATGAACAAATTGCAAGAGTTTCACTACTTGACTACAAAAACTATCCTTGAAGTGTGTGCCTAAGGGATATATTTATAGGCCTGGGAGTAACCCTGTGATATCGTGTGCCCAATATCGCATCTTGGGTTGTGATATCGCATACATGATATCATGGCCACTTTGATATCAAAGCTTATGAAAAACATGATTCATCATACCCCCACGACTGAATGAAAAATAATCCTCAAGTATAGAAGAAGAGGAACAAGTCCTTTAAAAAATATATTAGGAGGTATGGAATGTTTGACTAACATGCAGAGTGACATATAGGAAACAGACAAATGCAAAAGTGCTCGAGCATACAACATTACAATTGTGTACAAAATTGGGTGTTCATAACAATAGGAAAGAACACCCTTGGATCCAATGGACATCCAACCCCTCTTGGCAACAAAAGAATGAGAGAGAGGTAGAAGAGATCTAGCAGTCATGAACGATCTTCCATGAGTGATATTGTTGCATCCTCCTTGGTGAAGATAATCTTTCTTCCAATCCATGCTTCCCATTGCAATCACAACAAAATCAAGGATTAGTATATAAAGCGTAACATAGAGCGGTTGAATACCTTATCTTGTTGGTGGTTTTATCTAGCTAAGCTGTGATTGTGGTAGATTGGTTACTTGATAATGTTAGTGGGAAGACTAACAAATTGGTTAAGTAAGAGAAGTGGTTCACAAAATTCAAAAAAAGCTTAACACAAGAAATACTGGAAAGAGGGTATAGAAATTCACAACAATAAAAAGAAGGAATTCACTAAAAATAGTTGTGAAGATGTGCATAATTGGATGGCATTGATGGGACAAATAAAAAGGATTCAATTGTAAAAATGTCAAAGGTTAAAGAACTTAACTTAACCAAACCAAAAGATATGCAAGTGGGTCCTCCCCAAAGTAGGTAAAAGCCTTTTATGCCCTTCCATAACTTCAAACCAAGGAGTTCGTGGGCACCATGGATGATTAATGNCCATAACTTCAAACCAAGGAGTTCGTGGGTACCATGGATGATTAATGGTTATAAAAAGTTAAGTACAAAAACCTAGAAGTAACTGACTGAGAAACCTGACACATCAAACTAGAACATTGAATCAAAACATGAAACCACCAGTGAGGTGAGGCATGAAAAGCATAGATGAATGAGAGAGAGAATGGAATGGAGTTTCTCATTATGGTCACATGAAGTCCCTTGTGGAGTTCATGATTAAATGACTCGGTAGGATCCATCCAAGTCCAGACCAAAACCAAGCACTTTTAGTGACTTTGCATCGACATTCTAAGACTAGTCCATGCCCTTAAGATACAAGAATGCTCCCACAAAATAGCCACCGTTCCAAATTGGAGAGAAAGTAGGAAGTGAGAAAGGGCCTTAGTTAGAGGAGATAAGACAAGTCCCATAACTAGTGTTTGTAGCCCATTTATTTGGTCTAAGGGTTGTGCTTTGAATTCCCATATTATTTATTTATTTATTTTTGAATGGGAACCACACCATGCAAAGATCCATGCATTTTTGCATTTATTTTGTCCAAGGGGTGTGCTTTGAATCCTCATCTTCTTATTTTTTTTGTTTTTGTTTTGATGAGGACCACACCATGTAAGGACTTATTCGACTTCCTATTGTGGAATGGCATAGAATGGTGAGAAGCTCACGAGAACACTCCTGCACATAGATAAATTAAAAAGCACAAAGAATACTGCATCCCTTTGAAGCCACACCTTGTCCAACCCCTTGATTCCTTCCCAATTTTAGAAACTGCACAAGTCACCAATTTATTAAGGTTGCATTAATGAAAAATGGACTACATGTTTCCAAAACAAGAAAAACCATAGAGTGCCTGGATGGGTGGATGATGTGAACTCACTACTTGTTACATGAAAAGAAACCATGTCCTAGTCATTAATAATGGCATTCAAAGTTAGAAACCTGACATCAACAATCAAATCACAAATGAACATACCATCATTGAGTAGTACATTACCATTGTACTTGACATCTTATTAGCAAAAAGGGTAGAGAATCAAACCAAACATAAGAAAATATAAAATAAAGTAAAAGAGTATTCAAGAAATATTAAATATACTAAAAATGGTGTACAATAAAAACTTAGAAAGATCAATAACTTAAAAAACAAAAAGGTGTAAAACAAAGAATATGAAAACAAAAAGTTGTAAAACTAAAATGTGTAAAAAAAAGGGTCAAAGACTAAGGAGCCACTTAAAGTATTAGTATGGATGGCCCTCTCCCCCATGACTAAGTTGGAAGTGGGAGATTCAAAAGATTGAGTGTGATTGTCCATCAGGTGAGGTGTCCATTGAGTTGGTTGGCTTGGGCTCATGGAAAGATTTTAGTTGTTGAATGTTGACTAATTGCTTCTTATCTGGGTTGTCAGGTTTATAGATAATCATGGCCCTAGATGGAAAAGTATCATCAATAATGTAAGGTCCTTCCCACAACATTTAAAATTTGGTTTGTTGAGGTACATGTGCAGGATTCCGGTAGATAACCTTATCTTTTGGTTGAAATTTGACTTTTCTTATTTTGAGGTCATGACATTTCTTATTGAATGCCTTATGCATTTCATTAGATGATAGGGCCATTAACCAATTTTCATTTAGCAAATTGAGGTTCATTAATCTTTCCTTTTGTGCTAGGCTTAGATCCATGTCAAGGTCATAGGCTATAGAGAGTGTACAGAGCTCAGATTGAATGGGCAGTGTTGGTAGTTTTTTGTACATGAGCTCATAGGGAGAATAACCTATGGGAAGCTTCCATGTGGAGCGATAGGCCCAAAGGGAATCATTTAATTTGGTGCTCTAGGCCCTTTGGTATTTGCTAATAGTGTGTGGTAGAATTTTTGTAATCTCCCGATTAGTGACCTTAGCTTGACCATTGGTTTAAGGGCAATAAGGTGTTGTGAGCTTGTGCTCAACCCCTAAGTGTTGCATAAGTTTTTAGAAGTGGCACCTGTGAAATGAGTTCCATTGTCAAAAATTAATGCACAAGGCACACCAAACTTGTTTATGATATTCTATTGTACAAATCAAGCAATAGTAGTGGATGTATAGTTGGTGATGGCTGCTACTTCTACCCACTTAGTACAATAGTCAACCATGACTATTATATATGCCTTTTCATTTGACAAAGGTGCGATGGGACCCATAAAGTTAATGTCCTAAATATTGATTGACTTGAGAGGCTAAATCCATTGTTGTGGCCCCTCCATTCAAATTGTCATTCCACCATCTCTTTGACAACGATCACAAGTGTGGATAAATTGATGTGCATCCCTAAAGATTGTTGGCCAGTAATATCCTACCATGAGGATTTTGATGGCCGTGCATCTCCCAGCAAAATGGCCTGCACAAGGGCCTTCATGAGCATCCTAGAGAACATGCAGTTGATCTATGTTAGGGACACACTAGCATACCAGGCTGTTGGGACATACTTTGTAAAGATTCCCATTGATTTCCATTGAATGCTTAACCTGGTGAAGAAATTGTTGTTTCTTCTTAGTGTCTAGCCCTTGTGATAGTTCTTGCTTGAGCATATACGTAAGAATGGTGTCATACCATCTTGGTTCATTGGGCATTTGTGCATTAATAGCCCATGTAAGGAAAAATTTATTAGGAAATTAATTAGATAAGGGGATTTCTTTCTCCTTGTTATCCCATCTTAATCATGATAAGTGGTCAGTGATCACATTTTCCATGCCCTTTCGATCGACCATCGTGAGATTGAAATCTTGCAAAATCAAAAGCCATCATATGACATAGGGGCTCACCATTGGTTTATTCATTAAAAACCAAATGGTGCTATGATCTGTGTGCACGAACACTTTATAACCAAGCACATAGTGCCTAAAAGTTTCTAAGGAAAACCCCATTGCCATCAACTCCTTTTCCGTAGTGGTGTAGTTCAGCTATTCACCTGCGATACTTCAGCTTGTGTAGTGAATGTAATATGGATGTTTTTGATCATCCAAATGCATAAGCATTGACCCCAAAGCATAAATTGATGCATTGGTCATCACATGAAATGGCCTAGACCAATCAAGTGCTTGTATAATTAGGGTTTTAACAAGATTTTGCTTCAATTGTTGAAATGCTATTTCACATGCAGGGGTCTAGATGAATGGTGCATATTTCTTTGTTAATTCAATCAATGGTTTGGTGACTTTGAAAAAGTTCTCAATGAAGCACCGGTAGTAGCCAGTATGACTAAGGAATGACCACACTTCTTTAACTATTTTTGGTTGATGGTTTATTCCTTGGATGACCCTTATTTTTTTAGGGTCCACCTCAATTCCTGCTTTTGAGATATGGTGTCCTAAGACTATGCCTTCCTAGACCATAAGATGGCTCTTTTGCCAATTGAGCTGGAGGTTTTTTTTGACACATCTTCTCAACACCTCCTCAAGATGATCTAGGGCTTTCTCGAATGTAGCTTTGTAGGTAGAAAATTCATCCATGAAGACTTCTACCCCACTACAGATTTGTTGTTGGAAAATGCTGAGGACTAATCATTGGAATGTAGCTGGGGCATTACATAGATTGAATAGCATCTAACGGTAAGCAAAAGTTCCCCAAGCACTTGTGAAAGTCATCTTTGCATGATCCTCTGGTGTGATCTGGATTTGGTTATAGCCACTATAACCATCTAGTAAGTTGTAATAGCTATGCCCAAAAATGGTGTTTAGCACTTGGTCAACAAAAGGCAATGCAAAATGATCTTTGAAAGTTGTCATATTAAGTAGCCAGAAGTCGATGCACACTTGCCATTTGCCTCATTTCTTGGGCATGATCATGAGTGGACTAACCCACTCACTATTTGCAATAGGGTCGATGAATCCCACCTTGAGGAGTTGCTCAATCTCCTCTTTGACAATCTACTTTAATTTGGGATTTAAACATTACTACAGTTGTCATTTTGGCTTGACAATGGGATCGGTGTATATCTGGTGCTAACATATTCTTGGATCTATTCTAGTGAGCTTAGAATATGACTAGGTAAAGGGTACTAACCAATTTTCTACAACCTTCATCAACATATTCTTTTGTCCTAGAGTAAGCTTGGCATTAATAATGACCGATCTTCCATTTTTCAAAAACACATACTCCATTCTGGTTGGTAATGTCTTTAATTCAAGTGGTTCTTGTTTGAAATTATCAGGAATCTCCAACTCTTCCCAATTGATCTCATCATTTTCTCCCTTAGAGAGCTAGTGATGAACTTTCTCGAGTTCATCCATACTTGCAATGTATTTGCACATTAGGCCCTTAGTAGGTTCCATGCACAATTTATTGCTGCTAGAATCAGTTGTTAGCCACTGGGTTCCTTCTTGTTTTGTGGCTGCCATGTATAGAAATCTTTGGATTTTAGGTTCTAGTGCATAATACTTGTATGTAGAGATAGATGTTTGCTTTACTGACCATAGCTTTTGCACACAATTGCACCCTAAATCGCTATATGCAATACATGGAACCCTCTTCTTCTTGATCTTTCCAAATTCATTTTCTTTAGATATTTCTAAGGAAAGATCTCTAATGTCCATTTTGGCATCAATTGTGCTTAACCATGCCCTTCCATAATAATTGGGGAGGCCCCCTTATAGTTCTCCACCTTGATTACTAGGAAGTCAACAAGATATGACCACCACAAATGGTGGTCATGATGTCTTCTACCAGTCCTAATGGAATAGTGATGGACTCGTCTGCCAGTTCTAGCTAGATGTTTCTCTTCTTCAAGGAAGGAAGGTTCTACATCGTGTACATCTTATGTGAGATCAGATTAACACCGAAACTAGAGTTTAGAAGAGCTTTACAAGGCTCATTCCTAGCAATTTGTAAATATAATAGGGGAATCCCAGGATCAGCTAACTTCTTGGGTAGGTTATCGACTCGAATCCAATCAGATATAGCATGGGTCAACATTACAGTATGGATTTAAGAGGGATTTTAGTTTGAAGGGGACTTAGATAAAAGTGAGATAGAGGAAGGTGGAGGAGTAGGGCTACCAACCATTGATGTGTCTAAGGGCTTTGGTGGACTACAAGGTTGAAAGAAGGGCCTTTTCTTTGATTGTGTTTCCAACTTGCTTAGTTGGCTAACTAGTTGTAGATTAACTATCCTTGTAGCATTTCTTTGCTATGGTTGGGTAGGCAATTCATCCTACATGGATGGAGTAGGTGGTAGCTNTGTTGCCTTGGAGGTGCCAACACCCATGATTGTGGTTGTTGTCACTACAGGTACAATTCATAGGATTGTGGTGGAGTTCCACTTGGATAGTGCTACTATGGTTGGTGGACTTGTTGAGGTTTGCGTTGTGGATAAGGTAATATTTTGGGTGTCTACCTTTGTGCAAGTCATGGATGTAAGACATACACCCTAGATTCCTACAAGTGTCACACAATTGGACAACATCCTTTGGGATGTTTATATTGGTAGACGTCACGCCTTCCATCATCATCTGAGTCACTATCCACAACCATCTCTATTGTAGCCATATTATCCTTACCCTTGGATATGGCATGTTAAGCTTCCTTACGTCTTTGGCGCTCATGCTCACCACTTTACTTCTTGGACTCTTCAGCAATTTTTAAGATACCTTGAAACTTATTGTCCATAGAGTCCCATAATTGGTCAACCTTAGCTATGATTTTAGATTGTAATTTTTGGAGAGGAAACATTTTTTGATTAGCCACCTCATCTTTGGCTAACTCATCCTCACTGTCACAAAATCAAACCTCCTTTTTGTGGATAGAAGGGTCCTTGTTGCATTCCTTTGCACTTTCTCACTTTCTCAATTCTCCCTCCCTCTTGGCTACCTACTCAATTAACTTTTGGATCCAACAGGTGCTTAACTCTGTCAATCTCACTTGGGCATAGAAACCAAGGATTTTCCTTATTTTAGACCACAACCTGTCTATGATATGGCAGAGTTGATCAAGCTAAGAGTATCCATGGCTAGGACACTTATGCAACAAAGAGTAGTATCGACCAATGGAAACATCCAAGGGCTCATGGTTTTCTTGTTTCCACCCTTGGATCTGCTTCCTTAGATTGGATACTTAGGAGTACATTTGATATTTTTCATTGAATAATTTTAACATTGTACTCCACTGTTAGATTGATTCTGGCTCCAAGGACTGGTACTAGTTTTTTGGTTCCTTAATGAGTGCCCTTGGGAATAATTTCAACTTCTACCAGTTGTTCTCAATATTCTGCAAGGCACATGCATCCTGGATGGCTTGGAGATGATTTTGCAGATCAACATCATAGCCTCCCTCAAACCAAGGGATGTTGTTCATGTCCAACCTCTTTATTTTGCTATCCTTTACGTACCTTGTTGGAATCCTATGACCTTTGTAATGTTTAACATGCTCTGAGTGGCAAGTAGAGGTTCATCAAGGCCATGGTGATGGTGCCTATGATGTTCTCTACTAACCCTTCTTTCATGGTGGTGAGTCTCTTTGGATTGCCCACGCCTCTAGTCATGACTATCCTAATGGTCCCTTTTGTTGTTTTGGTCTTGTTAGTTACCTCCATCATGGTCATGTCATCTGTGGCCACGATTTGAGCTAGGTGAAGAAGAAGAAGATGATGATGATGAAGGGGAAGAGGAAGGAGAACTTGCATCGTGCCAATGTTTATCACCCTTTCTTCAATGATCACAACCACAATCATGATCATGATCTCCATTTGCCCCCTTATCATGACTTGCTCCTCCAGATCCATTTTTGTCATTGGATCCATTCTGACTAGAACCTGGATTATGAATTGTGGATTGCATGTTTTGGTTGAGGGCCCCTTGAACAAAGTCAAATAGAGGAGTATCACCAAAGGAAAAGCCCCTAGAAAAGTATTCGCCTCCATCCAATGGGCCAAGCAGAGGTGGAAAAGTGTTTGACCACTTACCCTTCACAAGATTGTGTTGGTGCTCCAGTTGATGATCCCTTAACCTTTGTGCTTCAATGGGATGATAATCCCTTGAATCAGGATCTCGCATCTTGTACTCCCGATGAAGATGTTGAAGTCCATGTTGTGCAAGCATTAGTTAGAGCATAGTTGGTATAGATCAATTAGGTAGCAACACAATGTTGCCTTCCATGTTGTGCCACTATAGCATTTCATCTTGATGTAAGATGAAGGTGAAGTCTGGTACATACTCATTCATATGAGCATATACCACCTGGTATTGTTGAGGCACATAGTCTGCCCTAGGCAGAGATAGACTCCTATGAGAAGAAGACATTTTATGTTAATGAATTTATATTTAGTGTGTGGTTAAGATTTAATTTAATTATAATAATAATTTTTTTTGTAAGATTTGACTTGTAGGGTTTGAACAACGAGGTTACTAAGTTTCAATAAGTTTAGATAGTGCACGTAGAACTAAATTCCCCGACAATAGTGCCAATGATGAGTGGCAAGGTACCCCTATGCCCAACCATACAAATCATAGTTGTTCACATGAAATTTGGTTGAATTTTGTAGACTTTAATTAATAAGTATGATAGAGCTAAATAGTGACTTTGTGTTATCTGTTCATTGTCTTCCTAGTCTCACTTGTGAAATGCAAGTGTATGGTTAAGTGCGATTGAGGCATAAGATTTTTATTATTTTGTGTTTTATCAGTTGATTGCCTAAAACAAGAATAAATATGAGAGGAATTAAGTGCTAAGTAGATGATTTTCTAATCTAGCTTAACACAAGTAACCATCCCCACTTCCCAGACACATCTTGAACTTTGTGTAAACACTGCTGGGTTGTCAAACACTAACTGTTTCTAAGCTATCAAGCATCATACGTATGTTTGAAACGGTCATGCTTGTGTATTCTAATTAGTAGCTTAATTAATCAAAAATAATTGCTGAATGAATAACATTAATGTAAACTACATGAAATCACGATATGTAAATGCATAAAGAAAGAAAGTCTTGAGTGCTGCAAGGATGAATCAAAGAGCTCATCTTTATTCCCAACACAATGGTGTGTTCAAGTACATCAATGCTTGAATAAAAATCCAATCACACTTAGACCTCCTGCTGCAAGCACTTGGAATATTCTAACTCTCAAATGAACAAACTATAAGAGTTTCACTACTTGACTGCAAAAACTACCCCCAAATCGTGTGCCCAAGGGCTATATTTATAGGCTTGGGAGTAACCCTGCGATATCGTATGCCTGATATTGCATTTTGGGTTGCGATATCGTGTAGCTGATATCGCGGCCACTTCGATATCAAAGCTTATGAAAAACATGATTCATCAATAGTTTTAATGCTTATCATGCATAATGTCTTCTAAATTTTTTTAAAGCACTAGAGAAATATGAATAGAAATAGCTCAAGAAAAAAGAAAACTATGTAAAAGGTTATTACAATACCAACTATTATTCTTTTTGGATTTTCCTTGCATAAGTCTATTTTTGAGAAGGAATATCCAAACATCATCTTCATCAATGCATTTTACAATCCATTTTGCTAAGAGAAAAACTCCTTTTAACAATTAATGAGGCCAAGTACTCCATCTTTCTTGATAATAGTGCAAATATTCCAAGCAACTCTAGAAAAACCTTTTCTATTTTCCTTATTAGATAATAAAAATTGATGAATTAATTGATCAATTTTGTCATAAGAAGCTTTTGTAGGAGCCTAACCACTAGAGCAATAAACATGATTAGACCAAAGAATTTTCTTAATAACAAAAATTTTTCAAGCAAGCATGAAATCTTTTTTCTTTTCATTTATTGAGTTTCATTTTAATTTTATCAACCACATAATTCTCCAAAATATTTAATTTAGGATTAAAAGGAAAATATATTTCTAAAATCTTAAAGATAATGTTTTTCGAGATTCTCCAATAATTAAGAGTAACCTATTTATTAATATTACTATTACAATAAATATTAGATTTTTTTTAATTGATATGAAAATAAGATAACATGAAATATTCCTCCACTCTAGTTAACAAAATATTGATATATTGCAAAGAATCATTAATTATAAAAAAAATAATCATATGCAAAATGCATGTTAAGTAGTTGCATACCTTGATTATCAATTGAAATTCTCTTAATGAAATTTTTTGAAGGTTATAATGCAAGTTATGTAAAAGAAAGTTTGTTGCATTACTAGAAAGATACAATGCTAGAAGAAAACCTTGACAAATTAACCATTGAAGAGAAAAAGAAGGAACTCAATCCGAAATTTGTAGCAACTTAAGCATTAGCATTAGGGATAAGGGTTTGTGATGAATGAAAAAAAACCTTCAAGATATCAAATTTTTTCTTTAAGTAGCTTGTAATGCCTTTTAAATTAACCTAAGCTTTGGGTACTTTCATAATCTGGTGTTAGCCTAGTGGTAAGACTCTTGATTTGAAAGCTTCAAGTCATGGATTTGATTTTGGTGGACAATGCTAAGTTATAAAGTTGTAATTAAACTATATTACAATTCTTTTGGGATTCCAAAACCTCCTAATTTTACAAGTTTAATGCATAATATTTTAAGAGAATTAATTAAAAAATGTTATATTATCTTCTTTAACTATGTTATTGTTTATAATGATAATGCATAAGAGGATTTACATTACTTTAAGTTGGGATTTAATAAGGTAGGGATGGCTATGTTAGTGCTTAATGTGAATAAATATCATTGCTTGAAGAGAAAAATTATTCTCACTTGACATTTGATATTCAAGAATGAGATGATGATGAAGTTAACCAAGGTAAGAGTAATAAAAGAGTGGTCAACTCAAAAGAATATTAACGAGGTAAGAATTTTTTATTTATTTTTTATAGAATATTTATAAAGAATTTTATTGATATTTCATAGCCAAAGCTTTCCTTGTTTAAAAGAATCAAAACCTTTATTAAGCTACACAATTGAATTAGAGTTTCACGCTTTTAAAAGAAAGAATTGCAAGTGATCCTACCCTTATCATTTCAGATTTCTCCAAATTTTTGAAAGGAAGGTGGATGAAAATTAGCTTGTAATTAGTAGAGCACTTTTACAAAAAATACCACTAGCACTCTTTTCTAAGAAATTAAATGAAAGTAAATAAAATTTATTGTATTTATGAAAAGGAATTGTATGTTATCTTTAAAATTCCCAAACATTAGAAGCATTATCTTCTCACATAGGAATTTTTATTTTTAACTGATCATAAGGCTCTACAATTTTTGAACTCAAAATAGAGACTTAGTGTTAAGAATATGAAGTAGGTAGAGCAACTACAAAGATTTTAATTTCTGATGAGTGGCTAGGTACCCCTACGCCCAACCATATGAATCACGAGCGTTCACGCGTGACTCGGTCAAAATCCGCAGACTGTAAGAACTTAACATACACCAAATTTCTAACTAGTAAAACCTTGGGTTAGAATAGTCATTGTCATCCTAATCTCACTTGTGAGGTTCTGTTACGATGGTTAAGTGAGATTAAGGCTAATTAATTTTATATCTTTTTAATTATCTTTTTGGCGGCTAATTGAGGTATGGAAAGTAAGGAATAAACTATTATCTAATATTTAATTACCCTAGCTTATATTCTAACTGTTCCTAGCATAAGTATCTAGTCCCATCTTCCGAGCACATTCTGAGCATCTCCTAACACTTCTAGGTTACCAGATGTGAAGTGTCACTGGGCTTACCAAGTGTCTAGATTACGTTCGAGATGGTCGTACTTATGGCCTTAACGAACTACGAATGAACAATAGCGATTGAAATTATAATAACGAAAACATAAGTAATTAACAAGTGACTAATAAAGCATAAACATATTAAACTATTAAATGCATAAAATAACTAAGTCCAAATGCTGTAAGGATTGCTTAAATAGTTCATCTTTATTGCTGTCATGCCAATGGGCTCAGATACATGAACACTTTAATAAAGAGTCGATCACTTTTCTTACACCTGCTGTGGGCACTTGGAAAATATTCTATCTCCTATAGGAAAGAATTGCAAGAGATTTGCTACAACTACTCAAAAAGATGCCTAAATGAGGCAGAAGGCCCTCTTATTTATAGGTCAGGAAAGGTGGCTGTGTAAACAGGGCCATGTCGACATAGGGAGGCTACGTCGACGGGCCTGCATTGAGGCATTGACTAAATGACACTTCATCATACCCCCATGACTGAAAAAAAACTCATCCTCAAGTTACTTTACAATTTGGAAGGTATGGATTATTATTTACAAAACACATAACTTAAAGACACACATGACACACACATGACACAACATGAATTTGCCAAGTGCCTGAGTTACAAGGGAGGACAAATTACAAAAATGGCAGTGTTCAGAGACAAAATTGAACACCTTGCTAGTCCTGGAGCCTCTGCTGTGTAGGATGATGCACAAAATTGCTGGAGAAGATCACACCATCCCTAGGGGCAGTGGTTTTGATGGACCTTCTCCAGCCTCTGGCCCATGCATTGGTGGTGGCATGGATGTCGGTAGTCTCGTGGCAGCTGCAACTTCTGGAGGTAGCCGAAAAGCCTCCAAGAGAGCCCTCATTTTTTCTTCTTTTCTTTTGGGGTCATTCACGATCTAGACAACTTCTCCAATGTGTGCTAGAACTGGAACTTACCAAGGAAAAGGTAGTGCCAGAATGAGCTCTTTTAAGTTGACAAACCGGGCTGTGAATTGCTTGAGTTCAATGTCGAATGCTCAGATTGATGCTTGCAGCTACTGGTGGTCATTCATTCTTTGGGCCAGGTCGTCCGTGACTATACGTTGTCCTTTAAAGCTTTGGTAGAGGACCTCAAGTTTTGTGTTTGCTATTGCTAGCTTTTGTTTTATTATCTTGTGCACCTGGAACTCACCCTCATATAGGGAATACGAGGTGGCCACTTGTTTCTCTAACTCTGACCACGGTCTCCTGGCTATGAGCATAGCCAGGTTTGCATATCAAAGGTTGGCCAACTCCATGTATTCTATCATTTCATCAATCTATAGCTCCTTTACACGGATTTTCACTTTATTGTAGGTGTTCAATCCATTGAAGATAGATGGCCATATATCACCTTCCTCTTGGAGCTGCTGGAGCGCTTGGTTCATCTTGGCTTTGGCAACTTGAATGTGCTTCTCGTTTACCTCCTTTTGCAATCCCACTTGATCCCTGTAATGATTTTTGACTTTTTCAAACTTCAGAGCCTCATTTTTCCAAGCGAAAATTTTGATTGTAATCTTTTATCATAATGCCCAAATCTCCTCCATTGATAGATTTCGATTTTCAGCTGCCAACCTTCTTATGTCAGTGTTCACCCTGGCTAGCTCCTCCTGCTATTGGTGGATAAAATCATTCATGTGTTCATTCTCTGCATCAACATTGCGCAGGCGATGAACTTCTGCGGTCAGCTGCATGCTCTCCTAGCGAACCACCACCAAGTCCTTTTCTAAGTGATACGCTCGGGCATCTACTATGGACTTGTCGAGGATCGTCATCTCTCACACATCCTTAACAACCTACAATTTAAGTTGAATCTATTGAAAAGCTTCATCTCTGATGATTTCACGGTTGAGGATGGTAGGATCAGCAAGCTGGGCTCTTAATTAGGCTACCTTAGTTGCCAAGCACTGACAAGTAGCTTGTGCAGCTTCTAGTTGCCCTTACAAAATGAGGCTCTTGCCCCTTGCCAAGAGCAGCTTCGAATGGATCACAGTAATGTTGTCTGGAAGGTCGAAGACATCCAGAAGAGGTTGCCCAGTTCCCACCAGTCGGTCCAACAATTCTTCATGTTGGGCTGCATCAATCTTGCTATGCAAAGTTTTGGTAGACACTTGTACATATTATAGTCCATGAATGTTTGGTACAGGTGTTTTCAGTGCATTGAGAACCGTAGCAATTGTATTAGCAACCACTTCGACTATAACTTCCTATCCCTGGTGCTGCATCACCAGGACTGTCGCCTCCTCACCATCTTCCAAGTGTATCGAGAAGGTAGCAGCATTCCCTGAGATTTCAGGGAATAATTGTTGGGTTGCAGTTGATACATCTCGGATGCTTGAATCTGTTCTGGTTAGAATTTGTGCTCAGGCGGCAGAGAATATCAGCCTTGCCCTTTCAAGAAAGCTAATTGATTAAGTCACTTGCTCCAAGTGGCTCATGGCAGGGCGATAGACCGAAGTATCTTCTCCTCCACCAATCCTATCGAATTGCTCTCGCTGGCTCAAGAGCATTTCTTAGATCTTGCGGATGTATTCTCCTATGTTTTGCAAGCCTGGCTATGTTGTTTGTGTAGGTGGTGGAGGTGGTTGCTGCTCTTCCTCTATCTGTGTGGCAGCAGGCATTTTATCTTTCATCATTTCTTGCCACGAGGCAATTGGGGCATGTCGGATGATATCATTAGAGTATCGTACTATCCCTGCCCGTTTGCATAACTTTCAGATTAGGCAAGGAAAGGGGAGAGCTTATCTTCCATGTTTTTTCTCAGTGAACCTCTTTTCAATCTCCAAAAATAGCATATGTGGAAGACTCATGGGAAATTTTCCACTCAAGGAGGCACACGCATGAGTGGAGAAGGTAGTGATTTTGCTGGGTCTTACCATTGGATTCAAATGGTAAGACATGATCTTTGAGTATACTCTCTCTACCATGGTCAAGGATTTGAATTCCTTGCACTCTACCTCATAGCACCATTTGATCCATTGCACCTTTACCTCTGGATCAGCCTGCTTTGGAATTTCTACCACATCTGCGCCAGTTTCAGGCAACCCTAGAGCTTGCGCTATTGATTTTGAAGAGTAAGAGACATAAATGTCTTTGATTCTTACTCTAGACCCTCGTTGTCGATTTGACCAGAAGAGATAAGTTTCTCCTAAGTACCACTCACCATTGGTTGTGATGATTGGCCACATTGAAGAGTTCTGCAATTGGAGTCTCATGTCTTCTAGTGCGTGCTCAAGGAATGGTCCAAAATCTAGCTCTTGGAGGACCGTCCATTGCACCTCCCGTGGTGTGATAGCATCAAGGTAGGCTTGGGTTAGGGTGACCTCAAGCCATGGTGCTATCCCAGGGGTCTCATCCCCTAGCAATTTCTCATTGAGAATCTTCCCTTCAGGAATTTGGTGAGTAGATTCCACATCAGGTCTTTCGCAAAAGGGCTAAGTTGCATGAGAGCCCTCTGCATGCTCTGGCGGTTGCACACCTTGACCCCTTCCCGTGTGTGGGCGCTTGTCCCTTGGGTGTGACAGTCCTTCATCCCTTGGGTGCCATCTACAATCAAACATAACCATCCGTTAGACTGTTCATAAGCAGTTTAAGATTGTCTGGATATACTTTCTCAGTTTGACCAAGTTATGTTAATGGCATAAGCACACTGTTAAGTTTCCTGGAGCGTTAAGTTAGGGGTTAGGGCCAAATTTTTCATAATTAACAAACTAATTAATTAATTAATTAATTACACAAAGGCACCACCCCCCCATGATTGAGAGCATACCTCTGGTTGTGTAAAAAGGGCAAGGATAGGTTGATGCGGACACGCAATGATGTAGGTGCGTTGGGAAGGGTTAGGCAGAAAAATTGGCAAAAAATCCCCTCAATTGAACTCCAAATGATGAAAGAAATGAAAGTGCAGTGGGTGTATATATAGGGGTTGGGTGCTACGTCGATGGGGTCATGTATACGTGGCTACGTATACGCAAGCACTGCATATATGGGGCCCCGTATACGTAGCACTGTTCACCCGTGGACCAGCGTTGACCAACCCATAAAACACTCGAAATGATGAATTTGAAAATCCAAATTAAGGCAGTTGAAGTGTGTGAAAGGCCTGATCATAGAAGATGACAAGAGGAAGGGAATGGAATGTGAAAAGAGACAAAATCAAAGAATAGGATGCAAAAAGAGCTCCGTGAGGAAGAAATCAAACGATGGGACACTGAAACCAGTCAACCAAGAAATCCAAAGGATGGGAGGCTTAACAAAAGAAACCAGGAGAATACAGGTGGGTCCTCTCCATAGCAGGCAATAGCCTATGTAGCCCTTGCATACCCTCAACACTAGGGTCTGGGGGCCCAAGTGCCAAGAATTAGTGTTGACCAGTGAAGACTCCAAACCAAGAGAACCCACCAAGGCATGAGAGACCTACAAAAAACATGATAGACACATAAAACATAAAAAGGGTAGTGACATGAGTACGGAGAGAAGTGGGAATAGAGGGAGAGGAGAGAATAGAAATTCCAAGTGTCAGCCACATGAAACCCCATGTGTGATCATGGTTAAGTGACCCAGTAGAACCTCTCCTGAGTTCAGACCCAAAACCATCCACAGTCAGTCACATCGTAGTGATAGAAAAAGTCTTGACCATTCCCCAAGGAAGCAAGAATGACCCCATAGAGAACCACCACTCTAGGAAACATGAAAAGAAGGAAGTGAAATGGGACAAAGTGAGAGGGGACCAAGGAAGTCCCATAGCAAGTACGTGTGGCCTATGAGAGGCAGTCTAAGGGGTGTGCTTTGAATTCGAACAATGATACAATTTTTTTTGCCTTTGGTTTTTGTGGGAACTACACCATGCAAAGACCCATGCGTGTTTGCATGCATTTGACCAAGAGGTATGCTTTGAATCCTCATTTTATTTGTTTATTTTGTGTTTGTGTTTTTTTTTCAGTGAGGACCACACCATGCAAGGTCGAATTGCCTAGAAGGTTCCTTGGAGAGAGACTTGGAGTGGTAGGAAATCCGTAAGGACACACCAGCAACCCAGGGAATAGGATATAACAACGAATACAGCATTACCCTTGAAGTCACACCTAATTCAAGCCATTGGATCATCCCTCATTTAGGAAACTACACAAGTCACACATTGATTAAAATTTTTTTAAGTGAAGGGGTTGCATGTTCGTGACAAAAGGAAAACTATGGAATGGTGAATGGGTGAATGACATGGACTCACTGCCAAGTTTATGAAGTGAAAAAAAAACATAAAATCCAAGGACAACCATGCAATGGTGGGAGCTAGATAATGAGGAAGACTATTACAGTACCCATCGTAACAAAAATCGACCGTGCCAGACACTTGAAGACAATACGATGATGTAAAAGCCATTATGTGAGAAAATGGATAGGTACAAAAAAATGAGAAATAATCAAAGAAAAGAAAAAGATGTTGAAAGAAAGTTCAAACATACGAACGATGGTGAAAGAAAAAAAAGTGTAAAACAAAAAAGTGTAAGCAAAGAAGTGGAAAATAAAGAAGTGGAAAAGAAAAAAGGGTAAAACAAAAAAGTGTAAAACAAAAAATGAAAAAATGGTGAGGGGTGTAGGGAAATGGATCAGTAGGGATGATGGTCTCCCCCACAACTGGGTGAAAAGGAGGAGATGTGAAAAATGGAGCATGGGCAACTTGTTGGTGATGAGGCGGTGGCACTAGTTTTGTGGAGCTCATGGAAAGGTTTTAGTTATTGGTGGTTGACTAATTGTGTTCTGGTGGGATCCCCAGGTTTGTGGATGAGCAAGGCCCCAGATGGAAAGGTTTCAGAGACAATATAAGGTCTCTCCCATAGTTTCTGAAACTTTGTTAGTTGGGATACATGTGAGGGGTTCCAATAAAATACCTTGTCTCCACATTGAAATGTGACCTTCCGAATCCTAAGATCATGTCGTTTCTTGTTATAGGCCTTGTGGGTTTCATTTGAAAATAGGGCCACTAATCGATTCTCATATAGTACACTTAAATTGATTAGTCGTCCACATTGTGCTAGCGGTAGGTTAAGGCTGAGGTCACTAGCTGTGGATAGTGTTTAGAGTTTTGCTTGGATTGGAAGTATTGGCAACTTTCCATACACTAACTCATAGGGAGAGTACCCTACAGGAAGTTTCCAAGTGGAGTGATAGGCCCATAGGGCATCGTTGAGCTTGGTACTCCAATTCCTCTTGTATTTGCTAATGGTTCGGGTAAGGATCTTGGTGATCTCCCTATTGGTGAATTTGGCCTACCTATTGGCTTGGGGGTGATAGGGTGTTGTGAATTTATGTGTTACCCCTAAGCATTGCATGAGTTTTCGAAAAGTAACACTCATGAAGTGAGTCCCATTGTTAGAAATGAGTGCCTATGGCACTCCACACCTAGTAACGATTTGTTGCTGGACAAATCATGTGATGGTGTTGTAAGAACAGTTGACGATGACTGTCACTTCTGCCCACTTTGCACAATAGTCCATTGCCATGGTGATGTATGCATTTTCATTTAACAAAGGGGTGATGGGCCCCATGAAGTCGATATCTCAGATGTCGAAGGGCTCTAGTGGTTGGATCCACTATTGAGGTCCCTTCAACTAGGTCGTCATCCCATCATCTCTTTGGCATCATTCGCAAGAGTGGGTGAACCATTGTGCATCCCTGAAAAGTGTAGGCTAGTAATACCCTGCAAGAAGGATTTTAATGGCTGTTCGGTGTCCAGCATAGTGGCCCCCACAAGGGCCCTCATGAGCATCTTGGAGGATGCGCAGTGTATCATCATTAGGGACACACCATCGAACCAAGCCATCTGCACACACCTTGTAGAGGTGGTCATTGATTTCCATGAAATTCTTGGCCTTATGGAGAAGCTGCTATTTTTGCCGATGGTTCCACTCCTTTGGCAGCTCCTGGGTTGTAAGGTAGGTGAGGATGCAGTTAAACCAAGGAGATTCCTTGGGTGCTTGAGGATCAATAGCACCTATGAAGAGGAGTTCATCTAGAAACTAATCGGATAAGGGCTCCTCCTCTTCTGCATCATCCCATCGTAACCGAGACAAATGGTCAGCAACCACATTCTTGGTCCCCTTTCGATCTACCATGGTAAGATCAAACTCCTAAAGAATCACTAGCCACCAGATTATGTGGGGGCTCATCGTTGGTTTGTTCATTAGGAACCAGATAGCACTATGGTTAGTGTGCATAAACACATATTTAAGCACATAGTGCTAGAATTTATCCAAGGTGAACACCACCACCATCAATTCCTTCTCAGTGGTGGTATAGTTCAGCTGAGCACCCACAATGCTACGGCTTGCATAGTGGATATAATACAGACGTTTCTGATCATCACACTATGTAAGCACAACTCCCAAGGAATAGTTGGAGGCATCTATCATAATGTGAAAGGGTCTGGACCAATCAGGTGCCCATAGAATCAAAGCTTCTACAAGTTTCTGTTTCAGCTCTTGGAATGTAGACTCGCATTCCTTGGTCTAGATGAACGAGCATCCTTCTTTGTAAGTTCTACCAATAGCCAAGCGATATTTGAGAAGTGCTCAATGAAATCCCGGTAGCAACCAGTGTGTTCAAGGAATGACTGCACATCTTTGATGTTATTTGGTTGGTGGGTGGTTCCTTGGATGACCATGATCTTTTTAGGATCTACGCTAATCCCTGTTGAGGAGATGCGATGCCCCAACACAATGCCCTCTTGGACCATCAAATGGCTTTTTTTCCAATTGAGTCATAGATTGGTGTCTACACACCTCTTTAGAACCTACTCTAGATGGTCCAAGGCTTGCTCGAATGTGGCCCCATAGGTGAAGAAGTCATCCATGAAGACTTATACACCATTGCCGATTTGTTGCTAAAAGATGCTTAGGATGAGGCGTTGGAACGTTGCAGGCGCATTGCACAAGCCAAAGGGCATTTCTTATATGCAAAAGTCCCCCATGGACTTGTGAAAGTAGTTTTGGCCTAGTCCTCTAGTGCTATTTGGATTTGGTTATAACCACTATAACCATCCAAAAAACTGTAGTATCGGTGTCCTGCGATTGTGTCCAACACCTGGTCCACAAATGGGAGTGGGAAGTGGTCCTTTAAGGTCACCATGTTGAGCAGCCGAAAATTAATACAGACCCTCCACTTGCCACCTTTCTTGGGTATGAAAACGAGTGGGCTAACCCATTTGCTATGAATGACAGAATAGATGAATCCCACCTTAAGCAATTATTCGATTTCATCTTTTACGATCTACTTAAATTTGGGATTCAACCATCTTTGTGGCTGTCATCATGGCTTCATGGAAGGGTCAAGGTAGATCTGATGTTGGCAGACCCTAGGATCAACTCCAGTCAACTTAGGATATGACCATGCAAATGAAGCAACCCATTTGTTTACCATCTCCAACAATCTCTTTTTCTGTTCAAGAGCAAGGGTAGCATTGATAATTACCAGCTTGCCATTTTGCAAGAATGCATATTCCAAGTGATTTGGTAAAGGCTTTAGCTCTAGGGGCTCTTGTTTGAAGCTCTCAGGGATTTTTAGTGTTCCCCAGTCATCTTGGTCATCAACTGTGGATATCTGTTGACGAACCATGTCCATCTCATCTGTGCTTTCAACATAGGCTTGCACTAGCCCCTCAGACGATTCCATGCATAATGTGCTGCTAGCAGGATCAGCTGTCAGCCACTAGGTGCCCTCTTGGTTAGTGGCTACTGTGTACAGGCACTGTTGAATAGGTGATTCCTCGGTACATCGACTGCATGCTTGAATGGATATCCTCTTAGTGGACCATAACTGCTGCACACAGTTGCACTCTGAGTCACTATACGCGATGCATGGAACTCTTTTCTTCTCAATCTTCTTGAAAGGATTTTCCTTTGAAATTTTCAGGGATAGATCTCAGAGTCCTAGTCGTGTGTCCACTGTGCTTAGCTAGGCTCTTCCCATGATGATTGGGAAGTTCCCCTTACAATTATCGACATGGATGACTAGCAAATCAGTAGGATAGGACCAACCACAAGCAGTGGTCACAATGTCCTCCACCAAACCCAAGGGAATGGTGATGGACTGGTTTGCCAACTCGAGCCAGATGTTGCTCTTCTTTAGTAGGGGCAAGTTCCAGTTCTTGTACATATCATGAGAGATCAAATTGACCCCTGACCCTGAGTCTAGAAGAGCTTTGCATGGCTCATTCCTTGCCACCTAAAGATAGATTAGGGGGCTTCTAGGATCTGTCAATTTCTAAGGAAGAGAACCTACTTTTATCCAATCGGTCATAGCATGTGTGAGCATGACCATCTAGATGTTGGAGTGTGGTGGAGCGAAGGACTACTCGGGTGGTATGATGGTAGAGGCGTTGGTAGGTTCAGAGGCATTGGCCACAGACGTAGGTGAGGGTGTGTTTAGATTATTGGGCTAGAAAAAAGAATGTTTGCGTGGCTTGGGTTCCGGTCCACTTGGCCGAGGTGCCAATTGTAAGTTAACAGCCCTCGTAGCATTTCTTTGCTGTGGCTATGATGGTATTTCTCACTGCATTGATGGAGTAGGTGGAAACTGAGTGGGATGGTATGGAGGAGTGGTAGAAGAAGGTGACAGAGGGTAGAAGAGATGTGGATTTGTTCCCCTAGGTGATGGAGATGGATGTTTAAAATATTCAGGGGGTGGTAGTAACTAGGAAAGGCTACATGACTGGAAGAGTCTCTTGGAGAAACCAGTTGTTGAACATAGTACCCATAAGGATCTGACTGCTTGTAAGGGTACTGCTGCCTTGGAGGTGGCATCCCCCATGCTTGTGGTTGTTGCCACTATTGGAAGTATTCATACGGTTGTGGGGGCATTCCACTTGGATAATATCCTTGCTGCTGCTGGTGGAATCTCCTGGGGTTGCCTTGTGGATAAGGCAACCTTCAGGGTGTTTGTCGCTGCACCAAACGAGGGTTCAAGGCATACACCCCAGACTCCTGAAGGTGTGACACCATAGGACAACATCCCTTAGGATGTTCATATTGGCATATGCCACATTCATCATCCTCCTTGGTGTTAGAGTTTATAACCTGCTCTACTACAGCAGCTTTCCCCTTACCCTTATGTTGGGCACGTTTAGCTCCATTCTTCCTGTGCTGATCATGGTCACTACCTTGTTCTTTGGACTTTCTACAATTTTCAATACACTTTGGAATTTCTCATCCAAAGAGTCCCATATTTTATCCACCTTTTCCGATATTTCAGATGCAAACTTTTATAACGGCAAAGTCTTCTAATTCACTGCTACTTCCAGTGGTTACTCATCTTCCTCATTACAAAATTGGACCTCCCTCTTTCTGAGGGAAGGGTCCTAGTTGAATTCTTCGGCACTCTCCTTTTTCCTAAGTTCTCCTTCTTCCTTGGCCACTTGATCAATTAGGTGTTGCAACTGATGGGCCCTTAGCCCTGACAGTCCTCACTTGGCGTACATGCCAAGGGTCTTTTACGTTTCAAAATGGAGCCCATTAATGATGTGGAAAAGCTGTGCCTGCTAAGAGTAACCATGACCAGGGCACTGATGTAACAATGAGTAATACCTACTCATGGTGGCATCCAAGGGTTCATGATTCCCTTGTTTCCAACCTTGGATCTACCATCTCAAATTCGCCATTCTAGAGTGTGTTTGATATTTTTCATTGAAGATTTCAAGCATCATACTCCATCTTCTAATTGATTCCAGCTCCAAGGACCAGTACCAACTTTTAGCTTCTTTGATGAGTGTGCGAGGGAACAAATTCAACTGTTGCCAATCATTATCAATGTTTTGTAGGGTGTAGGCATCACGGAACACTTGCAGGTGGGTCTGTGGATCACAGTTGTATTCCCCTTCAAATCTGGGGATGTTTTTCATATTAACACGCTTGATCCAACTATCCTTTATGTGCCTACTTGGAATGTGAACTACCTCTACAATTTGGAGCATTCTCAGAGTAGCTAACAATGGCTCATCTGAATCATAGTCTTATTGGGTACCATGACATCTATTATGATTCTGGCTACCCCTTCTTTCATGCTGGCGAGCATCATGCGATTGGTTGTGTGCTTCCTCATGTTGCCCCTTCTGAACTTGTTTACCACCATCCTTTCTCTCCAGCCTTCCCCTGTTACACTCAGAGCTTGAGCTGGAGGAAGGTGCAAGAGAGGGGGAGGACAGAGAAGAAGGAAAGGCATCGCCACCACTCTTGTGGTGATCTCCCCATCTACCCTGATGATGACCTTGGTCATCCAACCCAGCCTTGATACGTGACCCTCCATCCTCTTGAGGATCGTGGTCACTTGGAGGTTTGTTTTGAATGATTGACTGGATGAACTACTTCCCCAAGGGAATTTTGGTTGAATGGGTATCATGAAAGAAGGGTTCCCCATCGTCTTGCGGCCCTTGTGAGAATAAGGGGTTGCTGAATTGCTTTCCCTTCTACTGTTCATATCTCTCTGCCTACTGCTGATCTCTGGTCCATTGAGCCTCTGTAGGACGATAGTCCTGGTAGTCATGGTCCTTCATGACACACTTCACCACCCACTCCTGGATGCCCAATCTACCCAGATTGTGATATAGCATCGCAGGAGTTGCTTGGTCGGGTGGTAGCACGATGCTACCCTCCATGTGCCACCATCGGAGATTTTCATCCTGATGTAGGATGAATGTGAAATCAGGGACATATTCATCGAGATGTTTGTACACCACCCAACATTCTTGTAGCACTGGTGGTTCAAATACCTCTCTCTTGTGAGAAGACATGTTGGACATTAAATGGTCCATATAATCAGTGTACCTTACTATTTACTTAAATTCGCCTAGCGTGCGGAAATATTTCTATNGCTAGGCGAATTTAAGTAAATAGTAAGGTACACTGATTATATNTGATGGTTAAGTGAGATTAAGGCTAATGATTTTTATATCTTTTTAATTATCTTTTCAGTGACTAATTGAGGTATGGAAAGTAAGGAATAAACTATTATCTAATCTCTAATTACCCTAGCATAAGTATCTAGTCCCATCTTCTGAGCACATTCTGAGCATCTCCTAACACTTCTGGGTTACCAGATGTTAAGTGTCACTAGGCTTACCAAGTGTCTAGATTACATTTGAGATGGTCATACTTATGGCCTTAATGAACTAAGAATGAACAATAGCGATTGAAATTATAATAATGAAAACATAAGTAATTAACAAGTGACTAATAAATCATAAACATATTAAACTCTTAAATGCATAAAATAACTAAGTCCAAATGCTGTAAGGATTGCTTGAATAGTTCATCTTTATTGCTGTCATGCCAATGGGCTCAGATACATCAACACTTTAATAAAGAGTCGATCACTTTTCTTACACCTGCTGTGGGCACTTGGAAAATATTCTATCTCTTGCAGGAACAAACTGCAAGAGCTTCACTACAACTACTCATAAAGATGCCTAAATGAGGTGGAAGGCCCTCTTATTTATAGGCTGGGAAAGGTGGCTGCATAAACGGGGCCATGTCGATGCAGGGAGGCTACGTCGACGGGCCCACATCGATGCGGCCTAGTCGATGCATTGACTAAATGACACTTCATCAACTTCCAATCAAGCATAGGAGTGGAAAGTTTAATATTATGGTTGATGATCCCATGTATTTAAGTGATAAATGAATCATCATGTTAGGTAAGGGAAATTAATGAAATAATTTCTTTATATACTAATTATTTTAATTTCATTCAAACTTGGGATGGCTCAAAGAATCCATTACTTGGAAGTTAATCAATAAAGGAACCTTCATATTTAGCATGATTTATTTATTAAAATTGGAAAGATATACATGTATGCTAAATTTTGATTGCAAGAATAATATTTGAATTAAAAAGAATTGTTGAGGCATGTGTAGTCATGTTGGAAGGTATGTTCTAAAATTTTGAAATAATATATGATTTGCTAAAGGTTTTAAGAAAATACATTAAATATCATTATATATATTTTATTTATTCTAAGTTTTCTATGGTAAAGTATATTAATGAATTTTGTTATTAAAGTGACACCAACTATTTTTTTTAATAATCATTATACTTGTTCTTGCCAAAATGTTCTTTCATAGATCTACAAGAACATCTCTGTGAATTAGACATTTAAGCATATGACTCATGGCTATAAATGGTTTTTGAAATTATATATCCCTTGATAGATTGATGATTGAAAAATGAAAGGGCATAATCCTCCAATCAAATAAAGACTTAGCCTATCAACCATAATTAGAATCGACATGGGAATTGATGAATAGTGGTAAACTTAATAGTTAATTTGATGGAATCTAGGAAATATGTAATAAAATATAATGTAATAAAATATAAATAATACAAATATACATAGAATATGTAAAAATCATGAAGCAAATAATAAATAAAATACCTTAGGTCAAACCTCCAAAGGTTACCTTAAGAGATATGCCCATTATTACAATGTGCCCTTTTGGGTCTTATTACAACTTTGTCCTTTTGAGACTTATTATGATAATTATATCATTTGTTATAAAGAGACACCATCTTTGTTATGGGATGACATCATTTAGAAATGGTACATGACAATAATAAGTAATTAACTAATTTTTTAATTAAAACATAACCATTAGCCAAATCATTAACATTACTATTAATGTGTTAATCTATCATTAACCATGATTTTCCTACCTATAGATTTAACTATGAGGTTTTTATCATTAAACATTTGGAAGAACTATAAGATTGATACCAATCCAACTAGCTAGAAAGATTGAGTGGTGGAATACCTCACCTATCGAGGCCAACCCTCATGTATGACAATGTCCAACTATTGGGTAGAATTTTAATGTAATGCTAGCTTCCAACTATTAGATTAGGTTATGGACAATATCAACACTACAACTTTCTTAGATCTTGACTCCTTACCATCATCTTAAAACTAGGCCTAACACTAATTGCAACATGAGGTTTAATTATGATGTATTAGCCACTGTATCATTTTCCTCCACTATAAATCATATTTAATGCATTCCAATTATTGTTTCAAGCTTTTTGACATGTTGAATATGGCCATACACATGTAAAATGCCTACTTCTTATCAGAATAAGAAGTTATCATAGGAGAAATATGAGCATGGTGCATAATGTGAAAATTCATAAAAATGATAAATTATTGATTGATAATCAAACCTAGGTTAGATCAACAACATATATAATATGGTTAGAGCATCAAATAATCACAAAGAAAAGCATGTAAAAAGAAAAGGGTAAGCTACTTAGTGAGATTGATGCAATTAAGAATATTTCCTCTACCTTAAAAGATTAGTTAAAATTCAAGCTTTTCTATGCCAGAATAGGTTTAGATCTAAAAATCACCAAGAGATTCGTCAGGAACAACTATGAGTAAGAGAATGGAAAAGAACACAAAGTATCATTTGTGACAAAAGAGCCAACGTTGCAAAGTATTCATAAGCACAAAAAGTAGGATGTAGGCAATTCCAAGAATGAAGAATTAATAATTATTTTCTAAAAATAAAATAGCATGTATTCATACAAGGGTCTAATGGCCAACAAATAGGTTAAAGTCTTTAAGGGAGGACTATAATGAGTCTCAAGTTCAAAAATGGATTCCAAGATAAAATAAAAGAATAATTACAATAAGTCCTAAATATTTATTTACCATGTTTCATAATCATATTCTTACTTTATTTTAAAATTGAATAACATAAAAATAATTTTTTAAAAAATATAAAAAATGCTAGTAATAAGCCACCACCATCATTCCAACATGTTCTTCATAAGAGGTATCAAGCATTAGTAAATGTTATTAAATAATAATCAAGAAAAGAAAAATAAAAAATATTATTTCACACATGTAATAAGAGCAAGGTCCAAGGTCAAAACTTAGAAAACATAATATTGAGAAATAATAAAATCTGTAAGCTTATCAAGAGTTCCAAAGGATCATACACAAGCTTATAAGAAAATATATCATAATGTATAAATGGTCAATGCATGTAAATAAGAAAAATATTTAAAACTCACGATGTACAATCATTAGCATAAGCATAAGAGAGACATTAGAATGCACTCATATACATTACTAGTAAAATATAATATATTATTAGCATAATATATTAAATATATGATTATGCTTAAAGAAAAAACATAAGAAAATAAACAAAAAATTTAAGATTATAGGTTTGAAACACTAGGGTGTTAGAGTAGGCACGTGTATGAATAGTAACACATAGGTGTAGAAAATGGTGTTATAACAAGAGGTGGCAGTGTTCATGATAGGCATGATAGCATTGATGGTAGGCATGATCATGAGAAACTCACATTAGGAGATGGGTGCATGTAGGGGTGCTTGTGTAGGATTAGCATGGAGTAGGAGGCATCACAAGGGCTTGTTGGAAAAGTGTGCAAAGATATAGGCTAGTGACTTTAGGGCATGTCGAGCATAGGATTAAGGATTTTGTTGGTGCATGTGGCATGTTATGTCATTGATGCACATAGGGGAAGAAGTGATGGTAATGGCAAGCACCAAAGCATGTTGACAGTTTGGTGTTGTGAGAAGAGAAGGAGAATACATGGGTGTAAGGGTACCACATCTAGGGTGCATGAAAAAGTAATTGTGGAATGCGTAGATCAACACATAGGGAAGTAACGGTAGAGTGACATTGGGATCTTAATAAAAGAATAGTAGCATGTTGGTGGCATGGTGTTGATGGTGTGAGAACAATAATAAGGTATGAACTATGGCATGTGCATAGATTGGTTGAGTGGTGAGGTTAAGAATGAAGTTAGGATGTGTGATAGTCGACAGTGAGAGGGTAGGAGGTATAACATACCTAGCGCANCCCATGTAAGGTCATACATGTCTCAATAAGGGTGTGTCCACTTGGTGAGTGCTATGCTAGCTCCCCATGGATCCTCTCTTTTCCATAATCTAGCACACCATGTAACCTACCATAAAATCCTATGCCTTTTAACTAACACTATCACCTTTGTATCCCCTTTTATGCTACATTACCCAATGCCCCTATGCCCACCATCACTAATCTTGTCGTGTACATTGTCATCCCTCATCTACCACCACTCTCTCACAACCAATGCATACCAATAAAATCCTCTTACTTCTATTTTGCATCCTCATTGCATAATTCATATGCCACACTCACCATAATTTCCAATCCGTACCAACATGTTATAATGCTACCAACTTGCGCTAGGTATGTTATACCTCCTACCCTCTCACTGTCGACTATCACACATCCTAATTTCATTCTTAACCTTACCACTCAACCAATCTATGCACATGCCATAGTTCATACCTTATTATTGTTCTCANTTGATCACAACTGTGTGACTTGGGAGAATGAAAATTTTAGCTAAGTCTTGAATGATGATGTCAATGCTAGTGTTAGCACCTCCTACATATCAATAACATCACATGGGTGTGCTTGAACTAAAAGGTTGGAGTTGAAGGAAATTAAGTTTTTGATGAATGGATGATTTTAATTTAGGAAGATGTTTGAGCACATTTATTGAGAAGTTTGATCTTATAACTAGGTTTTGGGATGCATAACTAAGTCCTTATTTTTCATACCTTGTTGTTCAGGTTTTGGGCTAGATCAAGATAGGTGATGCTAATGATATTGTCAAAATCATATAGCATCACATCACTTATCTTGAATTAGCTATTTCTGGGTCCCAAAAACCAAGAATGAAACATTTGATTGTGAAGTTCTTATTTCCCAAGGAAGATTATCATTGTTTGAACCTAATTTGATGACTAAACCTCATTAATGATGCATGATCTTAGGATAATTATAGTTTTAAGTTTAGCTTGGTATTATATGTTGTCAATTACATATCTTCTATGTTTAATGTATATAATATCTTGAGTAGATAGGAATCCTATTACTATTTTCTTTAATATGGTGGTTAATGTTTCTCACTTTGGTTTTTAATTTTTACTTTTATTTTGAAAGTTATATGTCTCATTCAATAAATATCAACTATTGTGACTCTTATCTCATGTGTAAGGGTGACATGAGACTCATGTTGGTGGTTATTAATCCCATGTATTTCCTCATTTTCAATGTGAGCACAATAGTTATTAAAAAGCTAGAGAGAGAATCATGGTGGTTCCTATTGTAAATGAAAGATCAATCCATCCTACATAGATATGGATAAGGCCTAGGATGAGGAGGTTCTTAGATTTTTGTATGAATAATTTCCACATACTCATATGAACCTTAATCTCATTGAGGATAGTGTCACATGCCTTAAAGTGTATGAGCCTAGGAATCAGTCCTTGATTACTAGATCATATGATTCAAGAGAGTTTACATGTTGATATTGTGGTTAATGAGGATGGGATGATAAGGAAGATATAGAAAAAGGAGTTGGATTAAATATGGAAATACTACCTATATAAAATTTTTTACATTGACTTCACACTATTTTTGGATTCAAAATGCATAGAATGTCTCTTTAGCCTAGCTAGTACCCACATTATAGTCTCTAGGTAAGTTGATGTTTTTCTATGTTATATTATGTTTTCTTAGTTTTAGGCATTGATATATGAGTTTTTTATCTACTAATGCCATGTGCCTCTTATTGCTTTTAGATTAAGAAATCCTAATAAAGAAGATTCCCACTTAGAGAGGCTTGAGAAGCTACTTTAAGAGATCGCTCCTATGGATAACTAGTGCTTGCCAATTTTTAAGAGGTTTCCCAATAAGATGAACCTACTAAAGATCATAAATAATACAACATACTTAAGAAGGATAATTTGATTTATAGTTTTCATGATTGGAATGATTTTAGGCTAGATATTATGTGGCTAAAGTGGTCTAGGATTTGGTTGAGTTCAAAAGATAACTTGAAAGATGTGAACTTACCTCTTTATTATACTATGGGTTTATGCCTATGTGACATTGTAACATTGATGTTGATGTTGATGTTGATGTTTTATAGATAAGAGTAAGATATTAGAGGTGATCTACATTGAGATAGGAAACAAAATGAAGAGGTTATTGTAGGCTAATGTTCATAATACTTCATTGAGTCACTAGTGGTTATATTGTGGGGAGAGGAAGAAATACCTCCATATATTTGACAAGGTAGGGTTGGTGTCTCTCTTTATTCTAACATCAGCTAGAATTTTACCCACAAATATTATTATGCTAGAAAAATACTATTTAAGCTAGCAATAATTTTTTGTTTTTTATGTGCACAACAAGTAGGTAATCTTACAGTGGAATAGGAACTCCTTGTGATATTAGTTTGGGTTTCTAGATGGAGGTGTCATTATTAAGGATAAAAAAAATCTATCCAAGATGAAAAGACAAAAGATTAAGGATTGGGTGAAGTACATAAATGATGAGTGGTGAGGTACCCCTACACTCAACCATACAAATACGAGTGTTCATGCATGATTTGGTCAAACTCCAAGGACTAAGTGCTTATGTGCCTTCACAGAACAAGGATGGATTAGGTGATCATTGTCTTCCCAAGCTTACTCATATGGCATGATTGTATGGTTAAGTAAACTTGAGGTATATTATTTTTATGCTTTTTATGTTTTATGTCTTGATGCTAAAAAGGGAAGAGTGAATTAATTGAATAACTAATTTAATTTAACTAATTAGCTAGGCTCTAACTAGTCCTAACACTAGCATCCATTCCCACTCTCTGTACACATCCTGAACTAGTGTAACACTATTGGGATTACCAAACACTAGTCATTACTGGGTTACCAAGTGTTTCACGTATGCTCAAAGTGGTCGTACTGAGTGTGATTACTTGTGAAAATTAATGAATTAATAAAAACAACATCAATTAACTAATGAAAGCATTAAATAACTGAAAATAACATTAAATGCAAGAAATAAGATATTCTGAATATTGCAAGGTTTATCACAAAGTTCATCTTTATTTCTGGACATAAGGTGTGCTTAGGTACACAATGCGTGAATAAAGATTTATTCACTTTTTGACTCCTACTGTAGGCACTCAGAAATAATTCTAACTCTAGAAAGGGAAAAGTGCAAGAGTTCAGGTAAGGGACTAAAAACTAATTGCCAAACCAAGTGCACCTACCTCTTATTTATAGGCGATGAGGCAAGTCTCGATATCAGATGTTCAATATCACTTGGTAGGCTATGATATCGCAGACCTAATATCACGGATCCAATATTGCAGTCCCGATATCATGGCTCATCGTACACCCATGATTGAATAAAAACTTGTTCTTGAGTTTCTTACAAAATATTGGGAAGGTATGGGATTATTGATTGAACAAAAACTAACAATAACATAGAATGATAGACTCAAAGTGCCTGGTGAATAGATCGACAAATATATTATAGCATTGGTGTTCATATCCATTGTGATGAACACTGTACATAAATGACATCTAGATCCTCATTTGATAGCTTGAAGAGAGAAAGAGAGAAAAGAAAATGAGGTGCATTGTTACCGATGTGCACATTATTGTTCATCCATAGCCATATGATGTGTGTTCCTTGCATAACTACTTTAGCTCCAGTCCATCTTGAGTGCTCCCTCCTATCCTAGTCCATTTTTCATGTGATCACCATCTGCACACACAAAACAATCATGAATTAGCAAGGATAGATAAGATATAATGTGATTGATACCTTGCCTCACTATGAAGCACATTGGCTAGGTTGTGGGTATGGCAGATACTGGGTTAGAGGCTTATCACTGGTGACTACCCAAGGTGTAGAGGTGAGATAATTAATAGAATGAAAAATTTTGTGACAGAGCGCCCATGACTAAGAGCGAACCTTTGGTAGCAATAAGATGAAAAACTTGAAAGAACAAGAAAGATAAGAGAAATAACAATGGTGAAGCCCATAGAGCAAAATAAAAAAATAAAAAAATGGATGTCATTGATGGGGTGAAATGGGTAATAGTTGATTGTGGAAATGTTTAAGGGAAAGGACTTAACAATTGTACCAAAAAGGAATGTGAGTGGGTCCTTCCTAAAGCAGGCTCATGTCCTTAATGCCCTGAAAAACCCACAAACCAAAGAGCTCATAGGCTATTGGAATGACATATGGAAACAATGGTTAAGAACTTAGCCACGAGATTTTACCAAAGAATAATAATGTGTTAACCAAGATATAGACTCATCATAAAACTGGCAATGAGGTGGAATGTGGAAAACAATTCAGAAAGAGAGGAGAGAATGGAATGGAATCCCAAAATTAAGGTTGTGTAAAGTCCCTTGTGTAATATGTGGTTAAGGTGACTTAGTAAAATTATATCCAAATTTAGATTCAACTATCCACATCCAATGACCATCATCAACACACTTGATCAACCTAGCCTCTTGAAGTAACAAGAATGCATCCACAGAGCCACCGCCATTCTAACAAGAGAAGAAGCAGGAAGTGAGAAAGGACCTTAGTTAGAGGGGACCTTCAATCATGGGTAACATGTCTTTCCAATGCCATAACTAGTGATTGTAGCTCATGTTTCTTTATTATGTCCAAGGGGTATGCTTTGAATTCTCACTAGTTTTTTCTTACGTAAGAACACACCATGCAAAGACTTATTTGATTTGGACAACTTCCTGATATATTGGCTGATAGTGGAATGGTGGAGGACTTAATGAAAAACATCCAAGTACCCAAGAGAATAGCCAACACAAATGCATCGAATCCCCTTGAGGTCACACCCTTTTCAATCCATTTGAATCTTTTCTTGGTTTGAAGAGTACTAAGCCACCAATTCATTAATAGGTTTTCTTAGAAAAAGGAACAGTACATTTCCAAACAAGGGAGACCATAGAGTTGCATGGATAAATGGGTGACATGGACTCATTGCCTATTTTATCAAAAGAAACCATATCTTAGTATCAACATTAAAAGTTAAAGGTAAAAGCCAAACATTAGCAATAAACACCATTATAGTGTTCTTCACCATAATGAGCACTTATTATGTGACGAGTGAGAACAAATCAAACAAAGAAATAGTAAAAATGTTAATGATGGTGTAAAACAAAAACAAGTAAAGATGAAAAATGTGTTAAAAAAATACAAAAGGAACTGAGGGCTTAGAATGGTTAGCATTGGTGGCCATCTCCCCCATGACTGAGTTGGAAGGAGGAGATTCAAAATAATGAGCAAGGTTGTTCATTAATAGAGGTAGTGTTAGTACTGGACTTTTTAAGCTCATGGAAGGATTTGATTTGCTGGATGTTAACCAATAATTTCTTATTCAGGCTTTCAAGTTTATAGATCATCATGGCCCCTAAAGGAAAAGTTTCATGAATGATATAAGGTCCTTCTCATAGCATTTGAAATTTAGTGCTTTGTGGAACATGTGTGGGATTCTAATAAAGAACCTTATCTCCTAGTTGGTATTTAACTTTTCTAATTTTTTGGTCATGACATTGCTTGTTGAAGGCCTTGTATAGTTCATTAGATGACAGGGTAGCTAATTGGTTCTCATCTAGCAAGTTAAGGTTTATTCATCATTCATTTTGTGCTAGACTAAGGTCAAGGTTGAGGTCACATGCTGTAGATAGTGTACATAGCTTTGCTTGGATAGGAAGTGTGGGAAGTTTTCCATACACTAACTCATAGGTGTTGGAAACCGTTTGGGATGCGACCGCTAACGAGTGTCCTCGAATAGGATTTAGGTGCCTGCTGGTCTCTGGCAACACCAAGGCCCAGATACCTCCAAATAAACTCAGTAGTTAATGTGAGTATGTG
>MNCI01015397.1:685175-717775 GCA_015680685.1 Gnetum montanum
AAAGATTGAGAAAAATAAAGTTCTATGTATCACATACAGTGACACAGGGTGCGACTGCGTGCAGAAGGCCTAGTTTGTACAACGTTTAGCATTACTTGCATGCAACTAGTGTGCACAAATAACTAACATACAAAGATGCCTATATGCAATAGCCACAAGACTAGAAGGCACCCAGTGGCTGATAGCTAACCAATAGAGCAACTCAACTATATGCATGTAACCAACTGAGAGCTTGACTTGCGCCTACATCAAGAACATAGACACACTAGAGCAAGTCCATCACCAACTTCCAATTCCTGACATTCAAAATATCAACGGGGGGAAGTTGGAAATCCCTAATGAGTTCAATCAAGATCTCTTTGAGTTAAAACCATTGCCCACTGATATGGAGTATACATTTCNGTTGAGAGATTAAGTTGATACCAGAACCTGAATCCAAAAGAGCTTTGTATGGCTCATTCCCAGTGATTTGTAAATATATAAGAGGGCTCCTAGGATCAAAGAATTTCCTATGAAGATAGCCAACTTTGATCCAGTTAGTAATGGCATAAGTCAACATGACTATGTGCATTAAGTACTATCTTTGGTTTGAAGGAAGCTCTAAAGATTTGAATGATGGTGAGGCATTTGGAGGATCAATCACTTGTGGTTGTAAGAACTTAGTTGGGCTATTGGTTCTAAAGAAAGGTCTCTTCTTTATGCAGTTGTCTAAACCAATAGTAGGTTGAGGGTTGACAGCCCTTGTAGCATTATGTTGTTGTGGCTGGGTAGGGAGCTCACCCTACATAGCTGGAGAAGGTGGTAATGGAGCTAAGTATGGAAGAGGTGTGGTCAGATGAGAAGGATAGTATGTTTGTGAAACACCTCTCCTAGGAGAAGGAGTTCTATAGTACTCATGGACTTGGTAGTGAGGTTGAGGAGTGACGTCACTGGTACAGTCATGTGGAGAGATTGGCTACTGCATGTAGTATTTGTACGGGTCAGGTTGACGATAAGTGTACTATTGACATAGTGGTGGCATTCCCCATGATTATGGGTGTTTCCACTATTGATATTGTTCATTTGGTTGTGGTGGAGTTCCACTTGGATAATACGTCAAGGGTTGGTGGAACTACCTTGGGTTACCTTGAGGATACAGTAACCTTCGGGGTGTTTGCTGTCTATTTAATTGTGGATTTAGTGCATACACCCTAGACTCCTGAAAATGTGAGATTAATAGGAAACATCCCTTAGGATGGTCATATTGGCATATCTCACATCCACCATCATTATCTGTATTTGAATCCACAACCTCTTCAATGATGGCAACTTTTCCCTTACCTTTGTTACATGCATATTCAGCTTCTTTCTTTTTTCTCCTTTCTCGATCACTACCTTGCACTCTAGACTCCTCTACTATTTTGAGAACAGTTTGGAATTTATTATCTAGGAATTCCCACATTTGATCTACCTTTTCTGATACTTCTGATGCAAATTTTTGAATGGGCAAAGTTTTCCTATTCACCATTTCTTCAAGTGATGACTCTTCTTCATCCTCACAAAATCTAACTCCCTTCTTTTAGAGGGAAGGACCTCTATTTTACTCTTCCACACTTTCTCTTTTTCTTAGCTCACCTTCCTCCATGGCAACTTGCTCTAACAATCTCTTTACTTGATGGGATCTAAGCTTGGAGATTCTTCTTTGGGCATAAGTCCCAAGGGTTCTTTGCATTTCATGCCTAAGCCCATCTACGAGATGGTGTAGTTGTTCCCTCTATGAGTAACCATGGTCAAGGCAATGATGTAATAATGCATAGTATTAGCCCATGGTAGCATCCAAGGGTTCGTGTCCTCCTTGTTTCCATCCCTGGATTTGCATATGTAGGATGAACACTCGGGAGTATGTTTGATACTTATTATTGAATAGTTCTAACATGGTACTCCATTGATGAATGGATTTTGGTTCTAAGGACTAGTACCAGCTTTCTGCTTCTTTGATTAGTGTCTGTGGAAACAAATTGAGTTTTTTTCCATTCATTTTCCATGTTTTGCAAGGCACATGCATCATAGAATGCTTGTAGATGATTTTGAGGACTAGCGTTGTATCCCCCTTCAAATTGTGGGATATTGTTCATGTCTAGTCTTTTGATCCTACTATCCTTTTTGTGCCTTGTTGAGATCCTAATAACCTTAGTTATATCTATCATACTCTGGGTAGCGAGTAGGGGCTCATCATGATCGTATCCTATATAGCGTCTATGATGCCTATGCTGTTCCCTACTCTCCCTCCTTTCATGATGTGTTTTTCTAGAATGCCCTCATCCCCTTTCTTGACTATTTTGTCTATTATTCCTATTTTTCCTACCATTATCCTCAGGGTCTTTCCCTTTGCAAATGTGTTTCAATTTTAAAGGAGTGGGGGAAGGAGATGATGAAGGTGGAGAGAAAGGAGGACTGGCACCATGATGGTGCCTACGATCTTTTCTTCAGTGGTCATGCCCTTGATCGTGGTTATGATTAGAATGTCCATCTTTTTCATGCATTCGTGTTCCTTTTTGGAACCCTTTATGTTCATTAGTACCAGAATTCAGGTTATGGATAGTTAAGTGAAGATTTTGATACACAACCCCTAGACCGAAGTCAATAAGAGGAACATCGTTATGTGGAAAACCTCTTGAGGCAGGTTCACTACCCTCATTTTCACTTAGGAAATACGAGACATCTTGAGACCACTTCCCTTTCATAGATTTATGATGTCTCTCTTATTATAAGTCCTTTTGGTGTTGTGCCTCCATGGGTTGATACTCTCTTGAGTTGTGTTCATGCACAATGTACTCTGCTTGTAAGTGCTACATACCAATTCATGTGAGAGCATGAAGAAGCATGCCTGGGACTGAGTGATCAAGAGGTAACACTATGTTACCTTCTAAATCATGCCAACGTAGTTGTTCATCCTAGTGGAGGATAAAGATAAAGTTTGATATATACTCATCAGGACGAACGTATACCACACAAAACTATTGGGGCACTAGCAGATCATCATGTGTACTATGCCTCCAACTATTCATTTTGTCAGACCTAGGTAGTGAAGCATTCTCATAAGAAGAAGGAGACATGATTAATTATTCAGTACGCAATACTTATCTCTTTTCTAACAATTTTAAGATAAGCAACCCTAAGGCTTCGTTCCAACGATGGGAAGATTTCCTAAGTTCTAATTAGCGCACAAACAACAAAGTCACCAACAACGACACCAATGATGAGTGGAGAGGTACCCCTACACTCAATCATATGAATATGAGCATTCACGCATGATTCGGTCAAAATCCAAGGACTAAGTTCTTATGCACCTTCATAGAACAAGGATGGGTTAGGCGATCGTTGTCTTCCCAAGCTTACTCATATGGCATGATTTTATGGTTAAGTAAACTTGAGGTATATGATTTTGATGCTTTTTATATTTTATGTTCTAGTGCTAAAAAGGGAAAAGGGAATTAATTGAATAACTAATTTAATTTAACTAATCAGCTGGGCTCTAACTAGTTCTAACACCATCATTCATTCCCACTCTCTGTACACATCTTGAACCAGTGTAACACTACTGGGATTACCAAATGCTCATTGTTACTCGGTTACCAAGTGTTCCACATATGCTTGAAGTGGTCATACTAAGTGTGCTTACTTGTGAAAATTAACGAATTAATAAAAAAACATCAATTAACTAATGAAAGCATTACATAATTGCAAATAACATTAAATGTAAGAAATAAGCTATTCTAAATGCTGCAAGGTTTATCACAAAGTTCATCTTTATTTCTGGACATAAGGTGTGCTCAGGTACATAATGCTTGAATAAAGATCCATTTGCTTTATGACTCCTACTGCTGGCACTTAGAAATAATATTAATTCTAGAAAGGAAAAACTGTAAGAGTTCAGGTAAGGGACTAAAAATTAATTACCAAAGTAAGTGCGCCCACCTCTTATTTATAGGTGATGAGGCAAGTCCCAATATCAGATGTTCGATATCGCTTGGTAGGCTTCAATATCATAGACCCAATATCGTGGTCCCGATATCATGGCTAATCAATAAATAAGGATCAAAATATCCTAGCTTGTAAAAAATAGAACTTAACTTAGATGTATCACCTCTTCATTGAGAGGATTTTCTATAGTCAAATTAGACAAAGACATAATAATTCTCCCAACAACTTCTTGTTACATCATGACAAGAGGTGTAGTGTATGATTGGATGAGCCACATAGAAGAAAAGGTGGCCAAGAACCTAATAAATGGAAAAAGTAGTAGTAACTCTATGAATTACAATTTTTATTATGGCATGGTGTGATGCTTCATAGAGTTGTTTACTTGTAGTGCTCATGAAGATGGAAAATTCCTCACTGAAGAAGAATTTCCACCAGTATTGTACTACCATATCACTAGCATCATGATGATGTTTCCATTTACTATGGAATAGTCATTGGATTCCACCTTCTCCTTGAAGGAGAATATGGTTGAGTCCTTCATAATTGATAGTGTTGCATTGCTTACAAAATGTCCAACTTGAGAAAACAATGTGTATGGAATGAAGAATATTAGAAAGTATACTAGAGGCATGTAGGATGGTGGCTAGGCCTTTAAAAATCTATGGATTAATAAGGTTGAATCTTCGAGTACTTATCATTCAAAGGAGGAGAACTTAAGATTGGAAGTCATGATGTTAGTAGAAAGACTAGAAAATTATGGATTATTATTATTTTGTTCTTGTATTATTTGTATTTGATTTTTTTGTATCATATATTTAGTTATATATTTATGTTTTTTTGTATTTTTTATGATTATGTTAATAGTTGCTTTGGAGGCCTTGAAGAAGGCTAAGAGAGAAGCTTTGGCTAAGGTAGAGATTGAAAGAAAAGTAAGAGAGGAAGCAGTAGTCCAAGCCTTATTAGAGAAGTAGAGAAAAGAAGCTATAGAAGCCACTAGAAGGGATGAGAAGAAGAAGATAGGATATTGATAGAGGTGTAGGTTGATATTAAGTTGGCCTATGATATAGACGAGGATTCAAGGGCCAACACACAAAGTGTACATGAGGAAACAACACTGTTAATGGATTATTTGAAGTCACATGACCTATCAAAGCCTAATCAACTATCAGACAGTTATGCAGGTCATGATTTGAATGACATAGATGATGACATGGTGATGTCTCTTGCTTGAGTTCCTAGTTGCTTGCCTCCCAAGGAGACATTCATTTTCAATGATGTTGGAAGGAAATGGCTTACAAGAAAACTAGTAAGAGGGGTTAAGATATTTCATTTAGGAAGTTAACATAAATTTTAGCTTAAGAGATTTTTTATAAGTTTTATTTTTATTTATTTCTCTAGGTCTTGAATTTATTATGATTTCACATGAAAATATGAATATTCACAAAATTGAGAAAGATGATTTAAAAAAGCATTGATAAAGAAGAATTGAGAAAGAGGATGGTGGAAAGCTTTATAAAAAAGCTAAAAGTCATAATAAATATTGGTAAAATTGTTTTATATTATTGATGATTATGATAATGATAGTTGATTAGTATGTTATTGAAATGATAAATGTCTTATTTTGCAGATATGTAGATAACAACTAATCTTAGCAGAGTATTAGTTATGGATCCTAATTTTCATATCCTAGAATTTGAACATCTTGAGGTCTAGGAAAGAATGGATGCTTTAGTAGGATATGGAGTAGGGATGACTTTTCTTATCATGAAGCAAATTGATGCTAATGTCAAGCTGATGATGAATTTGGTGACCACAAAGAAAGATAATAAGAAGTTTGTAACACCCTGCTTCCAATGCTTTAGGTTGGAGAGTATTATGTTGGATCAAACCCCTAATGAAATGGCTAGACATGGCTAGAGGCATGAGCAAATGAACTACAGTACAAAAGGAACAAAGGAACTTAGCATGAAGCCATGACCCCAAGAAGAAGTGAAGAGAAAACTAATAGTAGAAGAAAGAAATAGATAAATATAAAAAATATGCTAGAATAGAAATATGATAAGCTACAAAACTAAATCTCATAATGTATATGGATAATACTATCACTAGTCTAATCGATACATGATCCATGAATCCATAAATGGGAAAGAAATATTAATGTCTAATACAATGCTGAAAAAGTTGACATATAACAACAAAGGCTCTAAACTAAAACATAATATGATCAAGCTCATATCAACATAAAAAATCTTTCAATATCTCCCATCTTCTTTTTTAATTGATGAATCTAAATATAAAATGAGTTATCAATTTAAAATTAAGTGAGAAACCTTGGTAACATCTCTAATCGCTAAATGGATAGATCTCATGGAGATTAGGAGGAGCATGACTAACCTACAAAATTTGTTAGTTCATCAAGCATACAAGAAAATCACCAAATCATCCAAAAAAACATATAAATGCATAGCCAAAATGTCCATCTATCATACAATTCTAAAACCAAGATTTTCCCACCCCAACCATCACCATAAATAAGGAGGTTAGCATGCACCACACTCAGTGTCATATGTATATTATGTTATCATATATACTTAGCAAGTGATGAAATCAAAATGTATCAAAACTAGATATTAAATTTTCATGTGCATGAATTTATTACTAGTATTAAATGGAATGTGAGGTGTCACCCAGGACATTGGTTTTAACATTCTCCAAACCATACTGGTGCTAGAGGCATCACCTAGGATTTCACCTCTAATGTTCTAGAGGCATAAATCAAAAAGGACCAATGGATCATGAAATCATCATTTTGTGTAAGATGGGGCCTACCTTGAAAGCCATACTTATGTATCCTAGTGGGGGTCAATCATAAAATCATCTTCAAATAGCCTGGCTCCAATTGGTCATACAAACTCAGTGGTAGCTCCATCAGCCAACAACCAAACACACATGTAAACATGACATTCAAACTAATGGTGGAAGGTAACAAAGCTAGAGTTCTTGTCTCATCTAGAGAACCAAAAAACCAATAGATCCTCATAAGAAGACCATTTTACATAACCTCATAACACCGTAATCCAAACCCCAACATATGGAAAGTCCAAAATTAGAAAGAATCAAACTCAATGTCTAAGAGATATCATCATTATCTTGAGATGTCAATAAAGTGTACAAGGAAGGAACATGATCTAGATGTAAAAAGGTTGATTATATAATGATATGGAAAGGATTGAAATCACTAATAGTAAAAAATCTCATGAGGGTTAAATGATTATCTCAATAACTAGAGAATATACCAACATCGACCAAGATTTAGCCAAATTGTCATTATCCAAGTAAGTGAGATAATCCAACACCAAGAGACTCAAAGAAAATTAATATCAACTTAACAACATGATAGCTTCAATAGGAAGTATGGAAGTGTAGGGACCAAGAAAATACAAGTTATAGGCCAAACCAAGGAATCACATTTCACAAAATCCAAGTTTATGGTAAAGCTGTGCTTTAGGGGAGACATATTGAATGAGATGTTTTTAGTAGTAAGGAATGTCTTGGTATTCCAGGAGACATCTCTATAGAATGGGACATGTCTTTCATGAGACATCTTAAGAGATGATGATATGTCTCATGTAGTTTGGAAATGTATCAACAAAATATGAGATGTCTCAAGCTAAGAGGAGACATCTCAACTTGAGAGGAGACATCTTAGTAGGAAGACTGACAATCGGAAAAGATAGCTGGTAGAGGTTTGAGACATCTCATTTGGGTGGGAAAGACTAGAATGCAACCAAAAAAATCCAAAATGAAAGGAGTGAACAAGAAAAAAACATGTAGGATCTCATCAACTCAAGAGCTAGAATCAACAAGAAACAAGAGAAATCACAACACTAAATTAGTAAATTTGATTGCCAAAGAACTAAGATGGAATTCACAATAATAATAGACCAACAACCAAGATTACATCTATACATGAGATATAGGAATTCAAGCCAAAATTATATGTAAATTGGACACCATCACAAATTATGATAAGAACCAAGCAAGGAAAAATGGGTCTGGCAAGGTATTAAAATACAAAGGACCAATATTCCCAAAACCCCAAGCCAACCATCATGGGAAATTAAACCATAACTTTCTCTATCTCTAGGAATCAAAAAACAAAACCTCATAAGAATTCACCATTGCTTTGTTAATTAATTACAACCAATCATGTGTATGAACATAAAAACTCAATCTTAAAAAAATTATTGGAATTATTCTCATAATTTCCAAATAAAAAATCGATGAAAAAATAATAAAATATATGCACATAACAATTCCATCAAATCATATTCTATATGCACAAAACCAAGATTCTTTTGCCTACAAATAATATTAGATTCATACAATGAAAAATAAATAATATCCATCCCATGAGTGTACATGAAATCCACAACCATAAATGAAGAAGAAGCCAAGATAACTTACCTTTGGATGTAAATGATGAAAAACTATAAGTGAGGAAAGAAAATTGCAAAGATTCAATGATGTATAAAATTGATTTGCAATCCTCTAGTACTTCTTGACTCCAATATCTTATAGCACCTCTTCTAATTGTCAAAGAATGTGGAAAGAATTGGACCATGGAAGTTTAAAGAAGATTGACTAGAAAAACGATGTAATAGAAGAAAACACCAATTTTCCAAACTAATATAAAACTAAAAGAAAACTACCAAAAACGTTTTCTATCTTAAATGTAAATTTATCTACCACTTACCTAACTCTCTCACATACCACAATCATTAAAAGAAAAAAATACTATAAAACTCGACAATGCTAAAAACATAATCCAAAACCTTCCATCATAGATGAGTATGATAATTTTAAAATAAATACATATAAAAATATGCATAGAACACATTAACATATAGGGACCATCTATGAAATATCTACTATATCATACCATGCACTTTAAATTAGATTAATAATAATAATTAAACAAACCACTAATCACAAGTCATGCCATGCTCCTAAACTAGTTCTCTTGAGATCTTGTCACACTCAATAATAGGAGTAGTACATACTTGCTAGATGATAATAAAAATATCCATATAATTAAATATTAAAAAATACATAATATTAACCAAGAATCTAGACAACCCAAAGCTCATCATCATCAACATCATAGTGCATAAAATATACCTAACCAAAATAAGCATATAGAACATACTAGCATAAGCATCGTAATCTCTACAAAAATCATATGTATGAAGGATGTTTAAAAATGTGGGTTATTATATTCTTCCCTCCTTAAGAATCTTCCTCTTATAAGATTTCAAGATGGGAAGAGTGTAAATCAAACTCAAGATTCCAAGTTGATGTTGGCCTTTTATTATGTCAAAACCTTAGAAAATGGAGAATTGAAAAGTTTGCTTGTGCGTTTTTTGTAGGGCTATGAAAGATGTATGTTGAGATCAAGAAAAGAGGATAAGGTGTCAATTTGGAGTGAAAAAGTGTTAACAAAGGTTGCAAGAATTTGGAGGATTTTGTGAAGATACAAGATGTCTAGAAGTTTAAAGAAGATGTTCTAATCTTTGCCAAAATTTCTCATTGCAAGGCTTAGTCTTAGGCTAGACATATTAGAAAGATAGTAGATATCCCAAGTGTAGTTGAAACATCCTAGTCAAGACATCTCATGTGAGACATCCAAATTCTAGTAAAACATCCCACCTACAAGCTCCAGACTATCAATAAGACATCTCAAGCTCATACAAGACATCCCAACTAGTGGTTTTCTAGCCATTGTATGAAGTCCAATGGTCAATTGACCATGACAAAGGCCATAAAAGAAGATGATATCTTTGTGTGAAAGTGCAAGACATTTCATATGAATTAATTATTGATGAAGCATCAAAGTGTTGCATCGATGGACCCTTGTGAACATGGCCTTATCAACAAGTCCTCGTTGATGTGACCCCGTCAACATGGTGTTGCCCCATTAATGGGGCCATGTTGATGTAGCATTTGCTACATTTATGAGGCCCCAACGACATAGCTCCATAATAAATTCTATAAATACACACTCATCCACTATGTTTACGACATGTATAGTCATAGTTGTAGTAGAGCTCTTGCAGTTTTGTCATTTAAAAGTTAGAATATTTTTCTGAGTGCTCGTAGTAGAAGTGAGAAAGTGTATGGACATTTATTTGAGCACTAATGTACCTGAGCACACCGATGTGAACAAAAATAAAGATGAGCCTTTTGATCAAACCTTGTAGCACTTGGAATAGATTAATGATTTATTTTTGCATTTATCATTTCCATTAATTATGTGATTAATTAAGATAAGTAAGACTTTAATTAATTAAATAATTAAGATAAATAGATTAAACACATAAGTACAACTACTTTGAGCATAACATACAACACTTGGTAATCTCAATAGTGCTTAATGCTTGGTAGCCTAGTAGTGTTGTATGCATTTAGGATGTGTATAGGAAGTGGGATGGGATGCTTATGTTAGGATAGTTAGTTATTAATTAGCAATGAAATTATTTAAATTGGTTAATAAATTAAGTTTCAACTTGTTATCAATCGTAGGTGAATAAAATATAAAATAACAAGAAATCATGTGCCCCAATTACACTTAACCATATAACTAAGTTTTACAAGTGTAGTTGGAAAGATAATGATCGTCATAGTTAGATTTCACGTCCTAGAACTAATATACTTGGGAGCTTAAGGTCTATAAAATTTGATCAAATTGTGCATGAATACTTGTAATTTGTATGGTTGGGCATAGGGTATACTCGCTGCTCATCATTGGCTCTATTGCTAGGGATTCTTAGTTTTATATGTGTGCTAGTGAAAAATTATTTATCATTGAAATGAAAACTTAATTTATATCATACCTCAAAATAACTACAAAAACTATAAGAAATCACACTCTATTTCTTGTCTTTTAATACTAGATGTCTTCTTCTCATAGGAGTGATTCTTTGCCTAAGTCTAATAGAGTAAATCAGTAGATGCCCCAACAATACAGAGTGACATATGCTCATCTTGATGAGTATGTACCTAATTTCACCTTCATCCTACACTAGGATGAATTGATGTGGTGGTGAGACATGGAGGGTAGCATTGTGTTGTTGCCTAATCGATCCATTTCTGCTATGCTCCACCAAAATATTGTGTACTTGGGCATCCAAGGGCTTCATGTTGAATATGTTGTGTAGGATAGTGATGCCAAGGATTATCATTCCATTGATGTACAATGTCTAAGGGATTGATAGCTAGAGTAGTGCTACGAGTTTGCGAATGGAAAGTGATCTAATGATTCTCCATTCTTAATGTACCAAAAAAAATGATGAAGAATCCTTCTCTGGGGATTTTCCACATAGAGAAACTCTTCTCTTTGACTTTGATGAGGGAGGTTAAAAACTAGAACTTATAGTCCACAATACATAGTCCTAATTTTGGCAAGAATGGATCCCATGAAAATGGGGGATCTAAGGAGGAGAGTCATGGAAGGGATGCAGGAAAGAAGCATGATCAGAATTATGGTTGCAACCACCAAAGAGGGAGTGGCAGGCACCATGATGATGATAGTCCTCCTTCCTCTTCACCTTCATCATCATCTTCTTCCTCTTCTACCTTTAAATGTAACTGCAGGGGATGTGATCATGATGGAGGTAATTGACGGGACTAAGATGATTGGAGGGATCATTGAGCAAGTTAATATCTAGGGCACAGGCATTCAAGAGAGGCTTGTTGTCATGAACTAAGGGGTAGTGGAGGGCATCCTAGGCATCAGGGTCATTGATACAATGAGCCTTTGCTCACTACCCAAAGTATGCTAAACATCATAGAGGCAATGTAAATTTTGACAAGGCATGTGATAGATAGTAGGATCAAATGATTGGATATGAAAAACATCCCCAAGTTTGAGGGGACATATAACTTTGATCCATAAAACCATCTTCAGGATTTTCATGATGCTTGTGCCTTACAAAATATAGAAAACAACTGGTAATAGCTTAAGTTGTTTCCAAGACACTCATCAAAGAAGCAAAAAGCTAGTACCTATCCTTGGAGCCAAAATCAATCTATAGATAGAGTATGATGCTTAAACTAATTAACAAGTATCAAACATACTCTTGAGTATCTAATTTAAGAAGTTAGATCTAGGGTTGAAACTAAGGAATACATGAATCCTTGGATGCCACCATGGGTAGATATTATTCCTTATTACACTAATGCCCTAGCCATGGTTACTCTCAGCAGGAACAACTTTACCACATCATAGATGGTCTCCACTCTAAAATGAGGAGAACTCTTGGGATCTATGCCTAGGAAAGATAGTTAAAATTAAGAGCACATCATATCCAAAGGCTGATCAATCAAGTAGAAAAGAAGGAGAGTTGAGGAAATGTGTAAGTGTAGAAGAATACAACTAAGATCCTTCCATTTGCAATAGGGAGGTTCAATTTTGTGATAGTGATGAGGAATCATCACTTGATGAGGTGGTGAACCAGAAAACCTTACCAATTCAAAAACTTACCTCTAAGAATTTGGCTAAGGAAAATCAGTTATGGAACTCTATTGGTAATAGATTTCAAGCTTTCCTGAAAATTCCTAAATAGTTCAAAGGACAAAGTAGTGATCATGATTGTAGGAGATGAAAGGAAGCTGAATGTGCTAATCAAAAGGGTAAGGGTGAGATTGTTGTAGTAGTTGAAGTTGCAAAAACTAAATCAAATGATGATAGTGGGTGTGATATCTACCAATATGAACATCCTAAGAGATGTTGCCCATTGTGTCACACTTACAGGAGTTTAGGGTGTATACATTGAATCCATGGCTAGCAAAAAGATAAACACCTAGAAGATTACCTTATCCTCAAGGCAACCCTAGGTAGTTCCATTAGCAACAACAATATTATCCGAGTGGAACTCCATCACAACCTTACGAGTAGTATCAATAGTGGCACCAACCATGGTCATGGGGGATGCCACCACCAAGGTACCAGTACCCTTACAGCCAACCAAATCCATATGGGTATTACGTTCAGCAACCCCTATCTTCACATGACTCCTCTAATCCTATTTATCCTTTCCAACATTACTACTATCCCCCTAAATACTATAGAACTTAATCTCCACATTCTAGGATGGATACCACATTTCATCCTTATTTTTCTTTTGTTCCTATAGCTATTCCTCCATCCTCAAGGTTGTTACCACTTGCTCCATCCATGAGGGAATACTTCCAGCCTAGCTACAGTAATGCAATAATACTAGAGTCATAAATCTACAATTGGTTCATTAACCAAATGGTTTGAAACCCCATGCTCATAAAAGATCATTTTTTAAATCTAATAGCCCTACTAAGCCCTCATTGATTTAGTTGGTTGATCATCCTACTCCTACCTCATCCTCTATAAACCATTCCATCAAGAACCCTTCAAACCAAATGCTACCCAAATTACATACTATTATGCTTACTCATGCCATATTTGATTAGATTTGGGTTGGAAACCTTCCTAGGAAATTAGCTGATCCTAGAAGTCCTCTTATCTATTTTCAGATTGCTAGGAATGAACCATCTAAATCTTTTCTTGATTCAAGTTCAGGTGTAAACTTGATTTCTCATGAGATGTATATTACCTAGAACTTGTTGCCTCTCAAGAAGAGCAATATCCTATTGGAATTGGTAGACCAGTCCATTACTATTTTATTGGGATTGGTATAAGACATTGTGAACACTATTTCTGGGTGATCTTATCCTATTGATTTCCTAGTAATAAAGGTTAAGAACTATAAGGGGGATTTCCCAATCATTATGGAAAGGGCATGAATAAGCATTATTGATGCAAGAATGGACATCAAAGATATTTCCTTGGAGATATTTTAGGAAAATTCATTTGGAGAGATCAAGAAGAAGTGAGTTTCATGCATCGCATATAATGATACAGGGTGCAATTGCATGCAAAACATCTAGTCCATGAAATGAGCATCTATTTCTGCATGTAGGCAATATGCACATGAAGCAGATATTTAATGGTGTCTATACATAGTAGCCACAAAACAAGAGGATACCTAATGGTTGACTATTGATTCTTAAAGAAACATAATATGCATGGAACCTACTATGAGCCTAACATGTGCAACATTATCATTATTTATAATGTGTAAAGAGAGATGGAAACTAGCTAGTTTGTATTGACTTCAGGCTATTAAACATGGCAACATTCAAACATCATTTTCCATTGGCATTCTTTGATCAGGTGTTGGACATCATATCTGGGCACTACTATTACAGTTATCTAGATGATTATAGTGACTATAACCAAATCCAAATTACACCAGAAGACTAGGAAAAAATAACATTCATGATTCCCTGGGGAATCTTTGCATATTACAAGATGCCTTTTGGTCTGTGTAATGCTCCTACCACTTTTCAATGTCTAGTCTTAAGCATCTTTTAGCAGCAAATCGATAGTAGAGTGAAGGTATTTATTGATGACTTTTCCACTTATGGTGCTACATTCGAGTAAGCCTTGGATGACCTTGAGAAAGTACTCAAAAGACATGTGGAAAACAATCTACATATTAATTGGCAAAAGAACCATCTCATGGTCTAATAAGGCATTGTATTGGGGCATAGAATTTAATAGGAAGGGATTGAGATAGACCTCAAAAAGATAAGTGTCATTCAAGGAATCACCTGCCAACTAGAAACTGTCAAAGATGTTTGGTCATTCCTTGGACATATTGGCTACTATTGATGATTTATAGAGAATTTCTCTAAGATCACAAAACTATTAGTCAAGCTAACAAAGAAAGATGCTTCATTTATCTGGACTAAGAAATGCAAAAATGCATTCCAGAGCCTTAAGTAGAAGCTTGTAGAAACTCTAATTCTATGAGAACCTAATTGGTCTAAACCATTTCATATAATGACAGATGCATCTAATTACACCTTGGAAGCCATGCTTACACAAATGGATGATAAGAACATCAATATTACATCCACTACACAAGTCAGAGCATTATGGGGGCATAGTTAAATTACACCACAATAGAGAAAGAATTGATGGTGATGGTGTATGCTTTGAAAAAGCTCAAGCACTATGTGCTTAGATATAAAGTGTTTGTGCACACTAATCATAGTGCCATCTACTTCTTTATGAACAAGCCAACGATGAGCCCCATGTCATACGGTGGCTTGTGATCTTGTAGGAATTTGATCTCACAATGGTAGATTGAAAGGAAATTGAGAATGTGATCATTGATTACTTGTTTCAGTTATGATGGGATAACAAAGAGGAGAAGAGCCTACTCTCTGATCAATTTTCTAATGAATTCCTATTTGTTGGTGAAATAAATGAACAAATTCTTGTAGAAGCAAAATGAAATGATGGCATCCTTACTTATCTTCTCACTTAGGAGATGCCACAAGATTTGGATTACAAGAAGAAACTATAGTTTCTTCATAAGGTCAACTACTTCATGCAAATCAATAGACATCTTTACAAGGTGTGCATCGATGGCATAGTTTGATGGTGTGTACCTAATGTTGATCAACTATGTGTTCTCCAAGATGTTCATGAAGGCCCTTGTGGGGGCCACTATGTAGGGAGACACATGACCATAAAAATCCTAATGGCAAGATTCTATTGGCCCAATAATCTTTAGGGATGCCCACTAGTTTGTTTCATCTTGTGAGCATTGTTAACGAGATGGTGGGATGATCGCATGAATGGAGGGTTCTTAATAGTGGATTCAATCACTCAAACCCTTTGAAATATGGGGCATCAACTTCCTAGATCCCATCACACCCATGTCAAATGAAAAGGTATATATAATCATCGTCATTGATTACTATACCAAATGGGCAGAAGTAGCAGCCATCATTGATTGTACATCATCCACTGCTACTTGATTTCCATCACAAAATGTATTAATGATTTTAGGATGTTAAGTGAACTAATTTCTAACAACGGAACCCATTTTATAGGTGCTAATTTTTGGAAACTCATGCAACACTTAGGTGTTGAACATAAATTAACAACATCTTATTACCCCTAAGCCAATGATCAAGAAAAGGTTACTAACAGGGAGATCACAAAGATTCTATCAAGAACTATTAGCAAATATAGGGGAGACAGGAGCAAAAAATCAAATGATGTCCTTTGGGCCTACTGCTCAACATGGGAACTCCATATTGGCTACTCTCCCTATGAGTTGGTGTATAGAAAACTTCCAACACTCCCAATTTAGTTTGAGCTCTGTACACTCTCAAAAGCCTATGACCTAGACCTTGACCTAAGTTTGACATAAAAAGAAAGACTAATCAACCTAAATGTGTTAGATGAACGTTGATTAGTGGTCCTATACTTGAATGAAGTGCATAAGGAATTCAAAAAACAATGTGATGACCTTAGAATATGGAAAGAGAAATTTGATCTGAGAGATAAGGTTCTCTATTGGAACCCCACACATGTTCCTCAAAAAAAAAATTTCAAACATTGTGGGAGGGGCCTTATATAATTGATGAAGATTTTTCTTTTGGGGCCATGATCATATATAAACTTGAAAGCCCAAAAAAGAAGCAATTGATCAACATCCAATAAGTAGAGCTTTTCCACTAGCCCAAGCAACCTAGTGCAACAAATACCTTAATGGATGGATAACGATGCTCAATTTTTTAGATCTCCTCCTCCCAACTCAATTGTGGGGGAGATGACCATCTGTGCTAATCATATATGTGGCTTCTTAGTTTTTCTACTTTTTTGTTTTACACATTTTTATTTTTGAAAATTATTTATTTCATACCTTTTTGATTTTAAAAACTTTATCTATTTTACATTGTTTTCTATTTTACACCATTGTTAGTACCTTAAAATTTTTCTTAAAAATTTTACAATTTTTATATATGATTTACTTTATTTTAGTATGAATTTCTAATTTTTGGTAATAAACGTGATTTATGCCAATGGGACACAATGGTGCTATAGCTGTTACTAATGGTCATTTGTGCTTAATGTTTTTACTTGCTATGTCTGGTTTCTATTTTTTAATTTTTGTACAGATGGCTAAGACATGGTTTCTTTTTCATGGAATAGGTAATGGGCCCACGTTACCCACCCATCCACAAACTCTATGGTTTTTCTTATTTTGAAAATATGAGGTCCCTTTCATTTAATAAAATTTTAATAAATTTGTGACCTTGGTAGTTTCTAGAATTAGGAAGGATTCAAAGGTTTGCATAGGTTGTGACTTTAAGGGGATTCAATACTCTTTCTACTCTTCCACTTACTTGGGTGCATGAGTGTTTTCATGGATTTCCTACCATTCCATGTCGACCAATAATAGGAAGTTGAATAAGTCTTTGCATGCTATGGTTGCCATCTAAAAAAAGAAAAAAAAGAAAAAAAGAAAAAAAAAATGAAGAAAAACAAAAACAAAGAAGAGAAAAAATGATGGAAATTCAAAGCACATCCCTTAGATAAATAAGTAAGTTACAAGCACTAGTTATGGAATTAGAAAGACATGTTACCCATGCCTAGAAGTCCCCTCTAACTAAGACCCTCTCTTACTTCTTGCTTCTCTTTTCTTCTCTCTAAGGAGTGGTGGTTGTTCTATGGAAGCACTCTTGTGTCTCAAGGGGATAGATTGGTATTGGAGTGGTGATGCAAAGTTAGTAAAAGTGGTTGGTTTTGTTTAGACTAAGGATGAATCTTCTTAGGTCATTTAAACACAAATCCACAAGGGACTTCTTATGACCTTAATTCAAAACTCCATTCCACATTCTCCATCATCCATCCATGCTATCCATAACTTACCTCATTGTCAGTGTCCATGTTCTTGATTTGGTGTCTTTGTCTGATGTACTTGTATTCATTGGTAGAATCTTCAAAGTTTTCATCCTTAACTTCCATAAACCATTAATCACCTATGGGGTCCACAAAATCCTTAGGTTGAGGTTATGTAAGGGAAAAAAGGGCACATGCCTGCTATGGGGAGGACCCACTTGCATATCTCTTGGTTGGATTTATTAAGCACCTTATCCTTAGTTATTATTGCAATCAGAATCTTTCGTGCACCCATATTCTGCATCTAACCATGTGCTCCTTTATATATTTTCTTTAATTCACACATTCTCCATCAAATGTTCAAGTTTTTAAGCTTTCAAAGACCCTCTTTAATGATTTCATCATATTCTTGGCTTTTTTAGGACTCCATGGACCCCAAATTTATTCAAAAATTCCTTGTATTTTTTGAAATATTTAAGTTTGAAAATTTTGTTTATGGACCTCATAAATGGAGCCCCATCGATAGAGCCCATGTATATACGTGGCCTTGTATACATGGTCTCGTCAATGTAGCACAAAAATACTATATATATGTGTGATCCCCCTTAGAAGTTTTCAAATTTGCTCTCAAATGCCCAAAAAGTTTTTGTAGTTTTTAGAGCTTAGAACCTTCCAGAGCCCATAACTACCTAACCATTTATCCAGATTACTCTGTTCTTTGATCCTATAGCTTATAAAGGTAATCTCTTAGTCATGGGGGCCATAAACATGCCATTTTGATAGAAAAGTTTTCACCATTTTTCTAACTCCCACAAAGGTTTAACTAAGAAATCAACATTTAAATAGCAAACTACAGAAGTTAAACCCTTCCAATGAGCTCCAATGACACTTATAATAAAAATTAATTAATAAAATAAGAATAAAATAATTAATATGCCATGGTCCAACCATAGCCAAGTGTAACTAATTAATGAGATAAGATATCCAAATATTCTAAGTTACACATTATATCTACTAATCCATGGATGTGTTGTGACTGCAAATGGCACCAAAAGGAAAACACACGTAGAAAGGAGGACTATCTCAACCAAGGGAGAAATGGCCATGAATAGGAAGGGGCCAAGAATAGGCCTAGGAAGAACCAATTGCAACCCATTCCATGTGATCTCTTAGGGAAGAGTAGAAGTGGAGTCTATTCATCAGATTCCAGAATAAGTGGCAGTAATAGAACATTCCCATCAGGATGAGGCACCAACTCAACAAGTAAACCTTGAGGTGATCTTGACAGAAGTTTTCCCAAATCATATCAAATCAAGGGAGGTCTAGAAGAGAGTGCTTCTAGAGTTGAACTATGGCTCTTTCTTGGAGCAAGCACCTAAAGAGGTATAGGACCAATTAAAGGCCTCTCCCATGTGGCTAGTTATCACTTTCAGTGGAGAGTGGTTCAAGGAGAATAAATGTGGAAGATTTCACTACCTTTTCTACCTATGCATATGCTACTTTGAGTGGATGATTCTTGGTCAACCTTCCATAGCTAATCTATTTGGAGAGGGAGAAGATGTTCAAGGAGAATAAACATGGAAGGAAGGCACTTTCTTTCCCATGCCTCATTAGAAAACTATGTTGAAGGAAAGGAATAGTCCACTACACTAATGATACTATCTGATGTGCTTTGATGACTAATTGGATGAAGATGATGAAGAATAAAACTCTTGCAATAATAATTCAAGAAGAGGAGTAGCAGCCACCACATCCATCTACCACTTAGAAAATTATGTTGAATGTTATTATAACATCCCAAAAATTACACGAGTATCAAGAATGACTCTTAAGTGAGTAGGAGTAATAGGCAGGCATGAGTAGTGGAGACCCATCTGTGTACTAGCCTACAATGAATCACCTAAATGAGGTGGTCCAAATAATTAGCTTAATGGTGAAGGTGGACCATTTTCTCTTTCCAATGAATGCATTTGTCTATGACGTCAAATCCTAGCATAAGAGAGGTAATGATATCTCTCTTAGAATAGCAACAACTCCTAGAGATTTCTGGAAATGTTGTGACCTTCTTGGTACACTTGGAGAAGGGTGATGGGGCAATAGTACTGGTGATGTAGTACCAAGGACAAGAAACAATATCAGAGGTGGTGTTTGTACTACACCTATGGTGTTTGTACTAGACATCACTATACTTAAAGATGTGCATATATCCGTAGGGATCATAAATAGTAGATCAAGTGTAACACAACATGAATAACTACTGGACTAATTGGTAGGAATCAAGTAGCCACTTCTAGATGTCTTTCACTTTTTGGATAGTATAACTACAACCTAGTTAGGGATACTAAAGGAAAGGGGCAAGAACATTATTTTGGAAGGGAAAATCAAAATAACCAAGGAGATGAATGAATATTTGGCTATGAAAGTTGCTTAATTGAGAGCCTAAATTGCTGACCTTGCATTTCTCAACCCAGGCATTGATAAGAAATAAAGCTCTTAAATAGCTTTTCACTAGGTTGAAAGGGGTTGAGGTTGTAATGGAGATGTTTGTGTTCTCCCGATCCTTTGTAGAGGCCACCTAGCATAAAATTCAAAAGGCCTTGAATTTGACTTGCTAGGAGAATGTGTAGCTAATCATAGAAAACCATCGCATGCAAAATGTTGATGCACATAAACAACAATTGACTAATTTTATCCATCACCAGTAAGAGCAACTAGCTAGAACAAATGTAGAATTAAGGAGATTGGCAATTGAAAATAAAAAACTCTCCATGGAGGAGGTCTATGCCCTTCACCAAAAGACTACAATAGAGGTAGTTGCCTAAAAATTAGAGGCTCTTAAATTTGAGAGAGTCAAGGATCACTACAAAGATAAGGTTGGCTTACAAAAAGAGATAAATGAAAAACACATTCAAGTGGTAAAGGAAAGGGTGAACGAGACAATCCAGAAAATTCAACAAGGACACAAATTATGGTAGTGCATCATTGATGGGATTGATTAATATAATAAAGTAGAAATTTTCCTGAAGGAGTTGCAGATAGAGGAAATGAATGAATATATGGAGCTTTCCAATCTCTGGTACATAGACCTAGCTATGTTAACTACTAGATGGCCATGGTCAAAACTAGAAAACCAGGTGGCCAAGTCATACTTATTATACGAGGAAAATTTCAAGCATCAGAAGGACACAAAAAAAATCTTTTAGTGGAAAACATTGAACTTAAGGTTCTTAAGGGTAAATAAACTAATCAAAGATATACTTACAAGAGCTTGGCCAAAATAATGAATAACTACCAAGAGTTGTAGAATGCAGTGAAGGTGTTTGATGTCAAATGTAAATAATTCACGACCTGGTTTGTCATCATCAAGAAGCTATTCCTAGTAATGTCCTATCCATTGGATATCCCCATTCTAGCCCAGATTGGTGATGCCATGTGGATTGTGAATGATCCTCGAAGCTAGGAGAAGAATATGAAGGCATTACTAGATGCCTTTCACCTTCCACTGGAGGTAGTAGTTGTAGTATGATGGCCATAGCCTCCTCAACCACCATGCATACCTAAAGCTGGCTAAGGTTCTTTAGAACCTTATGAACCTCCACCACCTAGGACTGCTTGATCTTCTGAACTATCTTCATGTCATTAGAGGATGTACTATCTAGTTTGGGTAGTCATGTCATGGTGTTCAATTTTGTTTCATGAACACCACAACTTTTTGTAATGATGTTGATCTATATGGTTAGGCACTCAATTTTGCTATGTCAAGAGTCAGTGAATAATCCCATACCTTCCCAATGTTGTAAAGAAACTCAAGGACAATTTTTCATTTAGTCATGGGGGTATGATGAAGCATCAAAGTGTTACATCAATGAGCCCCCATTGACATGGCCTTGTCAATGTAGCCCCATCGACATGGTGTTTCCCCCTTGACAGGGCCTTGTCAACATAGCGTTTGCTACATTTATGAGGCCTTGCTAACATAGCTCCATAATAAAGTCTATAAATATGCACTTATCTACCATGTTTATGACATGTATAGTCATATTTGTAGCACAGCTCTTGCAATTTTGTCATTTGAGATTTAGAATATTTTTCTGAGTTCCCATAGTAGGAGTTAGAAAGTGTATGGATCTTTATTTGAGCATTGATGTACTTGTGCACACTAGTGTGAATGATAATAAAGATGAGCCTTTTGATCAAACCTTGAAGCACTTGGAATAGATTAATAATTTATTTTTGCATTTACCATTTTCATTAATTATACAATTAATTAAGATAAGTAAAAATTTAATTAATTAAATATGTAACCTAAATAAATTAAACACATAAGTACGACCACTTCAAGTATAACATACAACACTTGATAATCCTAGAAACACTTAACGCTTGGTAGCCTAGCAGTGTACGAAAAGTGGGACTAGATGCTTATGTTGGGATAGTTGGTTATTAATTAGCAATTAGATTAGTTAAATTAGTTAATAAATTAAATTTTAACTTTTTATCAATTGTAGCTGAATAAAATATAAAATAACAAAAATCATGTGCTCCAATTACACTTAACCATATAAATCAGCTTCATAAGTGTAGTTGGGAAGACAACAATCATCACAGTTAGATTTTACCTCTTAGAACCAGTGTACTTAGGAACTTAAGATCTATGGAATTTGACTGGATTGTACATGAATGCTTGTAATTCATATGGTTGGGCGTAGGGTATACTTGTTGCTCATCAATTATCATTGTATACACCTTAAGTTGAAATTCAATTCCTTATCTTTTATGAGTTGTGTATTTGAGAGTCAAGAAGTAAGGAATTTGTAACTATAGTACATTCTGTACTTGATCTTTCTCTTCTCCCAATGTAAGCCCTATGGGGTTGATGTGGTTCTTGTGGGAAGGCAACCCTTGATATTGTTGGAACCTTGAGGGGTTGGATGTGTTTCTATGTGAAAACATCCCTTGTGAAGCTCAAACTTTATAAAGGTTATGGTATCTTTGAAATCATACTTTTGAAGGAACAAAGTTTAGAGGTATACAAGGATTATACTATACAAGTATGGATGTACCCAGGTTGGGGAACCACATACAATTGTGTGCAGTTTTAATTTTAATTGGTGGAACTTTTTCAACCCCCCTTCTAATTTTTCGATCTTCAATTACCTCCTATGAACTATGATGATTCCACAAGACCTTTATCAGGGAACTACCCTAGTGCATAATTGACATTTCATCCTATCTAGGGTCCTAATAGGAAACTTCATGTATGAGCCAGTAGCCTGGAGCTACATCTCAATTTAGTTAATTACATGACTATAATCAAGAATGTACTTCCATCGCATGGAGACATGAAACAAATCATGCATGTTTGAAAGCTATGGAGGTAGATCAACATAGTATGCAACATCTCCTATGCATTGAAGGATGTCAAACAGACCAATGTAATGAGCTGTAAGTTTACATTTCCAACCAAAATGCATCAAGCCTTTCAATGGAGAGACATGAATAACCACTTTGTTACTAACAACAAACTCAAGAATCCTTCTCTTATGGTTTGTGTAGCCCACTTAATGATCTTTAGCTACCTCCAGCCATTTACAAACCTACCTAATCTACTTTTCCATCCTCAACACAACATCAAAACTAATGTGTTGCCAATCCTTAATCATATTCCTATACAAGGATGTTTCACAAGGTCTCTCATACAAGACTTTGCACAGTGCTACCTTAAGACTAGCCTGATAGCTATTATTATAGGAAAACTTTGCCAATGGTAATAAACTACCCAAATATTTGAAAACTATAAGGTGCTAGATTGAAGCATGTTATCCAACACTTGGTTGACTCTCTCAACATAATCATTAGTCTATGGATGATAGGCTAACCTAATGTTTAACCTAGTGCCTAGGTTGTCCATCAATGCATGCCAAAAATAAGTGGATTTGGCATCCCAATCCAAGATAATCATGGTAGGAACATCATGAAATCATACAATCTTAGAGATGAACAATTTATGCAACATCCTTTATGTTGGCCAAAGTCTTTTTAGATGAAAAATGAGCTAACTTGGTCAACAAGCCCACCATAACGAGGATGACATCCTTTCGATCCATAGTACAATGTTTAGCAAGAAAGGGATGTCTTGGAAGTCTAGGAGATACCTATGTAGAATGGGAGACATTTCTAATGAGATGTGTTAGGAGATGGTGAGACATCTCATGTAGTTTTGTGATGTCTTTGCAAAATATAAGATGACTTAGGCTAGGAGGAGATGTCTCAACCTACGAGGAGACATCTTGGTAGGAAGATTGGCATTTAGGAAAGATTTCTAGTAGAGACTTGGGACATCTTGTTTGGACTATGAAAGACTAGAAAGTAGTCAGAAAAATCCAAAATGAAAGGAATGAATATGAAAATAGCATGGGGGATCTCAACAAATAAAGAACTAGAATAAAAAATGACTAAGATAAATTACCATACTAAACTAGTAAATTTAATTATGAATGAATGAGGATGGAATTCCTAATAAGAGTAGACCAACAACCAAGATTACATCTATAAGAAATAAAGGAATTAAAGCCAAACTAATATGAAAATTAGGAACCATCATTAAATATGATAAGAACGAAGCAAAAAAAAGAGGATTTGGTAGGGTATTAAAATAAAAATGATCCTTTTACGGGGCCCCCTGCATATACGGGGCCCTGTATACGTAGCCCCCTAAGTATACGTAGCCTCGTCGACATAGCACCCAACCCCTATATATACACCTACTACGCTTTAGATTTTCATCATTTTGCAAACAAATTGGGGGGATATTTTGTCATTTTTTCTGCCTAACTTTTCCCAAGCACCTACATTCCATCGTGTGTCTGCATCAACTATTCCTTGCCCTCTTGAGCACCTGGAGGTATGCTCTCAATAGTGGGGGGGGGGTGAAACCTATGTGTAAATTAAGTGATTAATTAATTAATTAATTAGATAATTAAGACTTCGCACCTCTAAGGAAAGAACAAAAACAACCATTTAAAGTCAAACTCATCCCTTGTTGTTTTTGGCTCTAACCCATGTATTAATGCTTTGGGGAATTTATTGAAATGCCCATGGCAACAACATAACTTAGTCGAACTGAGAAGGTGTATAAGGATCATTTTGAGCTACTTATGCACAGTCTAATGGATGGTTATGTTTGATTGCAGATGGCACCAAAACCAAGGCATCCAAGGGGTGAAGGACCATCCCAACCTAGGGACAAGCATCCACGAATGAGAAGGGGATGAGGCATGCAGCAACCAGAGCACACAAAGGGCTCTCATGCAACTGGCCCCCTTCATGAAGAACCTGATGTGGAATTTGTCCATCAGATTCCTGAAGAGGAGATGCCCAGTGAGCAATTGTAGGGAGATGAAACTCCAGGGATAGTACCACAGCTTGAGGTCACCCTGACCCAAGCCTATCTTGATGCTATCAAGTTGCGAGAAGTGCAAAAAATGGTCCTACAAGAGCTAAACTTTGGACCATTTCTTGAAAATGCATCAGAAGATGTGAGACTTAAATTGCAAACTTCTCCTATGTGGCCGATCATCACAACCAGTGGTGAATGGTACCTAGGAGAAACCTATCTCTTTTGGACAAATTGGCAACCAGGGTCCAGAGTAAGGATTAAGGAAATTTATGTCTCTTACTTAGTAGAGGTAATAGCGCAAGCTCTGGGGTTGCCAGAGATTGGAGTAGATGTGGCAGAGATCCCAAAACAAGCAAACCCTGAGGTAAAAGGGGAGTGGATCAGGCGGTGCTATGGGGTTGACCGCAAGGAGTTCAGCTCTCTAACCACTGCGGAGAGGGTGTATTCAAAGATCATGTCTTACCACCTAAATCCAATGGTAAGACCCAGCAAAATCACAGCCTTCTCCGCTCATGCATGTGCCACTCTAAATGAGAAGTTTCCAATGAGTCTTCCATAGCTATTATTCTTGGAAATTGAGGAGAGGTTCGCTGAAAGCGAACGTGGAAGACGAGCTCTCCCCTTTCCCTACCTAATCAGAAAGTTTTGCAAACATGGGATAGCACGGTACACCAATGATACAATCTGACATGCCCCAATTACCTCATGGCATGAAATGATAAAGGATAAGACTCCTACCACTACACAAATAGAGGAAGAGTAGCAACCACCTCCACCACCTGCACAAACAACAAGGTCGGGTTCGCAAACTATTGCAGAACACATCCATGAAATTCGACAATTGCTCTTGAGCCAGCAAGAGCAATATGGTAGGACTAGTGGAAGAGAAGACCCTTTAGTCTATTGCCCTATAATGAGCCACTTGGAGCAAGTGGCTCGATCAGTCAGTTTTCTAGAAAGAGCAGGGCTGATGTTCTCCACCGCCAGAACACAAGTGCCAACAAGAATAGATCCTAGCATCTGAGAGGTAACAATATCAACTCAATAGTTATTCCCTGAAATTTTAGGGAATGCTGCTACCTTCTCGGTACGCTTGGAAGATGGTAAAGGGGTAATAGTCCTGGTGATGTAGCACCAAGGATAGGAGATTGTGGCCGAAGTGGTTGCTGATACGATTACTACAGCTCTCAATGCACCGATGGCACCTGTACCATATGTACATGGGCTTCAAGATGTACAGGCATCCACTAGAACTTCATGTAGCATGATTGATGCAATACAACACAAAGAATTGTTGGACCAACTGGTGGGAACTGGGCAACTGCTTCCAAATTTCTTTGACCTTATGGATAACATCACCGTAACCCAGTTGGAGCTGCTTCCAGCAAGGGGGAAGAGCCTCATTTTGGAAGGGCAACTTGAAGCTACTCAAGCCACTTGTCAACACTTGGTAATAGAAGTTGCCTAGTTAAGAACCCAGCTTGCCGATCCCACTCTCCTCAACCATGAGCTCACTAGAGATGAAGCTTTTTGATAGCTTTAGGTTAAACTTTAGATAGTTGAGGATGAGCAAGAGACAACGATCTTTGATAAGTCCTTGGCAGATGCTCAGACATATCATTTAGACAAGGACTTGGCAGAGGTTTGCTAGGAGAATGTTAGGTTGACTGCGGAGGTCCATCACCTGCGTAATGTTGGTGCTAAAAACGAGCACATGAAAAATTTTATTCACTAATAGCAAGAAGAGCTAGCTACGGTGAGTGCTGATGTAAGAACGTTGGCTATTGAGAATTGAAATCTGTCCATGGAGGAGGTTCGAGATTTGCAACAGAAATTTGCCATCGAAATCGCCACTTGGAAGAATGAGGCCCTAAATTTTGAAAAAGTCAATAATCATTATAGGGACCAAGTGGGATTGCAAAAGGAAGTAAATGAAAAATAGATTCAAGTCGCAAAGGCTAAGATGAACCAAGTGCTCCAGCAACTCCGAGAGGGAGGCGAGGTATGGCAACCTATCTTTGATGGGTTAAATGCCTACAATCAAGCTGAAATCTGCCTCAAAGAGATGTAGATTGAGGAAATGACAAAATATATGGAGCTTTCCAACCTTTGTTATGCAAACCTGGCTATGCTCACAGTTGGGAGACCACGGTCTAATTTGGAGAAGTAAGTGGCCGCCTCATATTCTTTATACAAGGGTGAGTTCCAAGCACACAAAGTGATAAAGCAAAAATTGGAAACAATAAACACGAAACTCAAGGTTCTCCACACAAGTTTTGAAGGATAGTGTGCAGTCACGAAGAACTTGGCCTAGTGGATGAATAACTACCAGCAGTTGCAGACATCAATTTGAGTGTTGAACATTAAATGGAAATAGTTTGCAACCTGGTTTGTTAACTTGAAAGAACTCTTCCTGGTGCTGCCATGCCCTTAGGAGGTTCTAGTTCCAGCACACATTGGTGAAGCTAACTGGATAGTGAACGATCCCAGAAGCAAAGAGGAAAAAATGAGGGTCCTCTTGGAGGCTTTCCAGTTGCCTTTAGAAGTTGTAGCTGCTGCGAGATAGCCATCATTTGTGCCACTACTACCGCATGGGCCAGAGGCTGGTGAAGGTTTATCGAAACCACCGCCACCAAGGACAGTGTGATCTTCTTTGGTAATTTTTGCATCATTCTACACGATAGAGACTCTAGGACCAGAAAGGTGTTCAATTGTTTCTTTGAACACCACCATTTTTGTAATTTTTCCTTCTTTGTACACTTGGGCACTTGGTAAAATTGATGTCGTGTCATGTGAGTGTGTCAAGTCATGTGTGTTGTAAATAAAAGTCCATACCTTCCAAATTGTAGAGTAACTCGAGCATGAGTTTTTACTTAGTCATGAGGGTATGATGAAGTTTCATTGGTCAATGCATTTACTAGGCCACATATACGGGACCCCGTATATGCGACCACGTCAACATGGCCCCGTCGACGCATCCTTCCATGCGTTGATGTGGCCCCATTTATGCAGCACCTATTTCAGCCTATAAATAAGTGGGCTCCCACCCCACTTAGGTACCTTTTGTTAGTTCTAGCGAAGCTCTTGTAGTTTGTTCCTACGAGAGTTAGAATATTTTCCAAGTTCCTGCAGTAGGTGTAAGAAAGGTGTCCAGCTCTTGATTTGAGCACTGATGTATATGAGCCCATTGGCGTGAACGGCAATAAAGACGAACTTTTCAAGCATTCCCTACAGCATTTGGACTTAGTCATTTAATGCATTCAATAGCTTAATATTTTTATGCTTTAATAATTACTTAAGTTTCTCTTGTTATTATTTTAATCGCTATCACTCATTCATAGTTTATAGAAACCATAAGTACAACCATCTCAAACGTAAACCTAACGCTTGGCAACCCACTGACGCTTAATGTCTGGTAACCCAGTAGTGGTTAGGGGATGCTCAAGATGTGCTCGGAAGATGGGATTGGATACTTATGCTAGGAATAGTTAAGATACAGATTAGGATAATTATAGATTAGATAATATTTCATTCCTTACTTTCCATACCTTAATTAGACGCCAAAAGCTAAAGTAAAAAGCCATAAAAATCAGTTGCCTCAATCTCACTTAACCATCGCCATCAAAACATCACAAGTGAGATTGGAAAGACAACGACCCTTCTAACCCAATATTTTGCTAGTTAGGGACTGGTGTATGCAAAGTGCTTACAGTCTACGGAATTCGACCGAGTCACATGTGAATGTCCGTGATTCGTATGGTTGGGTGTAGGGGTACCTAGCCGCTCATCACATACATAAACCCTTGAATCCTTACTCAATTAACATCAAATGTTCTTAGAAATTAAAATTAAACATGAGAGATAACACACATAAGCTAGAGATGCTTGAAACATGCTCATGCAAAGAGAGATATGAGCTTTTACATGTAATTAGTATGAAAGGGACAAAAACCTTTCAACATAAACACGAAACAAAAGGGAAAACAACTTGAATATGCTAATTGGGATTGAATCCCATGAAATAGAACATCAAATCAGTTCTAAAATCTTCAATACTTCATTAAAAACATGAGAGAATATGTAATTAACTTCAAAAACTTGAAAGAACTTGAAACTTATGAGAATGCATGTAAATGTAAGAAACTATGAAAAAAAAAGTAGGTGAGAATATGAGAGAAGAACCCATGGAATTGGGATTCACTCCTCAACATGAGAGAACCATGCTACAAGAATGTAAGAAAGAAAAGGGGGTTGAAGATAGGAAAGCTTCAACTAAGCACTTAACACATACAATTAAAGGAATAAAAGATCTTCTATTCACTTCAATTCAATAATGAAATGCAAATTATAATGGAAGAGGATTCACCCCTATTTATACCTTTTTGTGGAGGATCCTACCTCTTTGGACATTGATGAGAGTGGTTACTCTAGTGGTTTATTCTAATTATTAGAGTAGTTACTCTANGCTCTTTGATTCATCCTTGCAGCACTTGAGATTTGTTTTGTTACGCATTTCTTTTATTTTATTTTTTTATGCATTTATTTTATTTTATGCACTTTACATTTCTGTTATTAGCGTAGCAATTCATTTTGATCAATCAAGCAAATCGTTAAAATACACTCAGTACGATCACTTCGAGCATGCGTGTAACACTTGGTAACCCAGTAACAATTAGCGTTTGGTAATTCCAGTAGTGTTACACTGGTTCAGGATGTGTACGATAAGTGAGAATGGATATTGGTGTTAGAATTAGTTAGAACTTAGTTAATGAGTAGTTAAGTTAAATTAATCACTTAGTTACCTCTCTCCTTCCCTACTAGCACATGACATAAAAACATAAAAGCTATAAAAATCACATGCCTCAAGCTTACTTAACCATACGATCGTGACATACAGGTAAGCTTGGAAAGACAACGATCAACCAACCCATCCTTGTTCCACAAGGGCGCATAAGCACTTAGTCCTTGGAATTCGACCAGATCATGCGTGAAACACTCATATTCATATGGTTGAGTGTAGGGGTACCTCGCTGCTCATCAAACATGGACCACACATGAAGGCTCCTAGCCTCTTCTTTCTCCTTTTAGAAATTTGCTCTTGTTCTAACCTTCTAGGACCCTTTTTCTTCAAACAAACACACTTATAACACCTAGTACATCAAAGAAAAGACATCAACATGAAAATAAAGGTTACCTCTATGCCTTGCTCTACTCAACATCAAAGAAAAATCGAGATGGAGGAGTTGAAGACACACATGCATACTATTTCTAATAGTCAAATTCTAAAAATAAAATTATATTAAAAATAAAAAACAAAATATATCAACATACCTCATTAATAACAAAAAAAGCTCCAAAAATAACAAAGAAAGAAAAGAACCAACATTTTTACATATGTTCTTGTAGGTTTTCATCCTTACAATGAATCTTAAAAAGCCTTCTTTTTAGGATAGGAAAAAGATTAGGGTTTGGCCTTGTTTAGAAGTGCCCTAATAGGTTTTCACTTCTCACTAAAAGGTTCATTGCTAATAGCTAGAAAGTGCTAAGCAAAGTTTTAGGCAACATTTCTAGCACAAGGTTCTATTAGCTAAAGTAAGATTATTTAGCTTGTGGTTTTAAGAGTTTTAAGGCTTTGGTGGTGTAGAGTAATACTTATGGTATAAAACTATTAAAGACAAGATGTGATTCACTAAGTAAAAGTATTCAACTACAAGACTACTTTGCTATCACATTTCAAAACAAAGTTATTGCTATCACACTTCAAAACAAAGTTATTAAAAACAAACAAGAATAAAATGGTCTAAAACCTAGAAACGGGTCGTTTACGCAACGTGCTTGACCACACGGTATAACGGATCGTTTACGCAACGTCCTCGACCACAGATATTATTCAATCGTGAAAGGAGGATCACCTTCGCATTAGACGTGCGTGTTTAAAATAGCAACCGTTTCTTTCCCATGTTAATTTTTAATCTATCCATTTTGCGCTCCAGTCGAAGAAAGCGATATTTGATCAATTCGCCGTTGAGGGTGGAAAATTCGCTACCATGAGTGGCGCTATGCGTTCGGTGGCAATGCAATGGACGACTTGGAAAAGAAGTGCTTCAACTCTTGAATATGAACTCGCTTAAAAAGGTGCACCACAAGAAGACGCAAACGCTGCAAGACGCGGAAATAGCAGCCGCCAGCCGCCACCACGCCAACCACTTTTCAAACACAACATGACAATGACATATCGTATCAGCTATTATTAAAACGCGCACCATCCAAAGCACAAACGGCGTAACACAACAACAACAATGGCGAAGCTGATGCTCCAGATGATGATAAGTATACCGCTGGCGCTGGCGCTGGCTCTTTCAGCAGTAGCCCAAGTCAGAGGGCAGGTGCTACTTCAGGGATTCAATTGGGGAGCCGCCACCAGCGGCCAGAAGCCCTGGTACAACGTCATCGCCGGCATGGCCGACGACGCCGCTGCGGCCGGCGTCACGGACGTTTGGTTTCCGCCGGTGTCGCAGAGCGCCGCGGCCCAGGGCTACATGCCGGGGCAGCTCTACAACCTGGACGCCTCCAGCTACGGCACCGGCGCAGAGCTCAGGTCAGGTCCGGTTTCTCTTCTTTAACTTTCGAAAACAAGCATATCCCGGTTATATATAACAACGACAACATTTCAGATCTGCGATTGCGACGCTGAAGACCAAAGGCATCCGCGCCGTGGCGGACATCGTGATCAATCACCGCACGGGATCGAAGCAAGACGCGCAGGGCCGCTGGTGCCTCTTCGAGGGCGGCACCGACGATGCCAAGCTCGACTGGGGTGCCTGGGCCGTGGTTCCCAACGATAAACCATACGACTGCGGAACAGGCAACCCCGACACCGGCGAGGGTTTCGATGGAGCGCCGGATATCGATCACACCAATCTCAGCATCAGGACGGAGCTCATCGACTGGATGAACTGGCTCAAGTCAGACGTCGGTTTCAGCGGCTGGCGCTTCGACTTCGTCAAGGGCTACTACCCCGAGGCCGTGGCCGCGTACATCGACGCTACTTCGCCTGCCTTTGCCGTTGGCGAGTACTGGGACGGCGACGCCGCCAAGGTAAGAGTACTGGGCGATAATTGTGCCACCATTTTTGTTTTGTTGGGTCAGAGTCTTGACTTAGAAATGCTTCAGGTAGTGAATTGGATCCACTCCGTAGGCGACAAGTGTCGAGGCTTCGACTTCCCCACGAAGGGAATCCTGCAGGACGCCATCAACAAAAACGATTTCTCGTCGCTGGCCAACAACGGCGGCCCCGTGGGCGTTATCGGTTCGGTGCCGTCTCTGGCAGTGACGTTTGTTGACAATCACGACACGGCGGCCCCGCAGGCGAAATCGCCTTTCCCCACCAACAGATTGGACTGGGGGTACGCCTATATTTTCACGCACCCGGGCGTCCCC
>MNCI01015404.1:0-28620 GCA_015680685.1 Gnetum montanum
ATGATGTAATAACAAATAATAGTGGTCCATGGTAACATCCAAGGACTTGTGTCTTCCTTGTTTCCATCCTTGGATTTGCTTACACAGGTTGGACACTCGAGAGTACATTTGGTACTAATCATTGAATAGCTCCAACATGGTACTCCATCGATGAATGGATTCTAGTTCTAAGGATTGGTACTAGCTTTCTGCTTCCTTGATCAGTGTTCATGGGAACAAATTTAGCCTTTGCCACTCATTTTCTATATTTTGCAAGGCACATGCATTATGGAATCCTTGTAAATGATTTTGAGGATTAGCATTGTATCCCCCTTCAAATCGTGGGATTTTATTCATTTCTAGTATTTTGATCCTACTATATTTTTGGTGCCTTGTTGGGATCCTATTGGCCTCTGTTATATCTAACATACTTTGGGTGGTGAGTAGGAGTTCATTGTGATCATGTTGTCTATGATGCCTATGATGTTCCCTACTCTCCCTTCTTTCGTGATGTGTCTCTCTGGAATGCCCTTGTTCCCTTTCTCTACTATTTTGTCGATGATTTCTATTTCACTTACTATTGTCCTCATGGTCTTTCTCTTTGCGACTGCATTCAGATCCTGAAGAGAGGGGAAAGAAGATGATGAAGGTGAAGAGGAAGGAGGACTAGCACCATGACAACACTTGTTACCTTCTCTTTGGTGGTCATGGCCTTGGTCGTGGTTATGATCAAAATGTCCATCATTGTCATGTGTTCATGTTCCTTTTCTAGACCCTTTTTGTCCATTGGTATCAGAACTTGGGTTATGAATAGTTGAGTGAATATTTTGATACACAACTCCTTGAATGAAGTTAATGAGAGGAACGTCATTTTGTGGAAAACCTTTTGAGACAGGTTTACCATCCTCATTTTCACTTAGGACATATGGGACATCCTAAGACCACTTCCCCTTCATGGATTCATAATGTCTCTCCTATTGTCAATCCCTCTGATGTTGTGCCTTTGTGGGTTGATAATCTCTCGAATCTTATTCATGCATAACGTATTCTAACTATAAGTGCTGGATACTAATTCATGTGAGAGCATGAAGAAGCATGCTTGGGATTGAGTGATCAGGAGGTAGCACTATATTACCTTCTAAATCATGCCATTGTAGTTGTTCATCTTGGTGGAGGATAAAGGTAAAGTCTGGTATATACTCATCAAGATGAGCGTATACCATGCGAAACTGTTGGGGCATTGGTAGATCATAATGTGCATCCCACCTCTAATTATTCATGGTGTCGGACCTAGTTGGTGAAGCACTCTCATAAGAAGAAGAAGACATGATTGATTACTTAGTGTGTGATACCCCTTTTTTGGTAATTGTAGGATAGCTAATTGTAAGGGTTTTTTCCAATGATGGAAGGATTTTCTAAGTTCTAATCAGTGCACAAACAACAAAATCCCTAGCAATGGTGCCAATGATGAGTGGTGAGGTATCCCTATGTTCAACCATATGAATACGAGCGTTCATGTGTGATTTGATCGAACTTTGAGGATTAAGTGCTTATATGCCTACACAGAATAAGGATGAGTTGTGCAATCGTTGTTTTCCCAAGCTTACTTGTAAGCTACAATGGTATGGTTAAGTAAACTCGAGGTATATGATTTTTATTTTTTTTATATTTTCTATCTTAGTCTCCTAAGTATGTGCAATGAAAAGATCTAATTAACTAATGGATTTTTTGTAACTCTAATGTGAATTAAATCCTAACACCAACATCTATTCCCACTCTCGAGACACATCCTAAACTAGTGTAATACTATTGGGATTACCAAATGCTAGTTGTTACTGGGTTACCAAGTGTTCCACGTATGCTCGAAGTGGTCATGTTGAGTGTGCTGATTTGTTGATTATTTATAATTAATAATTCTATAGAAATAACATTACTTAACTAGTGAAAGCATCAAATAATGGTAAATAACATTAAATGCTATAATTAAGCTATTTTGAATGTTGCAAGGTTTATCACAAAGTTCATTTTTATTTTTGGACACAAGGTGTGCTCAGGTACACAATGCTACAATAAAGATCCGTTGACTTTATGACTCCTACTATGGGCACTTAGAAATAATTCTAACTCTGGAAGGGAAAAACTGCAAGAGTTCAGCTAAGGGATTGAAAAAAAACTCCCCCAAATCAGGTGCCCTTGTCTCTTATTTATAGCCAATGAGATAGGTTTTGACATTGTGTGTTCGATATCACTTGGCCATCCAATATCACATATCCGATATCGAGGGTTCGATATTGGGTCACTTATTTGGTGACTCATCATAAGCTATGCTAAATTTCAATTAGGTTCCAAGCTCTCTGAAGAAGTTTTTCAAGAATTTGGATATGAATTTGGGATCTCAGTTTGAAGTGATGGATTTTGGACAACCATGTAATCAAAATATTTCTCATATGAATTTTTGGACTATTTATTCTACTATGTTTGTGTAAGTCCCCGAAAACGTTTTGTGTCACAATAGACGTTGTGCAATGCTTTGAGCTTTCTATTACTTTCTGTCTAATAGTTTTTCTATTTTATAATTTCTGTAGTATTTCTCTTAGCCTCCCTATTTTTTTTCCTGATGCATGAGATCCCTTCAGAAATTTTAAGACTCTAAAAATTTAAGCTCTAAAAAATTTAAGCTTTAAAAAAATTTTAAAACTCTAAAAATTTTAAGACTAAAAATTTTAAGTCCCCGAAAATGTTTTGTGTCACAACAGACGTTGTGTAATGCTTTGAGCTTTCTATTAATTTCTATCTAACAGTTTTTCTATTTTACAGTTTCTACAGTATTTCTCTCAGCCTCCCCATTCTTTTCCTTGATGCACGAGATCTATTTCCTAAAATTTCTAAAATTTTCTATCTATCTCACTGCCTTGGAATTGCTGAGCCTTGCCAGACAGCATCTTTCACTATTTCCTGGATTTTAACCATTTTTAGATTTTTTCTATTTTTGGTTAGGTTTTAATCCTTTTGCAGGTTCTCTATGGGTTTTGATTGCATTGCAGGATTATGCAGACCACAACATGTTTCTTTTTTATTCGTGTTTTGACAACTGTCCTACTTACATTGGTCTTCTTGGTTGTGGTTTCTTCTAAAGGTGTTTTCTTCAGTTTCATCACAACCTCTAGCTGTTTCTTCTCCAATGTCATTGCATCTCATCTCTTCGTTGTTGTTGAAGATCTTTGTTCGTTGTTGTTTTTAGTTGGATGTTGAAACACCATGGAAATTGCGAATCGGTCTAGGGCGAAGATTCACGATTTGGGTAAAAGTTTGCGATAGAAATCCAGAAGACAGAACAAGGCAAAGAGGCGCGCAGTATCAAGTCTCTAAGTTTCTTACAAATTCCAACCTTACTTTGTTTTCTCTCTTTACGCTACATTACGCAACATAGTGTAATGACGCTTGATATAACTCTACTTAATGTAGCCCGATATCAGAAAGTAACTTACTTCAGCGAATTTGACGAAGTTTAAGGGCTAAGCAGCATGATATGCGACATGTTGCATATTCCGTTAAGTCTTTTGTTCAAGGTTGAATTTACGCTCCATTACGCAGAGCAGCGTAATGAGCTTCAAGGAAGTCAAAGTCAGAGTCCAAAGGAAGTGTGGCAAATTGATTTTTTTTCTTTATTTGCAGATTGGTCACTTTATGCTTATTACGCTACGTAGCGTAGGCAAGTGTAACTTATTGTAAAGTTGATCATTTTTACACTGTATTACGCTTTGCGGTGTAAATGAGCGTAAAAAAGCTTGAGTTAACTACTTCTATGCTCTATTACGTTCTGTCATGCTATGTGGCATAAACGAGCGTAATATAGCCTAAAGTCAACTAAGGTAGTACCAGACACGCACTGCTCCCCATACGCACAATACGCTCATTAGCGTATCGTAGCGTAATCGTGAGGCAGCTTCAGTAGGAGTGGTTGACAGCGTACTTTGCCCCCTTTCCCAAAAACGTGACACGACATGACCAGTTTCAACATAAAGTTTGCCAAGTCAACGACATTTTGAAAGTTTGAGACACATGTCATCAGGGTTGTGCCTTCTCCACATACTACTGAACCTATAAATACTCTAATTGGTGAAGAAAGAAGAAGAGGGGTCATGTTTTGGGCAAAGATAGAAGACATTTTTTGAGCATTGGCAACAGGAGCGATCAATCTTTTGGTGAAAATACAGTTCTCTTCATTGGCGATCATTAATAGCTTTGAGCAAAGATTACCGAAGGCAAAAGGAGTAGATCATAGATCGAGAGATCATCTGGTATAGTTGGAAAGGTTTGTTGATCAGAAAAAATTGATCGATAGACATCCAGGCTTGACCTTCCTTGCATTCCATCTTTGGCTTACGAGGTAGATTGAGCTTCATTCTGTACTCCTTGTTGAACAATTTTCTTGTTGTTTTGTGTATGCTTTGCACAGGATAAGCGAAGTTTGCTATTAGAACTTTGTATACAATATACTCAGTCTCTGAGTCAAAACATAGATCTTGGAATTGCGCATCTTTCCTAAATCTGATCCTCCTTGTTGCGTTGATGTTGTTGTTATTTTAATTTATTTACATCGTTTTCTACTCCTTTTACGATTCATTGGATCGATTTGTTTTGTGGAATATCTATATAACATGTATATTATCGTGATATTCATTAATTTACTGGTTAAGTAAGTCTTTGTCTGATCGACAAGACCGTTCAGGGCACTACGGATCTGTTTTCTCCAGCACGGCCCTTGCACGGATCCGTGGTTAAGAATGTGTACACAGATCTTTGTTTAGTATTTTTTAGTGACCAATGTTTTTCATCATTACAGTTTTCTGGTTCTAGGAGGAGGGCTTGAACCTCTGATCCGTATTTTACGGGTAGCCCTATAAGCAATCCATAACTGCGTCCATAAAAAAAATGTAAATGTAATACCTCTAGGGAAGTTTATGAAATCGTGTGGTCTAGATTGGTCATAGCAACGATTCCTTTGGGATCCTACAGGGTAGAAAGCCAAATCATAATTTTGTTTCGCCGTTGCCTTTTAAATCCTTTTGTTTGTTATCGTTGACCTATCTGAGAGATGGATTCTGCATATGTAACCATTGCCGCTATGATCACCACTGACTCGGGTGCTACATTCGTAAATCCCATCACTATTCCCAGACCAACTTTCGGTGCAATAGGACCTCAGGGACCGTTGCGCCGTTCATTGAGATTACAGGGCAAGGATCCTTCACTCACCATCTTGACTCCTGAAGAGTATAATTTCATTTGTGTCAAGATCTAGGCAATTCTTGCCCTTAGCCAAGCTAAGATGGAGGCAAAATGAAATTATGAGCTGCTCCACAGAGGGGGTCAAGACTTCACCCCTACTGCGTATGACATTATCCTCCTGATCAATCATTATCATGAACTCCTGTCCCAACTGGTTATGGCTAGGAATCGGACTACACGGTTTATTTTAGAACCTCAAAATGAGGAGGAGGAGGAAGATGAATTCGCAGCCCATTTTGAACACATGGATTCATACCATACCCTCAGCCCCCATACATATGTGAATCCCCTGTTTAATTCTCTCACCGAAGAAGCTGCCCATCTCAACCCAACCGTGACCACCCAAACCCATATTCCCGTCGTCCCGCAAGCCACTACGCAATTCTTAGTTTTGCAGGTACAAATGCCATATTAAAATAACATGGGAGTAGTCTCCTCACCACATGTAATCAGTATTTTGTCGATCATACCTGCATCTACCGCACCCCATTTCATCCCCAAAGTGCAATGCCATAACACACCTATAACCCACCTGGTGCAAAATTCGGTGCAAACCTTATCATCGTAGCCCATTGCAAGGCAATAGATCGCAACCACCGTTCAATTGCAGCGATCGATTCAACAACCCACGGCTGGTTAGTGGATCACGCCTATTGCACATAATCAATCTGCGTGATACGGTGTACAACCCTTAGCCACATCTACCACACATGTCCCGCAGATAACCGCACAATATCCTTACAATATCCATCCTACACATCTGGCGATGGCCAATTTCTTTGCTCAACCTGGTGGGTGGTCATTTTCACAGGCAGCTCCGTCCATGGGGATAGTCCCCGTAGCACCACCTGTCAGCCAAGCCATCGCTGTATTCCCATTGCCTGGCACTGCTCTTTCAGTCCAACCCCCTGCTCTTCCTGTGCCGACTTCTTCATCAACAAGTCTGGATCAAGCTTTTTTGCTTATTCAGACCCTCACTGAGGAAGTTAAGTGCCTTAAAGCTGTTGGCTTTAATACGATACAAGTCATGGATTTCTACCATGATGATCCCATAAGCCCAGTGGTTTCTATGCTATCGTTGCCTTCAGGGATGTCGTTGCCCCATTTTACTAAATACAATGGGGAAGAAGATCCTAATGCTCATCTTGTTACCTTCAGGTCTGAGTCCTTGTTATTACAGCAATGGCCCCATACAATTATCTGTGTCTTTGCAATGTCTCTAGCAGGTAAAGTCTTGGACTGGTATTGAGCGCTCCCTCGCTCTTCCATCTCAACCTTGGAAGAGCTCCTAACACAATTTGTGACCCACTTTAAGTACAATTTAAAGCCGAAAGTCACATTAGATCAACTTATGGGAGTGAAACAAGACCTGCTTGAACCAGTCCAGAAGTTTATATAGCGATGGAGCACTACTCTGAATGAAATCTGTGAGCCTATCACAGAAGCCCATCTGTTGGCTATTTTCAAAGGAGTAGTTAATGATTTCATCAAGTCTAAACTATACTACCTTGCCCCTCACTCCTTGAGTCAAGCTTTTGCACAAACCAAGAGCATCCAAGATGTTGCTGAGGCTAGCAAAGACCTAGCGTATGTGGCTTATAAAAATGTCAATAATAAGGGTAAAGACAAGGGTAAAGCAACAGTGACGATAGTAGCTGTGTTGGTTGAAGGCGCTAAAAACAAGAATAACAAGAAGGCACCCACAGCATCCGCTGAGACCATGGCTAGTGCAAGTAGCACCGGCCAAGACACATTTTCCCTTGAAAAGCCTCCACAATCAAAACCAAACTTTAAGCGTAAAGATCGCTCAAAATATACAGGCCTGCCTATAAAACATTCGAAACTATTGAAATAATTATTAGGGACAAGATACATTCAAAATAAAAAAGTATCCGAAGAAGCTCTGCAGCGTCACAGGTGCCATTGTGAATTGCTGAAGAATCCTTCTTTAGCCCTACCTAATGAACTGCCAGTTCCTAAGTCTTTTAGGTTGGACCATTTTTGTGACTACCATTAGTTGTGTGGTCATGATACCGAATACTACTGGGCGTTGAAGGACGATATTCAATGCATGATTGACGATGGTTCTCTGAAACTAGACGGCAGTAGTCCAACACGTCCTGAAAACTAGGCGATGCATGTGTACAAAGACCTGTTAAACGCAAATAATGCATCGTACACCATCAACGTGGTAAGTACAGACAATGAAGGGAAGCTACCGCCTAAAAAACCCTTTGTTTTACGTGTACCTACCAGTTCACCACAGGGGACAAGTTCTTCACCGGCGGTTAGCGACGTCTCGAGGCCACCCTTTGTTATTTGGACGCCCTCTCCAGCTATAACTCGGTCTCACGCTAACGATAAAGCCGTGGCCATGCCTGTGCCTACTCCTAAGGCACCTTTTATCCTAAGGGTGCCAAAACCACTAGCTGCCCCTTTTACGCAGGGGCAAGCTTCTAACCAAAATCATCAACCATCATCCAATAAAAAAAAGGAATGGGATGCGTCAATTAATACCACCAAAAACCACTCTACGCTAGGCTTCCCTAAGCCCAGGCCCCTAGCTTTTGTACCTTTTCTTGCATCTTATGGGTAAGACAAGGGTACAGAAACACAGCCACCTCTCCTCGATAGGAAGAAACACAACCCTCTGACTGATGCTATTCCGCCTCGAGAAATCTATCTCTTAGGGCGAATGGAAGAAGATAGAGGAGATAAGCAACCCAGTCGAGAATGAGACCTCCTCGACGCATTTACGTAAGTCAAGCAAGCTCTAAAATAGAAGAACATAACATTAAGCCTCTATGACTTGCTCATGACATCTCAAAAGCACCGTGAGGCTATGGTCCGTATGCTGACATCCATACCTGTGGATGAAGGCTTACCAGTGGAAGAGGAAGTGATACATGCTGTCATGTTTCCCCCCACCGCTAAGCAACCCAAATCAACCCCTTTGATCTTTCACGATGAATCCATCAAAGATGATTCTGAGAAAGGTCAAGTGACGATAGAACCCATGTTCATCATCATCTGGGTCATTCAACATCAGATCCAGAGGGTGCACGTTGACAATGGCGTGGCCACGAATGTCATCCCTTATCCTATAGTGGATAAGTTGGGCCTGGTCGACCAGATCAGTCCTACAATGACATCATGCCTAAAGTCGTTCAACGAGGCATGAGTTTAAGTCAAAGGGATGGTGCATATCGAATTTGAGACAGGAGACCAGTTCCCAACAGATGCCACATTTATTGTTGTCGAGGAGATGCTTGGTTTCAACCTAATTCTAGGGAGGTCCTAGCTAGCCCAACTGAGAGCAGTTTCATCACCAATACATCAAGAGATACACCTACCTTATGCAGGAGGAGAGGTAGTAATACACGGTGATGAAATAACTCCTAGGATTGTCAATAACATCGAGGAAGAATGGGGTTTGGAGGTTGAAATGCCTGAAAATCAAACCCATGTCCGAATTCCCGAACAAGTGGAAATGAATAATGATAGCCTAGCCTGAGTTGACCTACCATTTCAGGGAGAGGATGATGATGTGGAGGAGTCAGGCCATAAATCTCCTTGCCCTTACGCATCACTCAACGTAAAGGCCATCAAGAAACAGTTATGGGCTAACGATTGATCTGAGTGGTATTTACGCACATCGTTACATTTTCACTAGTTTTTCCATTTTTGCTTATCAAATTTGACGCTAGTTTTCTTTAATATACATATATTTACGTTTTCTATCCATTACACCATTTACATTTCCTAGTTTACGCCATTTACACTTCTTGACTTCTATAAGTTATATTAGTATAATTACGCAAATATGTACACTTTCATCAATTACATTCCCTGATGTACGCAGATGGCCCGTAATAGCCTAAAACTAGTAAAGGCCTGCAATGGCCTAAAACTCCATTCTATAGTCATAATAATGTAACCTATCCAAAATATTTAACAATTCTATTTACGCTTTGTATAAATAAAATCATAAAATTTAAAACCATAAAGAAAATCTCATGATTAATCATGCCAAGATTCATATTTCCATTGTTCAACTTCATAAATAAAATAGTACGTAAATCACAATTACGCATCCCCTCTAGTACCACTATCACCTGTATCCCTTAAGTCCGCCTCTAAGCCTAACAAATCGTCCTCAAATGGGTCGTCCCTTTTAGGGAGTATTCCTTCATAAGGAATGTCATCTTCATAGAGTTCTTGCACTAACACTTGCTCCCCAAGAGGACGGTCCGCATCATTATGCTCTCCTTCCTGAATGTGCTCTTCATTCTGTCCACCTTCTTCATCCATTCCTTGTACCTATATACAATAAATACATAAGCAAAAGCCATGATAGGACAAGTCAGAAAATTTAAATTCAATAACACTCAAACTTACTCACGATGGCCCTGCATCCGCAACAAAGGGAAGTTGATCTAAACCGACCCACAACCATTGCATAATTTTATCTTCGGTTAACTCAGACCAAACTCTGTTCCCTAGATTAGTTCTAGCCTTCACCTTCCCTTTCTCCACGCTAGTCCATCGGGGTGGTTTGGGGAAGAACGTAAGGACTGTAGTCTCTTCCCCGAGAAGAGTAATTTCTCTTTTCAGGGACGCGCTCATCGTTACCTGCTCCTGGAACTTCTCGAAGGACTTAGATGCACCAATGACATTGAGGAACAATCGCAAGGATTGAGCTTCAATGGCAGAATCTCGATAATGCTGACGATAAGCGATACTTTCTCGCTTATACAGATGTTTATAATCTTTTTGTTTCTACCCCCACTCTTGGACACTTGCGCAAAAGTCCTTCCAATCCTGGTTCTTCTAGGCCAAGAGCTCTATTTGCATCCTTTGCTCGACCAATTCATGACTAGTTTGTACGCTGTTTCTGACCACGGTCCAGTAGCGAGTATAGTCAATGACAGCCATCTGCCAGTCCTCTTCACCCGTTCCTCATGCTTGCAGGAATTTACATCACGATCTTAAGTCTTCGACCTCTTTGGTCAGAGACATCCTTTCCTTCTCTAACCTTTGCAGCTTCTTCTAGAGGTCTTCATTAACGTTTTGACTCTCCGACAAGGAGCGAGTCGAGCGTAACACACATTTACGCATTTTCTCATAAATGTTGCGTGGTACGACCGCTCCTTCTAATGAAGGCTTGATAGTGTCTAGGTCAATGGGCTTCGTAGAGTCCCATCGAAGGTGAGCTCCTAATGACGAATATTAAATCAAACGTAAATAAACATTATAACCTTATAATAAAATAACTGTACTATAGCCATAACATACTAGCCCCGAGATCGATGCGCTCGAGGCGTTCGATCATATCACTGACAACGCCGTTCATGAAGGCAAATTTATCAGGGAATTCCCCCCACACTCTACTTACAACGGTGGACGGGGATGCCTCTCATTCATCTGTAGCATAATTAAGTTAAAATTTCTAGTTATTAATAGAATTTCTTAAAGATTTTAATACACTGATTACCTTTGCCTGTTCCAGTGGGGAGTGCATCAACGTTTTCCGCCTCCTCTCTCTCCTCGCGCACAAGGGTATGTGCGTCACTTACTCTAATAGCCAGAGCCTCCTCTTCCAAAACTGGGGCCCCTTCCCCATGCTGTAATACCACCGCCCCTATTTCAGGGGTTAACTGCTCTATAGGTCTCCCTGTTTATACCATATAATACACTCAAATAATTCAAAATACTTTGAATACGTTGCGTAATAGAACAATTACCGTAACTTTTACTATATCATTGCACTTACCAAGCAAAATTTTACTCTGCTGAAACTTGACTTGCATAGTTTTGCCCATGCCACCTGCTAGCTCCATAGGCGCCTCGATTAAACGAGGCCTTTTATGCTGAATTGAGGCATCTACGATCTTTGCCACTAGGCACTTGCCTCGTGATGCATCACCAGTGTAAGTGGGAAGTGCCCCACCTACACTATTAGGGCCTCACGTTCATGGTGCCGCCACATCCCTAGTCGTCATGCAAAGCGACTCTCCAATTCCCTCCAAAGGATCCTGTGACTAGATAGTGCTGAAGAGATGGGAAATCCAGGGTTTGGATAACTGGTCTTGGTCCTATTGCACCCAGACCCCATTCATCTGGACCACCAAAAATTTGGCAAAACGCCAGAAGTAAGCTATAAAGAAGGTGAAGTGCACACTAAAACGGGACTCAAGCTTTTGGCCGATCTTGATCATCTCAGTGTGTAACCCCTCAGCGAAATAGCTTGCCCAGTCGAATTGGGTCCCCTCCTCGATCACCTCTCGCATGATACGGGCTTGTTCTATAGTAAAGAACTTCCCCTGCGAGAGTGTTTTGGGGAAAGCCCAGGCTCGGAAGAGGGGATAAATGGTCTTGGTAACCTCTAACTTGATCTTTTCACAAGGGATCTCCTTTGTGTCCTTCTTAGTCCCCAACCACTCCTCCAGCTCTTCCTGACATTTGACGCTTCTCCTCAATTTTTCCTCTATGGGAAGACCATCAGAGGGGATGCTGAAGAGGTCAGTAAATAGTTGAGCATCGATATCAAAATGACACTCACATTATGCATGCACATGCAAAAACGTTCAGCCCCCTCGTTGAAGGAGTTAACTAGGGTTAACATTTTGCTTGTGGGGACATCGGGGGTTACGGCAAGGAATAAATGCATCATCCTCGCTTCCTGTAGCTTGGTGACCAATGCAACTGGGGCTGCCGCGTGGCTGAACTAGCATTGGGCTTCCTTTATGTCGCCATAACGGAAGAGGAGGGTGTTCGCCTAGCAGCCGAAAATCATGATGGTAACTTCCCGGGATTCCCTAACTGATAACGCAAGACACAAGTTAAGATAGCGAAAGCACTGTTACGCAACATTTCAAAAAAAAATATATATATAATATCCTGTAACTAATTGTAGCAACTAGGTCCAAATGGCAAAGGAAATGGAGGAAGCTTCCTTTGCACGTCCGCGAGGGTAAGGGGTAGGTTCAAAGTCCATTCCTCATGTAACCACCTAAGATTCTGATAACTCTTGAAAGAATCAGCATAACGGGTGGGATACTTAGGAATTTCGAAGGCCATTTGTCCCATTACACGGACACGTACGTTGCTAGTGGACGTAAACTCATTTATCTCCCTTTCGGTCTAGGTCAATGTATCATTATTGCCCACTAACCCATTTTCGTTAATGAAGAACTTGTACCATATGGCACATTACTATCCTACACTTTACAAATTCAGACATTAGAAAACATATTAATAATACTGCTAGTAAAACAACTTACCTGCCCGAATAATACACCGTGCTTGGTGAATTATGAAAGTAAGTTGAGACATGACGAGCCATGAACAAAGTATTATACGCATAATAATAGCTTAATCTGGGCATCTCCCAGATCCAACTTAAATGCCTCAATCCTCTAGTGCTAAGTTCGCGGTCTTGAGGACGGCCAATATCAATAGCCCCGTTTGTTAGGAAAGCTAGGATGCCCTGTGTAGAACTGACTAACAAATGTTCCAAAATAGCTCCAGCCACATCGCTCAACAAATGCAACCACACAATAATACTGTAGTTACGCAACAAAAACTGCAAAAACTCTAGTGCATCCTTTCGGAACCATATAGCCTTCCCCTGTAAACGAGTCTGAGGAGGAGGAACATTGGCTACGAGAGGGTGTATACAACATAAAACCCTGACTATGTCCAAAATGATTAGGATAGGTTTCACCATGATACTGTACAGAAAATAAACACGTTACCATCTAGATTCTGTTGCATGCTTAGGGAAACTATAGGATAAAATTACAAATTACGCTTTAGCCATACAACCGAAATTGCTTAAACCCTTGTAATAATACAAGGTTTGTCTCGGACAATGGCGATAGACGTAATACTGTTGTCTAAACCCTCATTTTAATACAAGGTCTACATCCTAAAACTCTAGTTTATGCAGATGATGCAAAAGGATAAACACAAGAAAAAAGCATATCACCGAAAGCAATACAAGTAAGTAAAAGATGGCCTACCGATTTAGGGGAGTGACATCTCTCACTTCGACCAAGGCCTGCGAAGCACGCTGTAGACTCCCTTGTACTTCGTCGATTTTTGCCAATTTGGTATTCTTTCTTTTCACCTTCGGCGCCATTGTTACAGTCTTGAACACCTTCAAAAATAATGCGCTGCAATCTTTTACTCTTTCTCTTTCTCTCTATGATAGCCGAGAATTCGAATTTGCGATAGTCAACAGCCTATTTTTGATAAGAACTGCCTATTTATATGCAAAACTAACCAACTTGACACCCGATTAAAGCGAGACTTGCCCAAACACTGGTGTCAGTATGAGCTGGAACCCAAAGATCAGGGCATTAATTGGGGTAGATATCGCATGTATTATGGTTCGAAATGACCTTAAACTACTGCATCTTATCACCTCGTAATCGGGTCACATTAATTACAAGCTGTTCACGGTATTCAAAATTCAGTTAGCTCTTCATGCTTGGCAACGTCATGCCATACCTTTTTCAAAACTACACCATGCATCATACGTTAATACTGGTGACATCTAACTTAGCATTTTCCTAACCACTTTCATATTTGGCAATTTTGCAAGAAAGTTGGCAAATGGATGAAACTTTATCTGCACCCCTACGCTTAATAGGCCCACATGGGGGAATTATTAGACAATTTGATTCCACACTAGTAGAAACTAACCTTGCCTTCAATGATGCAACCATAGCCATGTTGAAAACATCTCTAGAATGGCCAGAACAATCGATGCGCATGCTAGATCTGGAGGCTGGAGATGTAACTGAAGCCCCCCTTAACGAGGTCTCTATGGTTATGCATAAAGGTGAGACTAAAACTCTTAAGGTTAGTTCTTTACTAGACCAAAAGGCACATGACAACATAAAACAGGTGCTTCAGAACAATGTCATAGTGTTCGCATGGTCATATGAAGATATGTTGGGACTAGACCCAAGACTAATACAACACAACATAATTCTAGATCCCCATATCAAAGCAATTAGACAAAAAGCATGAAAAATTAAGTCAGAAGTTGCGCTAGCAGTACGTGATGAGATCACTAAACTGTACCTGGCTGGTTTCATTCATGCAGTCGATTACTCAGACTGGGTATCTAACATTGTAGTTGTCCCCAAAAATACCAGAGGGATACACATCTGCATAGACTTTCGAGACTTGAACAAAGCTACAATCAAGGATAATTTCCCACTACCCAATATCGACCAACTAGTGGATACAATCGCTAGGCATGCGCTTTTATCCTTCATGGATGGCTTCTTAGGCTATAATCAAATTTGCATCAACCTAGAACACTAGTTGACAATGATATTCATGACACCCTGGGGGACCTTTTGTTACACCATGATGCCTTTTGGTTTAAAAAATGCCGGAGCTACGTATCAACGAGCTATGACGTACATCTTTAGTGATTAACTCCTAGGAAGAATGAATGATTATGTTGACAATATAGCTATTAAGTCTATAAGGTCAGAAGATCATTCAGAGGATCTGGAGTTAGTCCTTAAAAGATGCTCTAAATACAACCTTTGGCTCAACCCAAAGAAGTGCGTATTCGGAGTTAAAGCTGGACGCATGCTGGGGTTTGTGGTATCGGAAACTGGTATACGAGTAGACCCTTACAAGGTCAAGGCCATTGTTGAATTGACACCCCGTACAAATCTCAAGCAATTACGCAGATTACAAAGGAGGTTACAGTTTATCAAGCGGTTCATTTCGAGACTAACAGACAAGTTACATCCTATGCAGCATCTACTAAAAAAGGGGGTTAATTTCGAATGGATAGAAGATTGTCAGTGTGCGTTTGATAGTTTGAAGCAAGAACTTCAATGCTTGCTAACAGTATTCCCGCCACAAAGGGATCAACCATTCTACATTTGCCTCATGACCTTAGACATAGCCCTAGCTGCATTACTCTGTCAAAAGAGAGATGATGGGTCAGAAGTACCCATATACTACTTGAGTTATGCTCTATGTGCATATGAAACGAGGTATAATGAAGTAGAGCGTAATTGTTTAGCATTAGTATTTACACTCAAAAAATGCAGACACTATCTTTTTCATAGCCAAGTTAACATAATCTGCAAAAATAACATCCTTAGGGCTATTACGCACAACCTGTATGAAAGTAGTAAGATAGCTCGTTGGAAAGCTATCACGGCAGAGTTCGATTTGCATTACATTGGTCAATCTTCTACGAAAGGCCAAGCGATAGCTAACCAACTAATAACATCGCCTATTGACAGTCAGGCGATGATAGAGCCTGAATTTCGATGCTTATTATAAATCAAATCACAGGAGTCTACGCCTGCAGTGCTGCACATTTACAGCCCTACTGCGATATGGCTAAAGATCTTTTGAAGAAATTCACAGCAACCGATGCCCAACATGTGCCTCGAAATGACAGCATGCTAGCCGATGCACTGGCTACATTAGCTTTAAATGTGTCATCACACCTGTTCTACACTTGTACCACCTTAATAATAGAGTGTAAAGATCCTATCATTCAGACGACGCAAATATCTTCATTGCTCGAGGATAAAACGCCAGAGTGGTATGATAACATTAAAACCTACCTCTTGCATAGCGAACCACCACACGAGCTAACATGCACACAAAAAGATGCAATCCGCAAGCAAGCTAGGCAATACGTCATCATAGGAGATAGTACCCTTTGTAGATGCCCTTTTGATGAAGTACTACTTACTTGCGTCAACAAAGACCAAGCACAACGTATAGTTGGTGAAGTTCATGAGGGATTAGGTGGAGGACACGTAGCACCACGAGCCATGGCCTCTAAAATCCATCGCTTAGGGGATTATTGGCCGTATATGGAAAAAGACTGTCTTACAAAGGTTAAAACATGCGACATGTGTCAACGTTACATGAACCTTATACATGTGTCATCTACAAAACTACACACGACTCAGATTACATGGCCCTTTCAACGATGGGGATTAGACATTATAGGGCCTATTACACCAAAATCTTCTGTAGGTCATAGCTTCATAATCACCGCTACTGAATATTTCACGAAGTCGGTGGAAGCCATCCCTTTGCAAAAGATCACATCTCAACAGATCTGTCATTTCATTTTAGACAACATCGTAACTAGATTTGGCCTCCCAATGACTATCGTGACCGATAATGGGCCGCAATTTAGCAATGTGGAAACCAAATCTTTTTGTGATAGCCTTGGTATCAAAATTTTTTTTTCTTTACCTTATTACCCGCAAGCGAATGGTCAAGTTGAAGCAACGAACAAGGTCATTATTAATTTGCTCAAGAAAATGCTCAGCAGCAACAAAAGATGATGGCATGAAAAGATCCTCTATGTGCTATGGGTGTACTGTACCACATGTATAACAGCTACAGATAGTACACCCTATAGCCTAGTCTATGGATCTGAGGCAGTGCTACCCCTCGAATTACAAGTTCCTTCTCTACGGATGGTCCTCTCCATGATTATAAATGATGCTCAACACATCGAGTCTCAGATCATGGATTTGGACTCAGTAGTGGAGAAGCGAATATAGACGCTTGATACCATCGAAAAGTATCAAGATAAGTAGAGGCAGAAGCACCGTCATAATCTTCAACAACTTCCAATTGAGAAAGGAAATCTGGTTCTTAAGGCCGTTCACGAACCAGTAGGCAAGTTCTCCGCAAACTGGGAGGACCCTTTTTTGGTAGCTGATGTGTATGGCAATGGTGCATTTAAGCTAGAAGATATCAACGGTAATGAGTTACCGAATCTTGTGAACCATATATCTGAAGTGGTACTACATCTAGCTGCATATCTAGTGTTAACATCAAGCACATCAATGATCATCCGCTATGACGTAAAATTGGCACTTTCTGCATGCATCCATCATGATGCTAAACTGGCAATGATCGTCCACCACGACATAAAACTGGCAAGTTGCAATCGTCCGCTATGACGTAAAACTAGCAGTGTTGTATAGGTTCGCCAAGATGTAAGACTGGCATTTTCTGCACGTGTCTGCCATGATGCTAAACTAGCATCGGCTGTCCGCCATGACATAAAATTGGCACAGGTAGGTATCCATCTGCTAAGACGTGAAACTAGCACATATTTGTCCTTGGGTCACGACATGAAAATGACATCCACAACATGGTCTGCTGAGACCATAAATTAGCTCTACCGCCATCTGCTACGACGTAAAACTAGCATTCTTCAGTTTGCCCAGACTTTAAACTGGGATCATGGTTTGCTAGGACTTAAAACCAGCAACAGTAGTCTACCAGGACTTAAAGTTGGGACCTACAGACTGCCAACACATGACTTAGGCGAGCGTGACCATCTCTGCATGGCTATAACACGAACGGGATGGGATGTTGGGACAGCCCCAACATCGCCACCTCACAGGCATTCTGCTGATTCCTTGGATATGCGGAAAGGCATACTACTGACCCCTCGGAGATGCCATCACTGCACCCATTTCAGCGGTGGCATCTCTGAGAGGTTAGTTTCACTGTCCAGAGTCCCAAAGGAGTTCTCATTCACCACAACCTTGGGGATCTCTGCTCATCATCACTATCAGACTCTGGCTTCACAGATTCACCTAGCTGGTTCTTTGTATAACCAGTCGAGTGCGATGAGTATGATTTTCTTTAGTGGCGATATGCTGGGCCGAGCATCAACATTGAGACCCTGGCCTCTTGCTATGGCTCCTCGTTCATGGCCTTCTTACTCTATCTTGCCCCAAACGGTACTTGTTTCAACAACCTCTCTAGTGATTCGACTGAGCGATGGTGTCCTCTATTTTCTTCTTTGATTGTAGGTTACTTGCTACGAGGATGTCGTTCAAGAGTGCGTCCATCTGAGCGGTGAAGTACAGAAAACATTTTGAGGTGGCTGCTTAAGTTATCCTGTCCACTTAGGAGTGCAATCCTATTTTCCTCATAATCCTACCTCTTGCTTTTATTCCCCTCCTTAGCCATTCCATCTGTTTCCCTTGCACAAAAGATGAATACGTAGCATATGCTTTCCGCATCTGCATTACAGTTAAGTCTATGAACTAGCACAACACAGCTCACCTAGTGGACAAAAAAAGAGTAGGGTCGGTAAAATGGATGAAACACAACTCATCCAGGCCATGCAGATGCAACACAATTCGTCTATGCAAACCCCTTCATCTACAAAATGATGGCATAACTCCATGCAAATGTAATTGCAGGAGAAGGCCTAATTGCTTATGTGCAAAACACTATACTCACTCATTTGAGTCTTCCTCGAACCTCTCTCCTCTTACCTCTATATGAATTCCCTTACCTACCATTTTATCTCCCATTTCCCTCATTTCTGCACTTCTGCTTTGACAGGGTGACACTTGAGTAACCGTTGATGAACGCTGTTGGTACTTTTACCCATCTGGTGTTTCGTATTCTTTGTCGACATCTTTCAGGTAAGCCCTCTAAACGTCAACAAAGAGGGACCTTTGAAACACTGTGGAAATTGCAAATCGTTCTAGGGCGAAGATTCATGATTCGGGTGAAAATTTGTGACAGAAATCTAGAAGACAGAAGAAGGCAAAGAGGCGCATAGCATCAAGTCTCTAAGTTTCTTACAAATTCCAACCTTACTTTGTTTTCTCTCTTTATGCTACATTATGCAACATAGCGTAATGACGCTCGGCGTAACTCTGGTTAATGTAGCCCGATATCAGAAAGTAACTTACTTCAGCGAATTTGACGAAGTTTAAGGGCTAAGCAGCATGATATGCGACGTGTCACATATTCCATTAAGTCTTTTGTTCAGGGTTGAATTTACGCTCCATTATGCAGAGCAGCGTAATGAGTTTCGAGGAAGTCAAAGTCAAAGTCCAAAGGAAGCACGACAAATTGATTTTTTTCTTTTTTTGCAGATTGGTCACTTTATGATTATTACACTACGCAGCGTAGGCAAGCGTAACTTATTGTAAAGTTGACCATTTTTACACTGTATTACGCTTTGCGGTGTAAATGAGCGTAAAAAAGCTTGAGTTAACTACTTCTATGCTCTATTACGCTCTGTCATGCTATGTGGCATAAACGAGCGTAATATAGCCTAAAGTCAACTAAGGTAGTACCAGACACACACCGCTCTCCATACACACAATACGCTCATCAACGTATCATAGCGTAATCGTGAGGCAGCTTCAGCAGGAGTGGTTGATAGCGTACTTTGCCCCCTTTCCCAGAAACGTGACATGACATGACTAGTTTCAACATAAAGTTTGCCAAGTCAACGACATTTTGAAAGTTCGAGACACGTGTCATTAGGGCTGTGCCTTCTCCACGTACTACTGAACCTATAAATACTCTAATTGGCGAAGAAAGAAGAAGAGGGATAATGTTTTGGGCAAAGACAGAAGACATTTTTTGAGCATTGGCAACAGGAGCGATCAGTCTTTTGGTGAAAATACAGTTCTCTTCATTGGCGATCATTAATAGCTTTGACCAAAGATTACTGAAGGCAAAAGGAGCAAATCAGAGATCGAGAGATCATCTGGTACAGTTGGCAGGGTTTGTTGATCAGAAACAATTGATCGATAGACATCCAAGCTTGACCTTCCTTGCATTCCATCATTGGCTTACGAGGTAGACCGAGCTTCATTCTGTACTCCTTGTTGAATAGTTTTCTTGTTGTTTTGTGTATGCTTTGCATAGGATAAGAGGAATTTGCTATTAGAACTTTGTATACAATATACTCAGTCCCTGAGTCAAAACATAGATCTTGGAATTGCGCATCTTTCCTAAATCTGATCCTCCTTGTCATGTTGACATTGTTGTTATTTGAATTTATTTACATCATTTTCTACTCCTTTTACGATTCATTGGATCGATTTGTTTCATGGAATATCTATATAACACGTATATTATTGCGATATTCATTAATTTACTAGTTATGTAAGTCCCTGTCTGATTGACAAGACCGTTCAGGGCACTACGGATCCGTTTTCTCCAGCACAACCCTTGCACGGATCCATGGTTAAGACTATGTACACAGATCTTTGTTTGGTATTTTCTAGCGACTAATGTTTTCCATCGTTACAGATGTCTATGTGCATGAAATTATTTGGTGTTAGACCCCTCATGTCCACCATTCAAACATGAGGATTCCCCTAAACCCTAAGCACCCTTCAGCTCTGACAAAAAGATCCAATTTGTTGAATGTTTCATGTTCACCTATGAAACACTGTTCTATAATAGTTTTGTCAGTACATCGTTCCACCCCCATCTTACCTTTGATGAATGGGACCCACTCTAATTTTAATGAGCAGGAGTTTCTAATTTTAGAAGTTGGAACCCTATTTAAACATGTACTGGCATGCTCATTCCTTTGTCTTTGGAGCTTCAGCTGCCTGGCCGCATTGCCTAAACACACTGATGAGGGGTGCAAGTCCCCGAAAACATTTTGTGTTACAACAGACATTGTGCAATGCTTTGAGCTTTCTATTACTTTATGTATAATAGTTTTTCTATTTTACAGTTTTTGTAGTATTTCTCTCAACCTTCCCATTCTTTTCCTTGATGCACAAGATCCCTTCAAAAATTTTAAGACTATAAAATGTGCCATCTTTGATAGATGATCAACTACTACAAAAATCAAGTCATTTTCTTTTTTGGTTACTCGCAATTCCAAAATGAAGTCCATAGTGATATCTTCCCATTTCCAGGTTGGAACTTCCAAGGGTTGTAATAATCCACTAGGTTTCCTCTATTCATCTTTTATTCTTTGACATGTTGGGAAATTTTTAATGTATGCAGACACATCATTATTCATTCTAGGCCAAAAATAAGATTTGTGAATTATCATATAGATCTTAATATAGCCTGGGTGTCTTGCATATGCTACTTCATGTGCTCCAATTTTCTTCTGGTATGCATACTCTTTGTCCTTTTATCAATAAACCATTAGAAGTGAGTTGGTATTAAGGCTTATTGAAAATATTGATTAAAATATTTTTAAAATAAGGGTATTCTTTTATTTATTTCTTAATTTCTTATTCCATAGGGGTCATTACTACACCTATCATTAAATTCCACATTCGACTAAGGGCATTAGCTACCACATTTTTCTTGTTGGGAATATATTTGATTTCAAAATCATATTCTACTAATAATTATATCCATTTCCTTTGATGAGTATTCAAAATAGGTTATTTCTGCAAATATTCTAAACTTTTGTGATATGTTTTTAGTACAAACTTCTTTCGACAAAGATAATGTCTCCAAACTTTCAGACCATGAATAATTGCTAGTAATTCTAAATCATGTATTGAGTAATTTACCTTGGATCTTTGTAATTTACAAGATTCATAACATACCACTTTATCTTCTTGTGAAAGAACTACATTGATTCCTATTCCACAGGCATTTGTGGATACTTCAAATGGTAGATCTTCATACAAAATTCTGAAAATAGGTACTGTTGTAAGTAGCATCATTAATTTGAGAAAAGATTCTCTACATTTTTCATCAAATTTGAACTCACATTTCTGCTGCAAAAGGTCAGTTAATGGGGCTACCAAGGTAGAAAAATCTTTAATGAAATGTCAATAAAAATTGGCTAACCCTAAGAAACTTCAAACTGCTGGAACATCTTTTAATTTAGGTCAATCTCGGATCACAATAATTTTTGCTGGATCTACTTGCAATCCCTTCTTGGAAACTATATGTCCTAAGTATGAAAATTCTTCATTAAAGAGTTCACATTTACTCAATTTAGCTTTTAATTGATGCTCTTTAAGAATTTCCATTGTAGTTTTCAAATGTTTAATATGCACTTCTCTTGATTTAGAATAAACAAGTATTTCATCCATAAATACTATAACAAATTGATCAAGATATTCAGGAAAAATATTATTCATTAATGCCATAAATGTTGTAGGTGCATTAGTTAATCCAAACAACATCACAACAAATTCGTATAATCCATATCTGGTTCTAAAAGTAGTTTTCTCAATATCTTTCTCCTTAATCTTTATTTGGTGATAACCTAATTTTAAATCAATCTTTGAGAAATAACATGCACCCGTAAGTTGATCAAATAAATCATCAATTGTAGGTAAAGGATAAGTATTTTTAGCTATCACTTTATTCAATGCTTTGTAATCAATGCATAATCTTAGAGTACCATCTTTCTTTTTGATGAATAAAACTAGTGCACCCTAATGTGATATGCTAGGTTTAATTTTTCCTTCTTCCAATAATTGGTCTAATTGTACTTTTAATTCTCTTAATTTTGAAGTAGAAAAATCTATAAGGAGCTTTTGAGATAGGTTGTGTACTAGGAAAAATATCAATGGCATGCTCAACAATTCTGTTTGGAGGTAGTTCTCTAGTTTCACCAAATATTAAATCTTTATATTCTTTAAGTTCATTCAGGATCTCAACACTCAAAAATTTTTGAGGTTGGATTACTTTAACAACCAACATTATAGCACTTTTTTGACTAATCTTTTAACTTGCTTAATAGTTATCGTATGAATTTTCTTTGCTATTCCTACCCTCCTTAGAACCTTGACTCTGTTAGTGGTTGGGAATTTTAAAATATGAGTTCTAAAGTGGGTAGTAACATCAAATTTTTGTAGAAAAGACATTCCAAAAATTGCATCAACATCACCTAGTTCAAATTTAAAAAATTCATCAACAAAGGGTATATTTTGCAAGGTAAAGTTAATTTTTCCATACCTGGTATGTTTGCTCACAATTTTTCTATCTACTAGTTCTATCTTAATAATTTTCTTGAAAGGGAGACTTAATTTCAATAAATTAATTAACTTTGGAGAAATAAAGTTATCACTGGCACCACTATCAATCAAAAATTTAATTTGTGTACCTTCAATTGAACCTTTAAAAATCAGTAAAGCAAATTGAAATTTTTGCAAACTTGATTTAGTTGATGCAAATATCTTCTTGATGGCTATTGTAGTGATTAGAATTTTTTCTTTGTTCATGTTTGGGTTTGGTTTTTGATTTTTGATTTGGTTGGTCCTTTGTATTTTTGCTTGAAATTTTGGGTAGTCTCGTTTAAGATGATCCTCACCACACAAGAAACATCCAAATATTGGTCGAGCTTTTTTTGTTGGTGTCTCTTCTACCATTGCTTCTAGAAAAGGGGTTTGTTGAAAAGTTGCTTGTTGAAGGGTCACTCGTATCTGATTTGATTCCTCATAATCCTTAGCAATTCGATATGCTTCATCAATAGTTTGGGGATTATGGGCTCGTGTTTGGGGACATAATTATGTATGTAATCCTCCAATGAATTTTGAAGTTAATTCTCCCTCATCTTGGTGACTTACATACCAAGAATGATCACAAAATTCTTTGTAGTAATCATCTATGGATCATTTTCCCAACCTTAATGAATCAAATCTCATTTTATGCTCTTTGAGAAAAGAATTGGAAATAGATTTTTATTTAAAATTTCAACAAAAATTAAGCCAATTTGTAATCAAACCTTGAGATTTCAGCCCATTCCACCATGTTGTTGCAAGTCCTCTTAAATACAAGGAGATAACTTCTAGACATTCATGGCTTGACAAATTCAACATATCAAAGTAATTTTTCATTGTATCAAGCCAATCCTTTCCCTTAGCACGACCCAGGGGCTCCATCATAATGATATAATTTTACTTTCCTAGCATGAACTTGTGTAAATGATTCTTTAAATGGATTAAGCCAGTTCCCATATCTTTCATCCTCAATTTTAGTTCTATGGTCTACAAGGTGGATTTCAGTATCCTGTCCATTAATAGGTGGAGGTTGTGTTTATTGTGGATTCCTAGTGAGAGGTTGATCTTGATGTTGTTCTCTAAGTAGATTGTGGGTACGATTGGAAGGTTGAATAAGATGGTTGGTTAATTGCTTGATGGAGTCTGCAAAGGAAACCATCTTTCCTTGTACTTCAGACCATTTATTCTTTGAATTTTGGGACAATTTCTTAATTTCTTCAGACATATTTTGCATCTCTATCCCAAACCTTTGGTTTGAGTGTCGAAGTTCTTCTTGAACATCCCTGATCTCATTAATTTGTTCTTCATGGGCATTCATTTGGTCATTGACTTAGGCTTCCATTTCTCTCCAATTTATTCTTCATGTTTTGGACATTAGTAAGTTGAAGAAATTAGGTATATTGAGAATCCTTAGCCTCTATGGCCCTTTTATGGGATTCAAAATCATTTAGTTAGTTGTGGAAGAAGTTGAAACTGTTATGGATTTCTCACTGAGTACTAAATCCTAATTATTTTTGAGACCTAAATTAAGGAATTAAAAGTTAATTTTCTATAATTCAAAAGCTAAATCTGACCATTCCATTAAGTTTGGAAGGTTCAAATCTGTTGGAATTGGTTTTTTTTTTGGTTAAAAATGGACTCCAGATTTAAAAGTTATAGTCTTTTTAAGTTTTCTTAATTTTCATGTTTTTCAAGACTTCCCGGGAGGTGACCCATCCCAGTTCTACTCTAGGACATGTGTCCTTGTGCTTAATGACAAAATTTTTATTTATGTACTACCATAATGCCAATTTATATTTTTGTAAATAATTGAGTGCATATTTCTCTTAAATTAATACTAACAGTGCAAATTCTTTTTTTTAAAACTTCCATTACTTGACAGGAATTTTAAAATTCTTGTCAATTATTAAAAAAAAATTTAATTTTTCCATCAATTAATGGATGACCCATTCAGGGTTTGTGTGGTGGCTAGAAGGCGGTGATGGGCAGCATGAGAGGTAGTGATGGGCGACGTGGGAGGTAGTGATGGGTGGTGTCGAAGGCAATGATAAGCAGTGAAGGAAAGTGTGTAGCACGGTGTGGTGGGCTATGTGGTTTGAGGCATGGTGCTACATGGGTGGTTACAATGTGAGCAGTGGTGGCGATGATGGCAGGAGGAACAACGATGATGCGATTTTTCTTTGTTTGTAAGAGATTTTGTAGTCGCAGATTTTGTTCATGGCATTTTTGAGCATTATTTATGCAAGAGATTTATTTCTCAAAAACATCATGAACAAACAAAGAAAGAGAAAACTTGATCGAGAGGGTAAAACTAAATTGGGTAAGTGGTAGAGAAATAGAGGAGGGATGAGTGATTCCATTTTTAGTTATCTTGTTACCTCGTCCAATAGTCGGGCTTGGTTAACATCATTTTTTTAAAATCATCTTGAACAATATATAAAGATAGTTTATTATTATTTGAAATAATGGTTAAATGCTTGTTTCTTAAAATATAAGATGTTAACTATTTAATAGAAATTAAGCTTTTGTTCATCATGGACATTTTATGCCTTTAGCAATATTAAGTTTAAGGACCCCAAATGAGGTAGTAAAAGACTTGAAAATTTAAAATGTGATTTTCTTTAGCATGATATACATGAAGTCAAAAAAATAAAAATAAAAATCCTACATTAGATTATGATACAATTTATCATTCATGGAAAAATGGTAGACTAGGACATACAAAATCACATTATTTTAATATGGTTCTTTTGGGAAAGTTGGCTTAAAAAATTATATCATGAATGAAAATATCAAGTGGGTCAAAGTAATGAAGGCTAAATATTTGAATGATACAGAAGATTTTTTAGAAGGATCATAAATTATTGGTGCTTCTGCTATATGCCAAGGATTTGAACAAGTGCATGAATGAGAAAATATTACTTAAAATATCAGAACAGTAAGGATTCATTATGGGAAAATAAACATGCTTACAAAGTGGTTGAGACTTATGATACTTAATAAGGTGCAGGAGTGCTCTATGCCTAGCCATACAAATCTACAAATATACCTGATAGTCCATGATAAAAATAATTTGAACAATTATCAAAAGATTATTGTGAATAATATTGTTGTTAAGTTGTTGGATACTCTATTAGAAAAGAGAATCAATTCTTGGGCTGAGTTAACCAAGTTAGGGAAAAATGTTAAGTAGGTTTTAGACAAAATAACTTCACTATTGATCACTTAGTTACCCTCAAGCACTATATTCAAATTGCAAAAATGCTTAAATAAAATTTTTTATTTGTTTTATTGATTTTGCAAAAGCATATGATAATTTTTTATAAAAAAACTATGGTTGTGCTTGCATAAAATTAGCCTCCATTTAGATTTGATTGTAATAACTCAAAGATTGTATGAGGAAGTGATTATTGAAATTACATATACCAATTTAGAAAAAAAATTTAATTTCAAATAAAAATTAGAGTTAAATATTTTTTTTTCACTTTATTTAACTCTTTTTGGTAATTTTATTAATGAAATATAGGAATGGTTATGCAACAGGCAAGATAGTCATGCTATGAAAATTGGATCCTAAGTAGTGAATATTTTCTTATATGTAGATGATGCTACCTTGATCTCCACTAATGCAAAAGGTATGAAAAATATGTTGCCAATTTTAGAAAATTTTTGTTACTCATCTAGTCTTCAAGTAAATGTGGAAAAAACCAAATTGATGATTTTGGGTGCAAGAAATACCCATTATAACTTTTATTTTGAAGGTACCAATATGCAAATAGTAGATTCATTTAAATATTTGGGTCTCATTTATATGAACCATTACATGCGAGGAAAGTGTATCGAAGAACAAATAGCAAGAAGTTTTAAGGATTTGCATACTTTCAAACACAAGTGCAAGGATTTAGGACTTTGGGATTGAAAGGTCAGAAAAAAAAATTTTAGACAATCATCTATTCTACTATATTCTATGGATGTATTGTTGGGGGTCCTAAAATTAGTGCTAAACTTTGAAAAGATATTTAAAGAGTGCAGACAAACTTTTCTTTTTGATGAGTTAATGATGAAGATGCAAATGTGTTCTTCCATGTTATTATGTGAATGTGATTTGTTACCTTTAGAAGTAAAAGCATTATATTAATTCATTACATACACTCACAGCTTGCATATATCAAGGTAAGATAAATTTTCTAAATAAGTTCTTGAGGATTCACAAGATCATGGTTGGTTATTTCAAGGAATGCAATGGTTGAGAAAATGAAATATCACTTGGGAGGATGTGTAGCAAAATCCTAAGCATATTCATCAAACTAGTGAAGTATAAGGTTTTAACACATATATGGTTTAATGTAGAAAGTAATTATTTACATTGCATTAAATGTAATAAACTAGATGCATAAGCTCACTATCTCTCAACTACTATTCTAATCAAGTATTGGAATGCTATCAACAATCTTTACTTAAGCTTTCATAATCATAGAATTAAAAGTGAAAGATGGACTTAACTCTATTAAGAAGAGTACATTTGTAAGTTGTGTAGGTTAGAAGCCCTTTAACATGAGTTACATGTGTTTTTTTTCTTATATTGTAACTACCCATTTGAGAAACCATTATAATGTTATAGCAAAAAACTTGTTTGATTTTGATGAAACACATTTTTCATTTGCTCCGACATCAAGGTATTGATGTGACATCAGGTATCCAACATTGGGGGGTATACTCTGTCCTATAAATATAGTGCTTGGGCTCTCGATTTGGAGTTAGTTTTCATATAGTTTTTCAGTCAAAGTAGCAAAGCTCTTGCAATTTTTTCTTCATATTTTTAATATTTTTTAAGTGCATATAATAGGAGTCTAAGTGTGTACAGATCTTTGTTCAAACACTGATGTACCTAAGTGCAATAGTGTGATGGAAATAAAATGAACTCTTTTGACAATCCTTATAGCACTGAGAATAGATGAATGTTTACTTTAATGCACTTTACTTTCATGCACTTTACTTTAATGCATTTCAATTAAGCAATTAATTTTTAGTTGTTAAGCATACATAACACTTAACATTTGGTAGCACAGTAGCATGATATGTGTTCAAGATGTGTCTAGGAAAGTGGGATAGGTACTTGTGTTAGGCTAGCTAGGCTAATTCAGATCTTATTTTCCACTGTTCATTACCTTAGTTAATTTATCTCTTTATCATCATTAGGAGCAACATAGAATTAGATAACATCATATGCCTCATTTTGAACTAAACCATATGTGACAAAGCTACCACTAGTCCAAGTGGAAAGACAACGAACTATGATCAAAGCCTAATGATCTAGATACCAAAACTAGTTCCATTCATGAAATTCAATTAGATTGTGTGTGAATGCTTATGATTCATATGGTTGGGCATAAGGGTACCTTGCTACTCATCATTGGCACTATTTCCAGGGATGGTGCTAGTTATTTAGATTATTTATATTATACATGATCACTGTAAAGGTCTTAATGATATATCTTTCAGAAAATATTAAATGACACATTATAAACCAATAATAATGTTTCTCCCACAAGGAAGTGACCATGCA